>PKRV01002124.1:651448-968831 GCA_003709505.1 Hyphantria cunea
AAAAGAAAAAGATTCTCATAGTAATTCGGTAATAAATAAAATAATTTAATTATGTAGGCTCAATGCTTTTGAAGCTTTTACACTTAGTTTCAAAATCTTCATTAATTGAATTAAAATAATCCCAAGTCAGTTGAATATTGCTTTTGTGTTTATCTGGGTCAGCGACATGTCACCACGACATATTGTTATGATAATAAACGTATCATCTAATGCAATGTGGCGACACTTCAACATGCCCAAGTGACTCTGCGACTCTTTCACGTTGAATATCAAAGAAGATTCTATGCTCAATTATTCTACAAAATATTGTTGTTGATGATTTTCTACATAGAACGTCTTCATCAGCAGCCTTTAGAAGGTTACTGCTGAACCTAAGACGTTTTATCAAAAAGGAGGTTTTACCTACCTTCAAATTTTTAGTGTCCTTTAATATAGTAACATTACCATTCAATAGACAATTATTGGATGTATTGTGTATAGCCAATGAAACAGACATGGAAGAATCGTTTACGTACGGACGGGATGGGTTTTCGCACGCCACAACTTTTGTCAGTATTAATTTATAGGGACCCTAGAATGAAGATAAATATAAATTACCAAATATCCTTTAATAATAAATAATCTGGTGGTTGATAGACAGCATGTGCAGAATCTTGTATTCAGCATACTCATTGCGAATGCAGACAATACAATGATCCTATTGAGTCAATCCAATAGGCCTTATGAGATGCTTCTGCATCATTGTCTTCTGGTCTCGCACTCACCAAAGAAATACAACAACATGAATACTGTTATTTTATTTTATGTTAGTCTTCTGTGAGAGGTTATTACTACAGGTGTTGAACCGGGCCCTTCTTGCTAAAGTTAGCGTGGCTGTATTACCAAATAAATAAATAATTTAAAACAGCAACCCATAATGTCCCACTGCTGGGCTCGGGTCTCCTCTCAGGAGAGGGTTAAGGCCATACGTCCCCACGCTGGCCAAGTGCGGGTTGGGGACTGGCAAGAATACGTTGTGGCTACGTAAATCTGGCCGTTGGATGTTTTTAAGCCGCCCGAAGGCCTCCAACTAAGCTTCACGACTGTTATCGTATGATAACAACCGGGACCGACTGCTTAACGTGACCTCCGAATCACGGAGACGCTCATGGTAACATGCCACCAGCGGTCACCCATCCAGGTACTGACCGCGCCATCGTTGCTTACCCTCGATGATTGCTTCTAATCACCGAGTGCAACTGGGCTATGAGCGCCACAAATAATTTACTAACATTATACTAGACTTTTTTCTAAATAAATGGACCACAAAAAAGAACTAAAATTGAGCAACTCACCGAATTTTCAGATTTTTTCGCATTACCTAAGTGCATTGGTAAATAAAAAAGAATAATAAATGCAATATTTGACCAAAAATATAGAGCGAACATACTTAGCTGCTTTTCAACAGTTCTAACAATAATTTGCATCGATAGAAGGTTATGAAATACTAATGAGCATGCCTAATGAGCCATTGATAATGAGATAACATATGTTTGTTCAAATCAAATAATTTGTTTCGGGAACATACGTATGGTGTTATATACACGGGAATAATTAATTTAAATGTTGAGAAAAAGTGCAGAGCTAAGAAAAAGTCATTGGTCTGGACTCAATTCAGAGATTGGACCTTAATGATCCATACTCGGATATAAATTCGAAAGTAACTCTGTATGTCTATATGTCTATCTCTCTATTGTCTGTTGCACTTTCATGGGTAAAACGCTGAACCGATACATCGCTGACCCTGAAAAAGGATAGGCTAGGCTTAGGCGTAGGCTATATTTTGTTGCGATAACTGACATACACTTAGGTAGAGCTGCGAAAAAAGGTAAGTAGTCAAAACAAAATATATAAATAAAATACATTCATATTGATAAATATTATAGAACTTAAAAATTGGAATTATTATAATAAGTCTTATTACGTTTTCGTTAAACTAGTACAATACAACACATATACATTTTGACATTAGCCAAAACACATAAACCTATTTTAATATTTTTATCGAAATTATATATTCCTAACGAGATATAAACCATTACGAACAGTTTATAATCTATCAGAGTATCATTAGCAATAGATTTTTAGACATTTATAGTGATTTAGACAACAGTAATCATGGTCGGTTGGCAGATTTTGCTGAATACTTACATATTTTTAGTTTTAAACTTGCATATTTGTTTTGCTGATACCAAAACACCCGCGACTTCGGTAAGGCTTTATACTAACTTTGAATTTAGTAACACCATGCTAGCTATTTGCTTCACCAATCACATCAACAGCTTTTATCAGTTCACTCTTGGACATAGGTCTCTCCGTAGGTAGGAGGTTCTGGCCTACTATATCATTTTAGCCGGACGGGTTGGTTTCAAGTATTCCTTCCCTTTGCTATGTTGTTCTGCACTCTAAATCCATCACCACAAGGATAATTGGGTCTACACGCCACATTATGGGAGCGACTATCTTGGATACCACGGCCACACAGAAAACTGGTGTGAAACAACACTTGCGCTGTGTTTCACCGAGTGAGTGAGGATACCGGAGGCCCATACATCAACCCCTTCCCTCATCCCATGACCATTTCCTAAAGGCCTGCAACGCACTTGTCACGCCTCTGGTGATGCTGGTATCCATAGGCGGCAGTAATCGCTCACCATCGGGCGATACGTCTTCTCGTCTACCACCTATTCTTTCGTTATAATTTCAGGGTCCATACAAATCTCTTCTCTTAGATGTGGAAAATTGTAAGAAATTATCGAAACCCTATGTAAACCCTGCTCCAGTTACTATTATTGCATCTGCATACAACATTTCTGACAGAACCTATTTGAGTTTGAACATCAGTGTTGTAAAAGACACAAGTAATATTAAAGTAAGTGTTTTATATTTTTTTAATATCTGGTGAAGTTTACTTCGGTATAACAAATTGAATGAACGAAACAGAAGACACAACCAAAAGTATTTTGAAAAAAAAATTGACAAAAAAATTGGGCGCTCTGCGACATGATGACCGATGACAATTTGAAGATAGGTAGCTGGCAGCGGGTGAATGCGCCTAGACCGAAATAGTTGGTGCTCCTTGGAAGAGACCTACATTTAACAGTGGACGGCGTTAGGTTCACTAGAATGATTAAATTTGGAAGATTCGTTTGGGCATCTCATTTAACAGATCAAAAAGGAACAGAAATGGGAGTGAACTGAAAACAAAATGTAAAGGTTGTATCCCATCTTTTATATCCCTGTTTATAAATAAAGGAGTTCTTGCCGTGGGAGAGCCTAGCTTCGGCATGAATATGATACTACGGCCTCACAGAAAACCGGTGTGAAACAGCGTGTGAGTGAGGATACCGGAGGTCCATACCCCAACCCCTCCAACATCCCCTTACCATCTCCCAAAGACCGGTCATGCACTTCGGACGCCTCTGGTGTTACGGATGACCATAGGCGGCGGTAATTGCTAACCATCAGGCGATACGTCTGCTCGTTTGCCACCTATTCCTTAAAACAAAAGTTCAGAATTTCTTCTCTTGAAATTCATTAAAAATAAACTTTCTTGTCCATTTTTTCTAGATTAAGTTGACAAGTTACGTTATGGAGCGTGACAAGTGGGTACCAACTTACTTTATCAATGATTTCGGGTGCAGAGGTGTTATTCTTGCTACAACTTTAGCAGCTATCGGGATAAACTATGATTATGATAAATGTATGTATTTGAAGGTAAGTTCTAAAAACTGCTATTTAAGAGCGGCAACATTATAATTTGGAGTTACTTTAATTTTCATGCAACTTAGTGGGAGACGACCTGCGTAAGAATGCTGGCGGCGACTGGATGCAAAATGCAACAGACTGGGATCTGTGGTGTACCTTGAGAGGGACCTATATCAGACAGTGAACTGCAACGGGTTGATGATGATGATAATGATGATTATACTTCAAATCCAGCTGTTTCAAACTGTTTACTTAACTGCTTAAATTAATAAGCGTTTTTATAGAAACTTAGATTATTTTTATTCTTAACGAATGTTTTTTATTTTTTGCTTTTCTTATACATTTTAAGTATTATACGGACGCTGGGTTTCGACTGTTTTAGTCAATATGTTCTATATTAGATTTTATTATCTGTTTTATCTTATGTGTGTTATATTATGTGTATTTACACCATGCATACCATTTGATGTTATTTTATTTGAGTTTGGATTCAATTTAGTTATTTTTTAAGGGCCAGTACTATTTCCCCAAAATGGACGTTAACACATTACAACACATGTGGATAAAAAGGGTGGATTATGGAATGACGAAATGGAAATCAGACATCACGCATCGTTTAGGCACTATCTTCTGCTCTGAGTACTATTTCAAGAACGTACCCGCCGAGAACTAATTCCAAAGCACTTCCGAAAATAAATTATTCTAATTACTTGCCATTTTTCTTTGTACTTTGCCCTCTCGGTCCTCGTACACGACGGTACGTTCCTCCAGATAGTCTGCCACTAGACGCCTCAGCTACTCTGGCACCCGTGATACTGGAGTGCTTCCCTGATGCAGCTGAATAGCAGACTATTATATGCGTTGGCGATGGCCAGAGACACCGCCAACACAACGCCGCCACAGCTAACCGCCTCTTCAGTCACGGCTCTCTCGAACCGTCGAACGCCCCTCTCGAAACCCGAATTAAGCGTCCGACAGGTCGGATGCCTAGTGATGCTTCTGCACTACTCCGGTCTCGCACTCACCAACGAAGCACGTCAGCATGAACGCTGTCAATTAAAGTTAATCTGCTTTGCGAGGGTAGCACTGCCCCGGTCGAGCCCGCCTGTGAAATCAGCGTGGCTCTACTACCTTGAAAAAAATCTGTAGAAATAAACACTGTATCACCACGGTGTGAGTATACCCTAACGCAATTCATTCGGTTGGAAGCGATCCAATAACCTTGTCATTTAATTATGACTCACAGTGAAGTGATACTCGACATTATATGCATATCATGTGAGATCGTCCACAATTGTTGCATACTCACAATGCAAAAGCTTTCTGAATCATAAAGCTTAACGCTGTAATATCAATAGTATAAAACCTTTTCCTTCCCGAATTCATCACTTGAACAGTTATTTAAAGTCAACTTCTATACACAACACAGGCGACTTCTTAAAACTCGTGTTTATTTATTTATTTTATTAATAAAGAACTCTAACGTATTGATAACACAGTTTATTACAAATTGTTATGATTTTAACCCATTTCGTGACATCTCATGAGGAATCAGTACGCTGAATGGAAATATGTCGGTCATGTCTACGGACGAACCGATGGTCGGTGAGGCCGACATGTGCTTGAGTGGAGACCACAATTAGACAAATGTAGTGTAGGGCGCCCTGCGATCTACGATCGACTGACGATTTGAAGAAAATGGCTAACAGCGGATAGATGCGGGCGTCACAAGACCGGGATAGTTAACGCTTCTTGAAGGATACCTTCGTTCAGCATTTGACGGCCATTGGTTGATATGTCACGACCCCTGTCGTTAATGCCTTTTTATAAAGTTAATAATAATGACCGCGTTATTTATCAATAGTAGTGGTCGCCCTGTGGTCAAAATTTGACTATGATTCTATTTTTCATATTTCTGCACTCCTTCTTAATATGAACTTTAACTATTCCAATTTTTTATACGACTCCATTCGCATCATTTTGTGTTGTATTATACGTATATTTACATTGACTGACTAAATTATTAATAGTTTTTTTAAAAATAAGCAATTACTGTTCTAGGAATACATACAATACTACAAAAATATACATAAAATGGACACTGACAACTCCCAGACATAGGGCAACAAACAAACGAACAATCAATTGTGGATCACTCAAAATGTTTGGAGAGAGAACCCATAATACCTATTCAGCACCATATATTCATATCTATACAAATTAAAATGAATCACTGAAATATACGCGCATTACTTCCAATCGACTGCACCAAATTGGATATTTTTTTATATGTTTGCTATTTTCAGGACAATATTTGTATTCAAGAAAATTAGAAGAAAACCGGAACTGTAATTTGTTTTAAAGCACGTCTGTACTACCCTCTGGTGGGCATAGATAATAATGGAATGAAATGAAATAGGAATCAAATTTATTTGCATAGAACATAGGTTAGTACCAGGTATAACATTGGTCGTTTTTGGTCATATTCAGCCTTGATTTGGCAATAGTACAACATAAAACAAGATTTCGGAAATTTTGCTAATAAAAATGGCGGTAAAAAGTTTTCCGGGTCAGCTAGATAATTTAATTAATTTAAGCTCAAGAGAGTAAATATATTCATTGCTTATTTAATATTATTTTCGGCTAATGTCATTGTAAGAATCAACAATGTAAGAAAACAAAACATAGTATCCTGGACACATTCCAAAAAGGCCAATCGTAATGAGAACTCTAATAATACCCATCTGAATAGTATCCAGTACATCCAATTAACTGGCTATGATATTCACCATATTTATAAAATCAACGGTCGCAATTTGCGAATGAAATAATAAGCTCAAAGTTCTAAGAAGTTGGCATGCAAATTTGACTGGTATACGTTTAGGATATGATGTACTTGTACCATCTGAGATAGTTGCAACGATATATGCATTTTTTTCAAGATTAACATAACCAAAAATCAGTTTTTTTTTTAATATATGAGCTTGCCTGTCTACCTTAACTAATGGGAAACATGATCAGAATTCAAGAGTAGTGGTCACCATACTCATTGCAAATGCACACAATCAACAACCCATAATGTCCCACTGCTGGGCTCGGGTCTCCTCTCAGGAGAGGGTTAAGGCCATACGTCCCCACGCTGGCCAAGTGCGGGTTGGGGACTGGCAAGACAACGTTGTCGCTACGTAATCTTACCGTTGGATGTTTTTAAGCAGCCCGAAGGCCTCCAACTAAGCTTCACGACTGTTATCGTATGATAACAACCGGGACCGACTGCTTAACGTGACCTCCGAATCACGGAGACGCTCATGGTAACATGCCACCAGCGGTCACCCATCCAGGTACTGACCGCGCCGTCGTTGCTTGCCCTCGCTGATTGTTTCTAATCACCGAGTGCAACTGGGCTATGAGCGCCTCTGCTAATGCACACAATGCAATAATGCAAAGATTGTGACCCAAACTATAGCGACCGATAGAGATGTTTGGCTTCCAGTCGCACACGTAATTTTCCAGTGGTTAGATATAAAAGACAATTAGTATAATTGTCTTTTGGATAATAATTGCAAATTCGCAAACCATTATTTTAACAGTTCTGTTAGCACAGTAAAGTGTAACTGTTAAGCCAGAAGCTATAGACTGGGTTTGAAGTTGTAATGTGACAATAATGTAATTAGCATAATCATTTGCTATATATCTGGGTACAATTGATCAAAAACATGTCTGTATTTAAAAATATTTATCAACTAGATAGTTGATCCCTAACTAGGCAGCGCATTTTGCGTAGTTAATGATCACACGTGTATAGGTATGTGAGGCTATTTTCCCAACAAGGTAGGATCTAGATGAGTGAAAATAGAGTACTAATAAGTATAACTTTAGCAGCCTTTAACGTCTTTAAGTCTGCAGATGGATATATTCCTTTCTTTAGAAAGCAGGTTTTGCTTAAACCTTACGCTCTGATCCTTCTATATGTATTCATATTATCCCGCGTAAATCGCTGTCTAAGTCGACTCTTACAATACCCATGAGAAGAGCAAGGGTAGTAACATTTCCTATTAATCCACGTACACGAATATAAACATAATTATTTAGATCATCAGGACATAGAACGACACTCATTAGTATAAAAAATGCTACCAAAAATACCACATTACAACTCAATTTGTAGTACTCTACCAGCAACCTCGTAATTTCAAGGACAAACCTTAATAAGAACCCGTAGAACCTCCACTGTAAAATGATTGCAATAAAGATGTACCTCCCTCCACCATAAAGAATATCACAGCACGCACTCTGCCTATCTCATGTCTTAATTTGTACTTGAAGCCTGAGAATAAATAATATAAAAACAATGAATACATATGAACTCTGACAACGATATTGTAAGATCGTGCTCCTGTAGAGTTATGTGAAGAGTAGACTAGTCACTAACAATAAAACAAGTCAAATTATTTAAAAAAACCCGACAGCGTCAATCTTTTTGATGATGATCTGCCATCCGTCTTTATTAAATTTGAGTCTTCTTTTTTATGTACCCAGTGTAACTTTCATGACTATGACGAATCTATTAACCCTACGCACATAAAAAATATGACAAGCCATTTAGGCTCTGGAGCGCGCCAAAGAAATATACATACAGAGATATTCTCGAAAATCATAACCCTCATTCTTTTGTAGTCGGGTGATAATTAAAACGGAATTATTTTTTGGCAATTCAGTAGTAGAAGTTTACTAAAATATGAAAATATTTACATTCAAATTTACTGCAAATTAGATATGGGTATTCAATACACAGAACATATATAAGAGCCTTCGCAGATTAGTAAAATATGGGAGCAAAAGCATAGCTCTATTTTCTACTAGAAAGACGGCATCATTAAACCGGGTCATGTCTAATGTACCTGATGAACTACTGCGCAAAATTAATGTTGCATACACAGATTCACTGCAAAAGATGTAGTATTACTTCATTTAATTTTAAATTAGCGCCACGGAATTATTTACATTGTAATACTTTTTATACAAGCATTTTGACCACTTTTTGCAGACAATTTCAACCAGAATTACTTAACCAAATACATTATTTGATGCTCACGATTGCGTATATGTAGTGTATCTACTCTAATTGTTTCTTAGTCTGCACAGGTGCTCGCAGCGGCGAGTTTGACGTTGAACAGAAAAATCTAAAATCATAAAGCACTAACTTGGAGCCGTGTCATATCGGGTTGCAACTGCCGCCTGCATGCTAATGTTCCTGCCACTCATTGACAAGCGAAAGTCCACCTTATTGTTGAAGTAACTGTAGAAGATGAGGCTGGAAATTGGTTTGCAATTTAAATTGTTAAAATGTTAAAGATATTGGTAAATTTTTAGAATCAAATGACCCACTTTCATAATCAAAAGTATTTTGTTGTCCGTTTAAACAATTTGTTCGTAAAGCTGTCAATATACCCATTTTATTTTGCTTTATAAGTTATTACTATCGAAGGTCAAGTAACTTTGTAGGGTGTAAAAAATTAATTAACAGCATAAGTACAGTTATTCAAAATATTTCCTGCTGTTGTGAAGTTAGTAATGAAAACTTATAACCGATTTAAAAAAAGGAAGAGGTTATCAATTTCACTGTATTTATTTATGTTTATTACCTCAAAACTTTCTACTAGTTAAACCGATTTCGAAGATTCATTTTTTATTTGAAAGCTGGTGCTTCCCGTGTGGACCCATTTCAATTTGAACCAATACTTGATGTCGGTTTATTTTTATTAAAATGTTCTATTTTATAACAGAAAATTTGAGAGAAACGCGCTTTGTACGTGCATCAGAAAGAAATCAGCATAGATCTCTATTTCTTGGCACCAAAAATAAAATTGGTAGTGTCAGTTTATTTCCTCTTGTTCTGACCCCGGACAGATTTCTTGTCAAATAACATTTTTTTTAAAGACGACTCCTGCATTATTAATATACATTCCTGTGTCGCGAGGATCTTTACAAACATACATGAAACGGACACAAAGTACACCCAGACTTAGAACAACAATTTATGGATCACACAAAGTGTTGTCCTATGTAGGATTTGAACCCACAACACTTGGCGCAGTAGGAAGCGGTGTGGCGACCACTGAAACCACTTTTTTTTTTTTTTTTTTTTTTTGACGTGGTGGAATGCCTTTACGCACTTCGCTCCCCCCCTGCGGGTACAGGGGCTTCGCTTCGTGTGGGACTCCTGACTGACACCAGCCAGACTACCCACTAAACCACCACGGTTTGCCACTCTGCGCCTGAGAAGGGAGGGATCCAGGAACCGCTTTCTTACGCCATCCGGACCCCTCCCAGAACCACTGAAACCACTAGGCCAACCGTGTAGTCAACAACATAACAAGAACGAAAACAAAAAACAGTGAAAGATAGATCCTTGCTTAGCAAAATTCGAATAATACATCGCATTTTATCGCGCCAATAGTTTCAATTTATATAAAGATCCTAACAATCGCGTTTAATATCACGCCTTTATTCGTCATTCACGCCTTGTCACAAACAAACATTTAATAAATCGAACTTACAAACTCAATATGCAAAAAAGGACTTGCAATTCCGATACCTTGTCTCAATCGGTACAAAATTAATATTTCATGTACTGTATCATTTTGTTTGCGAGAATATCAATAAAGTGTGCTCGCGCAGACATTTAATATTCCACTATATGAGATGGTGCCGCCAGATAACATGACATATTTGTGGGATGGGTCTCTAGTTATTGTTAGTATTCGAAAGCTTATAATGTAGAATTGTGTGATCAATATTTTTAATCATATAGAACAAAATATATGATAGGTACTATAGCCATGCTGATTTCAGCACGAACGGGCCAGTTTGAACAGGGTGGTACTATCCTCCCATATATGACCAACCTTAAATGATAAAATTCGTGCAGTCGTGTTTCGTTGGTGAGTGGCAGGCTCATAGAAGAAAAAGCGCATAGATAGGCCACCTGATGGAAAGTGAATACCGATGTTCATAAAGGTATGCAACTAAGTAGTCGTACCTTGCCACGCTGATCAGACAGGTTGGTATACAGTTTGTTTCAAGGTAATTATCTTTGCAGTAATGTGGTTCTGAATAGTTTGTGCGTTTTACGGTACCCATGGGATGAATTGTTTTAGTATTCTGTATTCTTAATCTGTCTCAATCCCGTAAATATCAACATCAGCCTATTGCAGTTCATTATTAGACATAGGCCTCTCTGATCATGAGTATACAAATATATAATTGCTGTAGATATCGTATTTTAAATGCGAAATTCGAATGCGAAATTTACTTAATCATATATACATATATAACAAACTTTTTTTTTTGACTGATTCGGTGGCGCAGTGGTAGCGTATGCGACTGCTGTACTAGAGGTCTCGGGCTCGATATCCGAGTTGGCCAAATGCTTCCTATGTATAATATGTGTATATTTCCAAAAAAATGTAGATATGTATTAATATCAGTTGTCTAGTACCCATAGTACAAGCTCTGCTTAGTTTGGGACCAGGAGGCGTTGTATGTTAAAATTTTCGAAAAATATTTATTTTTATTTTATTTATTTACACACAAGAGAGACTTACACTAAATAATTGACCAAGCAACTAACACCAGCTCAATTAAGAATTGATGCTGCCTCTCATATTCTGAGAGGAATATCAAGTCTCGCAGCAATTGCAACATCCAACATTTTTATGGTCATTGTAACAGTCTAGTAATATTAATAGACAAAACATGTGTTGTGTTTAATATTCAAGCTGTATTACTTGCTCGGTCACCTTTCATCTTGCTGATAGACATCGCATGCGTGTGCGCATAAGAAATGGCTAGATAATGGGAAATTGTGTATCGGACTTTAGAAAGTTGTAAATTATATTTTCTTTTTTTCTGTTCTTTTGTTTTCTGAGAAATAAGTATGGCGATTTTTAAAAACACGGGGTATATGTTTTTATTCTTTTAAATTTTTTACTCTTTGAAAACTTTATTTTTGAGCTTGATAGATTCTACGGATTTGATTAACATGAGTTGTTATTTCATTAAAATTGTGTATTTTATTTCGTTATGGTTGATTTTTTGGGTACAAAATGGAGGTCATATAAAATATAAATAAGAGATATATCATTCTTAAAGAGGAATGTAAAAATAATATTAAATTTTTAAACTAATTTGAGAAAAATCAGAATATTGACCAACCTCGGTGAGAGCTAAGCTAGGCTTCTAGTACTGACTGCCAAAACCCATGTGTTAAAAACACTTTGCAGCCATGATAGACCAGCTGAAAAACTCATATTCTTATCATAGAACAGTATGAAAAGGTGCTCAGTTTCTTCTACCACCTATATTTTAACAGGTCTGCTTCTCCGGTTACTTGAGAAAACCTCATAAACAAATACACTCCAAACTGCGTCGTCATCCTACGATTTACTTATAAATTCCAATCACACAAAGTTATTTTTAATACACAAAACATAAAACTAAAAAGATCCACGGTGATCACACTTATGTTGTGTGAACAGTGCCCCTCATATCTTGGCCCATAACTCCTTTATTTATGTCTTATTTTACGAAGCTCCTGAATGGGATTATGTTACATAAAGTCATTGTTTATGTGCCGACTTCGATCGCAGCTAATGTATCGATTTCAAAAGATTTAGGGATCCACGACTAAAAAAAAGCTGAGGCGATTTATAATTTAATTTTGTTGAGGTCCGTGCAATCGTTTTCTTCGGTAATATTTACTTATAAAATTTATGCACTAGTACCTACCGCTGAGGGAGTTCGCCTCCAGTCAACCTTCAGGTGGTGTAAGAATTTTGTTAGGTTAAAATGAAAATAGTTCGCAACATGTTTGAACTTATACATACTCATATTTAGAATCACAATATATCGTAGAATATGTCATAAACACAAATATAAACATACATAATATTATCTAAAGTGTAATGAGTTTCCACTTGGTACAACTCATGGGGAGGTCTTAGTAGAAGTTTTTGTTGAGTGTTCACACTGAAATGCCTGCAATGAAGCAAACAAGCAGACGAATCACCCCACATTTATTGACTGCCATCGCCTGTGGAAATTTGCAACACAAGAGTCACAAATGGGTTACTGTCTTTTAAGGTCCGTTTTACTTTTATCAATTATGTCATTTGAATATAAAATAATAACGGATAGAATGAGAATATTAAGGCAATGTTCTGGGAACATCTGTTGAAGTTTAGATAGAGAAGGCGATCAGATGCTACAGCACAGTAGACGTGGATTAGACCTGGAAAATCTAAAATACGACAAATATTGGTATTATATGGCATATGACAAATAAATACTCTGTCAAATAGAAAAGTCTCACCGATCAAATGTTTCTAAAATTTGCACGTTTAGAACTGTGCATATTAATCATATCAAACGACGCAGCCCAACAAATTGTACTCCATGACTCACTAATTACAACATTCTCATGGCAATATAAACACAAATAAGTTATTTTGAATGTCACGAACCCATAATTTAATGGAAACTACCCGAAAACGTACCTTACGTGGCTTCTGAGACGATATCCTACCATAAATGACCATAATTTCCTTGAAAAGATAAACTTTTAGGCCAATTATGGGACGGGAGCGGCGTTTCCAAAAATCCCTATATACAGTTCTTATCTGTCATCAGACAATATACTTACATGGTAGATCCTATCTCCCTAATTTACAAACATAACTTTGCGTCTGGAATATTAACATCATCAGCTTTATGTTCCTTATTACTTGAGACACAAGGTTCAGACTCCTGTCAAGCCTTTGGTGGGTGAATCTACAGGTTATGCTGGTATTTCTAAAATTGTTAGTCACGAATGCGTTGGCCAGTGTCTTTTACTGTTTACAAGGTGATATTAAAAGTTGACACGCCATTTGCGTTTCGATAGTTTTTTTGACGTTGAGACAAAGTGTGTTTGATTCTGTTCATGTTATTAAAATTTATAAAAATCGTTTTCACGAGCATAATATTTGGTGGTATAATTTTATGTCTGGTTGTTGCTAGGTTCGAAAATTTTGTTCGGACAGTTGGGCTGTGTTATATTTTGGGAGATTTTCGTAACAGTATTTTAGAACAGGACGGTTTAAAATACTTTGCATGCCTCGAGAGCCGAATACATATATATAGTCATACAAGCATTTGTGCATGTCTATCTGTTATATATAATTCTCTGTCACATTGTTCCTCACTCTGAACTCCGGAACAATCTGCGCAATTTTCATGTTTTTGAAATGCGTATTTTTCTGCCGTACCTAAAATAGAATAGTTAACATCACGCTTCGACCAATAGGAGCCGAGTCTTATTGACAAGATACGCAGACGAAGTTGCGTGGGTCAGCTAGTTATTTTATAAATTATAGATTTAAATAAAAAATGTATGAAACCCCTCTATATTCGACATTTAACCATGTATGGGTGTGTATTGAGCATGTGTTGACGTAAATTATGTATGTATGTGTGGTCTTACACACGTTGTGTATGTGTAACAGAGTATTATTAAATTTTACCTTATATAGGTATAGATATCATACACAGTGATGTGAAAGCCTTAAGTTTTATATTCAAACAATGGAAAATTTCTGTTAAAAAGTCAAAAGAATGACCAACCTTCCAGACCCGTCCATCCCAATCAAAGGAAAACAATTATGAAACATTTAAAAACAAACAAATGAAAAATATATAATAGCCGAAACAAAAAAATGTTGGCATTCTTTTCCATTTCAGTTGAATTTTTTCTTAGGGCGGATTTCACAACCCTTTCTGTTTAAAGGGTAAGTAAAGCCGAAACAATACATGAGGTTTTTTTTTCTCGAAGACTCACATCTTAGGTCAGGAGGTGACTACAATAAAAACAATGAAAGTTTCGACGAAATCTATTTGAACGGTGGTTAGTACTCATGAGTACTAAACCGTCATGAATTTAAATCCCACAAGAACAATTTTCGGGTACACCTAGGCGTAATTAATCTGTAACATATACATATATATTATACTTTGAAGTATATAATAAGCGCTGAGAGTAGTTTGATTTTCATAGAGTAGGTATAAATAGTTTTTAGTCAAAATTCAAACAACAGATAGATTTTAAGTGACTTAATTGTAGAAGATACATAAAAAAATCATGGTTTAATTAGTAAAACACCTGTTTTGACCAAGCAAGCTTATTCTTTTACCTAACAAGTGATTACAGTTCCCAATGTACAACTGAAATATGAATTGTCAAAATGTATTGTCAGTGCGAATGTTTATGTGTCAGTTAAACATGATATTATATTAAATGTGAATGGAATGTAGCTCTGAGCTCCCATACTACGTCCCTGGCCAGTGCCACGGGAACGTTGTGTGTTAATTGTTTGTTCTTCATTATTTTCGACTTCAATTGCCCTTTTGTCTCTGCCATTCTTTTCACCATCCCGCATTATTCCGAAGGTTTTCTTCCAGTAAACGATTCCGTTCATTTTTCAGTCTTTTCAGTGGCGTACCGAATTGTTTTCCTGCGTCATCATTAACTTGCTGAAAAACTTCTTTTTTTATTATTATTTTACTGTTTTTTTGTGAGTCATTCTTTCGGGAGTCGATGTGGAAATACAGACGCGGTGGCCCGAGTGCTCCTTTTTTTGTAAATTATCTTTTGTTCATTGACATCATCAGCAATTAAAATTGTTGGGATAATTGTAGTTGGATGTTTCGATTTTAAGCTCCGGTGTATACACGGAACGATAGCCAACGCATTGCTATAACTATATAGATTCTAATCGTGTGATATTGATGAAGTTGGACGCAGAAAGTCGATGAAAAGCTGTTGCTTGTCAAACTATTTCATAGTACTTTTATATTTAAACATATCTTCTGATACGTTCTTCAGTTTCTACTTGAGTAATTTTTGTATTAATTTGCGGTTTCTTGGATCTATCTGCCTTGTCACTTTTGGTTTGTTAACATGCATAACACATTTTCTTGTAACTTAGTACTCTATATTTGCTATGGGATCGTACAGTCAAGATGGGAAACCATCCTTTTATATATGATATTATATATGATAGTTGATATTCAACTTAAGTTCATTTACTGACATTTATAATAAACATAAGTCCTCCAAATAATCTAAGAAGTCCTCTTCATGAACAATGTCTCAAAAACAATAACAATTATAGTATTAACATTTAAGATAAAATGTAACAAAACAAAAATAAAAACTGATTGGAAAGCCACCATTTCACGGTATTAAGTACCGTTTGGAGCCGGGCACGTTAAGTACCTCCCGAGAGACCAGCGTTTGGCATTTGGGAAAAATGCAAATAAAAAAACAAAATGGGAAGTGCTAATCTAAATTAGTACGGTGTTCAAAAGAACTTAATGGTTTCTTATGGCAAAATGGTTTTTTTTTGTTTTTTTTTTATAATTAAAACGTTAGAAAACTAAAACTTAACTTCGAAAATGTATATACCGATTTATGTAAAATTTGCGAATCGGCGATTTTAATTTAATTAATATAATCTTGGTTTGACTATTAAAAGTGTCAGTCCCCAACCCGCACTTGGCCTTAACCCTTTCCTGAGAAGAGACCCGAGCCCAGCAGTGGGACATAATGGGCTGTTGATGATTGATGATTAAAAGTGTATTATATTTTTGTATTCTATAACGATTATCCTTTATCAGTCTATCACATATTTTTAAGACTTTATATTTTATGTAGACTTTTTCTGAATTTTTTTCACCAAATGTGTACATATAATAAACATTATAACAACGTGGTTGTCTTACTAGTTACTTGGTCGCACTCAGAAGATTTCTTAGGCCGCTTACACGAACTCAGCGGGAGAGGGGCGAGAGTGGCAGCAGAACGGACAGCGGCGCGTTCATGGCGTTATAGCAGTGTTCACGAATACAGCTTTATATTTTATTTATTAGTTGCTATTAAAACGTTTTGATCATCTTTTTTACTTGTAATTTTGTTTGCGTGGTTGATATTTTTTTTTCATTGTGCCTTCTGTAGTCTCCAATAAGCGAATGTATATAGTAATCTATAGGCGTATTGCCGTTTTCAGAAGACAACTGTTTTTTATTGAGGATTAAAATATAAGAATCGAAACGATTGTTTTGCAGACGGTACACAAATCGGAACCAATAACAAGACGTTGTAATTTTTTATTTCGTAATTAGTATTAGCAGGGGCAGTCCATTAAGATTATATTTTTTAATACGAGAGTACCTTGAAATTCATGCGGATTGAAGCCAATCGTCTCTGCTTCTCAACCTAGAGATTATATACAGTCAACGCTTGCTTACTTTAAGAAAAAAAATAGGGTCTTGGAAAGGGAAATGCAATAGTACTAGAAAAGCTGCTTGAAAGTTTACCATTATATCCTAAGTAAAATCCCCTATTTAGTAAGTGGTACTAAAAATTATGGTTAGCAAAAAGTAGGTGATTAACTATAAATTTATCTATGAGTACAAACCCTGCTGATTTAAATAAAAAGAAACTGAAGGCAAGCTTCGAATATTTGACATATTATTTATGGAGTCACAGATTCAACGTCTAATAGTTGTTATTGTAATTCAACTTTATTCAATAAAACACAATAAAATCTTTAGAGTACTAAGTTCAATAATCATTGATCACATTCAATACCTACTACTTTAGAGAAATTTGACACAGATGGTCTTGAGATTGGATGCCAAAAGCAGCAGACAAGGTTCTAGAGTGTTCCTTGGGAGAGGCCTATGTCCAGCAAGAGACAGCAACGGGCTGATGATCAAATTTGATACACCTCATATAGGGCCATCTTGATTCCATACTAGACAGTGGCTTTAGTAACAGTAAGCTAACTAATCATTTCGGCGGCTAGTCTGAACGGAGGCCAACCAACTAAGCAGGAGATATTATTGTGTACCTGGAGTGCGTAAACACAGATGCACTCTCAGTACCTTCAGTCATATAATCCGATGGGATGGATCCGAGGCACGGGGGTTAAAACCCCAACTTCTAAACTAAGAGTTGTTATTAAGCATTTCAATGATCAGAAAAAAATCGATAATACAAAAAGTCGCATACACCAGCCGATAGACCAATAAGACATTTTGATTCACTTTCAAGATAATCAGTAGACCAGTAACTGAATATTTCAGCTTGTGGCTTCCAGAAACCGTTTACAACAAAAATGTTTCTAGAACTATAATTAATTAAAACGTTAAAACACAAAGTCGATAGTAAAAGGGGAACAGAACTGGCAAAGCACTCGAACTGGGGACAACGTCTGTAGGGCCTTTGAGGGCCCTCGAGATCTCCAGAAAGGGTTGTTACTGTCTACTGTTGGCCTCGAAAATTTTCAAACAGTTGATTTGTACAATTTTCCGATTGGTACTCGACTTTGTTATGTCTTGATGGGAATTGGTTTATTATTGGATAAAATAATTGCAATACTAACTTGACATAACGCAGTATCTTACGTGGGTCTCTTCTGTTATGATCCATATTATTCCAAGACTTTAGTGCTCTATGGTTAGACCACAGACCTTAGATCTTTTTAAAGTTTTTGATATACTATATTGCACTGGCCAAACAGGCTGGTATAAGGTTGCTGTTATGCGGGTCCGTATGGCGTAAGAAAACGGTTCCCGGATCCCTCCCGTCTCAGGCGCAGAGTGGCACACCGTGTGGTTTTAGTCGGTTCAATTCTGACACACCACCCGCCGCAAAACCCAGGGATTAAGGCCCGATGGGGTTTCCACAAATAAAAAAATGGTTACTGTTATATTTTCTTTCTAATTAAAATATTTCTTTGGTAGTTTGTTCTCTTAGCTGTCACACCCACATTGTTAAGAGGGTTGGTGATACAAAATATTTTTAGTCCATCTCCACATGAACGGTAAATCAAGTTCTTCTACACAATAAATAAAATATATAATGGCTAACGTGACGCTGACACGCAACGAACAATCGAATGAATCGTGACAAAGGTTTGTTTTTCTCTCCTCATTTTCCAACAGATTGTTCTGAGGACTCTACAGCCGTACTCCAGGCCCTCGAAGGTGAAGGGATCGACTCGATCATGAGGATAAGGGTCTATCTCAAAGATTTGTTTGGAATGATTCATCGAGATTTTGTGTTTAATTTGGATTAAATTCCGTATGTTGATAGAAATTGTATCATATAACAACGTATAGTGTTTTAATGTCAATTGGTTAACCATGTGACTGGTTTATATTATTGACTATTTTGGGAATTTTTGTGATTCCGTTATAAGAAAGTAAGTTCTCACTACGATTAACTACTAGACTAACTACTAACGTTAAGAATGTTTTTAATGTGAGATACCGTAGAACTCTTTCATTCAGTAACTGAGGTAAATAAATATGTATTTTGATTATAATGTAGGTAATTACGATTACTAATGAATACATAATAATAATTTCCAAGCGTGTTGAACAAATTAAAGAAATGGTGTCCTGATTTGCTGCCATGGTCATACATATATCAAAAGTACCTAATTTTCCTAAAAAAGATGCAAACAACACAGAAACAAAACGGGAATAATCATTTAAAAATACCATATTATCGAAAACTCATTTCAAAATTGTTACTCAATTACGTCCCAGCAACTCTTATTCGGAAGCAGATAATTGGAAAACGGCATTTGTAATTTCAATCATTTGTAACCATTAAACAATGGCACAAACAAACAAACAAACGCAAACCGTCCAATTTCCAGACTCCGACGATCTGCTGCCAAAATCAATTAGATGCTTGTAATCTTCGAAACAAAGGTAAAAACAACAGAAGAGCTATTCCAAAATGAACTTTACAGCTTAGATATAACATCTAAGTTGGAGAAATAAGTATGAAAATATAATTTGGTTAAGTATAATCGTAGGATGTACCAGCCGACGTCTTGGATTACCAAAAATTGCTACCAAAAGAAAACACCAACACACAATCATTACGATTTTTTTCTTAGTTTTCGATATGAAAAAAAAGCAAGCGAATAACTTATGCGATGCAATGACCGCGGGCGGCGACATCAAAAGGGTTACTGGCGAGATGTTCCATCTCATTCTTACATCAATAAATACTAAAATTAGAAAGGGATGGAATTGATGTTGAAGATAAAAAATGCCCTTTAAGTCGGCATGAAGCGATGCCGACGCATTTGTAAGTACAGTTTGTTGTGTCAAATGGACGAAAGTGTCGTGTTAAGATGCGCGTGCAAAATTACAAATGTACTTGTTTACTCAACTTGTTAAATAGAGTTATTGTAGTTTAATAGTTGGACACTTTAACCTGTCTACGCTATAATAAAAATATGTGCCAATAGTCTCAAAATAAATCTTATTTGTTTGTTCATTTATAAGTGCTAATCTTTTGAATTGTCAAATTAATTTCTAGAAAATATTACCTTCTTCCAGGTTTTGCATCACGCGTCTATGATATATGTATGATATTAGTAATAGTGTAAGAGGCCAACGAGCAGACGGAAGACCTGATGGAAAGTGACTGTCATCGCATGTAACTCAAGAGACACAAATGCATTTCCACTCCTTGAGTACTTTACCCTAGATGAAAGACTAGGGTAACCTTACCCTTACCTTACCCTTTACCTTTTTTTTTTACGTGTGGATACCCCCTCGGGCTTTCATCCCACCGGGGTTTACGGTGGGGCGGTATGTCGGAATCGAACCGACTAAAATCACACGGTGTGCCACTCTGCGCCTGAGACGGGAGAGATCCGGGAACCGCTTTCTTACGCCATCCAGACCACCTTACCCTTTACCTACGCTAGCCTTTAATAGTCCTACTGGACATCATCATCATCATCATCAGCCTATCGCAGTCCACTGCTGGACATAGGCCTCTCCAATTTTACGCCACTTAGTTCGATCTATGGCTTCTCGCATCCAGCTCCTGCCATCCGTCTTGCGCAAATCATCGCTCCACCTGGCTTGTGGACGTCCTACACTACGTTTGCCGAGACGCGGTCTCCACTCAAGAACTCGTTTACCCCAACGGTTATCGGTTCTTCGGCAAATGTGGCCAGCCACTGGACATAGATCTAACTTTAATAAACAGGTTTTCACCTAGTGTACCACGCTAGCCAGACGGGTTAGCATGGGGGTTTTTTCAAGTTTTTCGGTCTTTTTTCAGTGCTATTATCCTACGTAATCGTTCTCCCTTAGTCACCTCTTGCAACATCCAGGCTGAAAATAATAAGATAGATTATTAACACCTGTCTTTTCACATAGGGTAAACCTGGAAGGGGTTTATGTTGCATATATACTTGTCAAATATGAATGAAAAGCTACAACCGGAATTCATCTTCTTTTGTACGTGCGGAAACCCCCCCGATACAACCTAATTATGGTTATGTTGGATTTGAACTGACTAAAAACCATGTGCCGTCTCAGGTACTAATAGCCCGTCAACTAGGTGTAGAAAGAAAATGCTTGGAATCCTAACATCCTGGTTAAAGCTTGAAGAAGACATGACATGACCTGAATAGGGACCTCGATATTCGATTTCTGTGACGGGGAGTTACCCTGAGTTATTATGGCATGAATCGGGCATTCTATTAGGTGGACAACGCGTTCGTCCTTATTCGGAACCTCTTTTGGGTTAGGTATATTGTAATCTTGCTTACTGAAAACTTTCTGTCGCATGGTTGGTAATTAATTGTTTTGGGGTCACTAAACTTGAGGCATTGTGGTTACATAAAGTAACCACAAGCAAAAAACAGAAATCTATTCTTAATTAAATTGAAGTATTGATTGACTGTCAGCGGCTGGTAACGTCGGTAAGATGCTCTACATAGTGACATAATTTTATATATTAATATTGAGCTTGAACAATTAGAAAAATACCAGCCTTGACATTGAATTTTGTATTCCATGTGAGTTTACCCTAAAATTTGCCATTTTGTTGCTTAAAAAACCAAGAACATTATCATAGTCATTCACTATTTAAATTTCACCTAAATAATAAGATAAACAGCAGTCGGAACAAGTCATTCTGTAGGAAAGTTCATTAAATTTTCAATTATACTCATTGTATTAGGTTAGTTTATCAACGGCTAGCGCTAGAAAAGGAGAAGAATTTTTTAATATTGACACTATACATAAATAGCAAATAAAAGCAAAGATACTGTAATTTCGAAGTCTACAAAAAATATACGAATTGGACTTAAATATAAGTAGGATCTTTCCTCAGCAAGTAGTCACACTTTTAAATTGAGCCGTGTAGAGCAACTTACGCACTAAAACTTATTATATCAATGGTCGTCGTAATACAGTTGCCACCTACCGTCCGTCTGATTGAAATCAATTCCGAAGCTGTGATCATCGATTCTTTATCTATTGTACAGTGTCATTTTTCAATATCCACCGTCACTTACACATTAAAATCAATCTTATTGCAACATCTACAGAGCACCTTTTGTAACTCTATACTAATCTTGCAGCCACGAAATTACAAATTTGGTTTTGAGCCCGATAATTTAGATTTTATAAAATTTCGGCGTTAACTCTATATATTTAAGATTGACATTCCTTTGTTAGAGTAATTTGTTAATGTGAATATTATATTGGTAATCCAGGGTAAGATTCTATTAAAAGTTTGCCCACAAAAACTGGGATGATTCGTTATTTCATGAGTTCCCATAGACGTCAAATATAGTTCGTCGACAAGATTTGGATTAGCTTTTTATCAGGTATTATTATCCGTTCCGATTGATTGAAATGAATCTGTTAATAATAAATCAAGAAAAAAATATCTAAGCGCCATTCTTCAAAGACAAGTAAGTGTTGGTTTACGAGAAATTTTACTATTTTAACAACTTTTTAAGTGTAAAATGTATAATATTCTAAGATTTTATCTAAATTAGTTGTAATGGTCATAAATGTCGGGTGTTATATTTCACGTTAATTTCATCTGAGTTATGTTCATTTGACTAGTGTGGGAATTGGTCTGCTACCAATCTTGAATCTACTGGAGGTTATCTATAAAGTAAGGCATGGTTTGAACTGACAAATAGACGATAATCTTATGAAATAAGTATTTTCAGACCTCAAGAGCAAAGAGGAGTAACGAAATAGAAAGGAGATCGCTTACGCTTGTTGCCTCCAGGCTTTAAAAACTGTTGCCACAATTATTGTGATTTATACTAATATAACGCATTATTTAGTGTTTTTGTCCGGCCATGGCAAGTTTTGTCCTAGTTTAACTAGGTCACTTTAATGACCCAGGAGTTAGGAAGCAAAAAATTAGGAAATCAGAAACTAGAAAGCTAGGAGCTAAGTTCCCGCGGCTAGGAATGTATAATATTTTTTTAACCATAATTTCCCTCTCGTTTACGTAGAACTAGAATTTTAAGAATACGTGATTGAGAGCCCATATCGAAAATACATCAGTAAAAGATTACACTATTAACTCATCAAACAGATCATTTCAATATTTTGAAAGGTTACTATCTAATATCGTTAATCATGAACAGTTTTATATAAACAACAAGCGGACCAATAACAACAACCCATAATGTCCCACTGCTGGGCTCGGGTCTCCTCTCAAGAGAGGGTTAAGGCCATACGTCCACTAGCGGACCAATAAGTCTTCCCATAAAAACTCGAACGCAGGTGACTACCAAAAGATAATGAAAGAGTACGGGGAGGTGAAACTTTTTCAAATAATTCAACCCCATAGCACACTCCCCTAACGAAGCCTCGAGGAATTAATTAGGGCCAAAGATCGTGATTTATGCTTTCATTTTTAAGCCCAATGTCCCCGAGATTCAACTAAGAATCCAGAACATCTCGAAGTGTTATCACTTAAAGTAATTTCAATAAAAAAAACCGGGATACAAAAGTAAGTACAGATTCTAAAGCCCGTAGCAGCATCATAGCTAGTTTACGTGGAAGTAGTTCAAGAATTTTATCTGCTCATACCATGAGATCGATAGTAATTATTTCATCTGTTTAGGAGGAAGTCTTTTTTGTATTCTTTTTTTTCTTACTTGCCTTATATATGTATATAAATAAAAATACGTCTTTAGAGAAAGGCAACGGCAAAAACACCGTATGTCCAAAAAATACGAACCATATATTTAGTGGCAGTAACTGAGGAAATCCACTACCCCTCCCACTACCTACTCCCTAATATCTTTATTAGAAAATCAACCTCAACATTTCAAATTATGGCAAAGTTTTATATGAAGAAAGCATAAGCTTCTAGGATTTGTCTATATAGTTACAAGGCCCGCATTTAACGGAGAGCGACTTACATAGTCGATTCCCAGGAAGTTTCAATCCAGCTAGACTCATTGACGCTGCGTAGAGATGTGGCTTCACTGTGCATCTTCTACCGCATTTACCATGAGAAGTGCTCCGAGGAATTGTTCGGGCTGCTTCCTGCCACCTCTTTCCGCCATTATCCTTCGCTCCAGAAATTTCGTCCTCATCATCTTGATGGCTGGCAGTCCACAACTGTGCGCCAGGAACTTTCTGCCTGCGGTATTTCTGGACCAATACGACCTTAAAGAAAAAATCATACTCCTTCTTAAAAGGCCGGCAACGCTCTTGTGACGCCTTTGATGTTGCGGGTATCCATGGGCGGCGGTAATGGCTTACTATCAGGCGATACGTCTGCTCGTTTGCCACCTAATTCACCTAAGTCAAGCTAATGTCAATGTGTTAAAAACAAACATCAAATGATTTCAGATGCAAAATCTTGACACATAAGAACAACCTTCCTCATGAATTTCCTAGTGAGTTGTGCGATTCCCAAATAATATAATTCGTGAACAAATAGTAGTTTAGATGGCCCTGATTAAAAGTTTTCCTGTAAAACCTTTTTATATTCAAAGGGATAAGTCGTGAAAGAATTCTCTTTACTTTATCATTGATGCTCTCTACTTTGGCGCGGCCAAAATTTACAACACTTTAAGAATAGTTTAATTTGTTTTTGTCTGAAACATCTTTATAAGTTATAGGTAGGGTCAGATTGGAAAAGTTTTGGTATTTATTATTGGTAGATTTAATGTTATATCAGTAAGCTCCAATCACGCATGATGTATTCTTAGCAACTGCTTAATCTCCGTACTATGCGCATATTCAACCTTTTTTTTAAATTAATGTATAGTCGTATTCTAAGTTGAAATGATAAATGGAATTACTGTATCTAAATGGGTGTGTCATGACCGATTCCAAGTTATTTACTAATCCGTATCTGTAGTATGTAATATATGGCCTACAACTTTTGCGTTCGACTGCCTCGATAGCGTAGTGGTTACGTATGCCATTGCTGTACTTGAGGTCTCTAGTTCAATTCCTGGGTCAGATTATTTTTTTTATAACACAAGCTCTACTTAATTTGGGACTAGATGACGATGTGTGTAACATACCCGATAACAACAATATATATGTATATAAAAAAGACCAATTGATCTATTCTTGGAGGTCATTGAAAGAAATTTATCTCTAGACGTTATGAAGTTAGAAGTGCCTCACTCATAGATAAGGTATCTTTCGTCTAAAGTCTCATCAAAATCCTGAGCATGCACAGTAGCCATTTTATTTACCTATTATTTATTTTTCCTGAATCATTTAAGATGTACTTGTAATAAAATACGAAAAAAGTAACTGTGTCGCTATTTAATCGATTATCCTTTTGATCTCATTCGAAAAATTAAATACATTTAACCTTGAGAAACTTGTAGATAGGACCTAGGTAGTATTGATTTCTTTAAATAAAATCTTACTTAAAATTATTACTCCATTTGCGGTAACAAGTACTGCATATTCAAATAATTATATGAGTGTTTAAAACCAAACAGCCTCGAGATTATCATTTATTTATTTGGTTCTATTCATGATAAATATACGATTTATGTTCGATAGTAACCGAAATATGTCTCAGTCTATTAGTTCTCCATTTTGTTCATACAAAACGATACATTTCCCAGCTAACCCAATGCTTTTACGTATGATATTCTCCAGAGAGACCAGCCAACTATGCAGAATATATTATAGCGCACAAGTGTGTGCGCAAACACAGGTGTACTCTCCGTTCCCTCTCTCTCTCTCTCATAATGATGGGACGGCTAATTGACGCAATCGGGGAGAGGTCAGGCGCAGGACCGACAACATTACGTGCACACTCCGAGTTGTTAAGTATTTACATAATCAGAAAAGCTCAAAAACATTTTTGGCCCGACTCGGGATTTGAACCCGAGATCTCTAGATTGGCAGTCGTATACTTCAACTGCTAGGCTAAGGAGTTACATATGCAGGGGAAGGCAGTTACATATACATAAATTTTGAATATGTCAGAACGCGAAAATAACAATTTAGTTTTAGGAAGCAATTGGAAATCTTACAAATCACAATACGTTTACTTAAGTAATAATCTCTAAGAATTATTAAGACTTATCCACAATAGTACCGTCGTGACTTTGAGCATGACAAGAGCATCGAGCAGGTGATGTGTGAATACCCAACATTATCTACCGCTTAATAACGACCGCTTCAAGCACGCGACTTGTGATGCAATTCACGCTTTAATTATTTGGGTAACAGTAGTGTCTTTAGAGAGGATAGATACGCCTTTTTTAATGTATTATCTGCCAAAATGACTGCTTTGCCTAATGGAAAACATAGTCATTTTGGCAGCTAATCCAAGAGTGGTGATCACCGTCCTCAATGTAACCCACACTATGGCGGCCCTGTATTTGGTCTAGAAATTTCTGATAATCATCATCAACAACCCATAATGTCCCACTGCTAGGCTCGAGTCTCCTCTCAGGAGAGGGTTAAGGCCATATATCCCCACGCGGGCCAAGTGCGGGTTGGGGACTGACAAGAATACGTTGTGGCTACGTATTCGTTGGATGTTTTTAAGCCACCCGAAGGCCTCCAACTAAGCTTCACGACTGTTATCGTATGATAACAACCGGGACCGACTGCTTAACGTGACCTCCGAATCACGTAGACGCTCATGCCACCAGCGGTCACCCGTTTAGGTACTGACCGCACCGCCGTTGCTTACTCTCGATGATTGTTTCCAATCACCGAGTGCAGCTGAGCTATGAGCGCCTCTGATAATATTTTCTGAAATTTAATAAAAAGATTGATTGACGTGAGGGGTAAAAGGGATTTTGAACTGCTGACTATTTTATTCATAATGAAAGACGAATTTTTCTCCATTAAGGAATTAAGGAATAGACGAATCAACGGTGATGGTATGTAATTACTATTGCCAATGGGCATCTGCTACGTAAGGGTCACAAGTGTATGGTCACCGCATACGTGATAAGAGCGAGAGCGGAATCAATCTTTTGCAGACCACGCACTTTCGATTCGACCCAAGAAGTGAACCCGAGACCTCAAGCTAGTAATGAGTATTGTCACTTGTCATATCTAAATGTTATAAAGTCCAGCAAATTTATCAGCATGTTTGACATTGAATGCCAGTTGTTTAACTGATCCAATAATTAGTGAAGCAAAAAAGCACATCAAAGTATCGCCAATGCTTCGCTTCCCGGATACGCCCATAATGTGGCACTACTTTAAATATTTCTGGTAATGACGATAAGTATTTTGACCTATAAACATATCGTGAATCTCTTTTTGTAACCCCCGACGCTAAAACAAGGGTGTTTAAAATTTGGAGTTGACATGTGTCTGTCTATGAGTTTGTGGCATCGTATCTCTCAAACGGATAAATTGATTTCGATGTGGTTTCTTTAATTTGAAAGCCAGTTTCCTTGCGGTGGTTCTTAGCTATGTTTGGTAAATATTGGTGCAACAGTGTAAGAGTATCAGCTCTTTTCCAAAATGATGTAAGGCATTTTTGGCGTATGATTACTTGATAAAATGTCCTACGCAAAGGTTTTTTTTAGTTTTTACAAAATGAATAAAGGGCTCAATTATGCCTTATGTAAGAGAAGGAAAACTTTAATAGAACTCTATACTAGCTTGTCTGGCTGGAGCGGAGAGCTTTGCCGTGGGAGAGCCACGCTTCGGCATGCATGGGCCGGCTCAACCGGAATGATATCACGGCCTCACAGAAAACCAGTGGGAAACAGCGCCTCCACTGTGTTTCATCGAGTGAGTGATACCGGAAACCCTTTTTTTTTTAACGTGGTGAAATGCCTTTACGCACTTCGCTCCCCCCCCCCGCGTGGACGGGGGGTTCACTTTGTGTGGGACTCCTGACTGACTCGCCAGACTACCCACTAAACCACCACGGTGTGCCACTCTGCGCCTGAGACGGGAGAGATCCGGGAACCGCTTTCTTACGCCATCCGGATAGCAGAAACCAACCTTTCCCCTCTTCCCCCTCCGCATCACCCAAGGCCGGCAACGTACTTGTGACGCCACTGGTGTTTCGGGTGTCCATGGGCGGCGGTTATCGCTTACCATTAGGCGATACGTCTGCTCGTTTGCACCGTATTTCATAAAAAAATGTGACGCAGAAGGCCAAGACTTCCTTGTTTAGAAAAGGACAGTGACAAGCAGCAGACTGTTGATGAAATGGTGTAATTTCCCCCTTTACGCACTTCCTTTGTTGTCATCTCTCAACGCATTACAAATGGTTACATTGAATCGACTTCAAAAAAGTGTAGGCTTTCGCTTCACCTTTTATTTTGTTTTATACGTTTGTTACCTCAGAACTTTCGACTACATATACCGATTTTGATGATTCTCTCTTTTATTTAAAAGTTGGAACTTCCCGTGTGGTCCCATTTCAATTCGGTCCAGTTTTTGAAGTAGGTTTTTATTTGTAAATTTAGTTTATTTGCTAAATATTGCAATTCTTAAAAATTTTCATCTTTCTTTATACGTAAGTCGACTCCCGCATTAGAAACATACATCCTGTGTCACCAGGGACTTTCCAAACATACGTGAAATGGCCACAAATAACACCCAGACTCAGCGGCGTGGTGACCGCTTAAGCCACTAGGCGATGAATAATATATAAAGTCAGTTAAAATCAATAGCGCACCATGTACCGATTATACTCCATAGAACCTTTGTACGAACGAGTTCAAAATACCAGTTCGTTATAAATGCGCCCGCGCACGTTGACTAATAACCACGTCACATATAATTAAGAATGGTAATTATAAAACATTAATGTGTTTATGATGCATGATTTAGGAGGCTGTCGTCTTGACTACATATTGGAGAAATATTAATACTAGGAAATTATATTGCAGATATATGTGTGTGGGCCTGACGCCGCTGCAGAAAGCCGTCTCACCATTTCATCAAGAGTTCAAAGCAAAAATCATGGGATGTATTTAAAAAAACGTCAGAATCGGAAATGCTTAAAATGTGGGTATTAAATCCTTATAATACAAATAGTAAAGTAGAGGATAAAAGTTTGTTGCGTGATGCAGGAATAGTAGTGACTAAATAAATAGATGACCCACACCATGGCGGCCTGGTGAGATGTTTCAGCATCATTGGGCCTCCTACTTGCTACATGATGCCTTTATTGTTTTGTACAACGCCCCGTGCCCCAGTCCTGTGTGTTACCAGGTCGTCGAACCACCTTGTAGGGAGCCTACCTACGCTAAACGTATTCTGGCTATATCTAAAAATTATTCTAAAGGCATACAATAGCCATGTAAATAACAAATCAAAATAATTTCACTGAAGTGACAGTCGAACCCAAGACCTTTAGTCGAACAGTTAGCGCCACTGCCCACTGGACTAACAGTCAGTAACTATCAATCTACTTAAGAATCAAAACATGTTAAATTCTTCTGAAAAATATTTAAAATAAACAAAAATGTGATAAAAATTGATTGAAACAAAATCTTCCAACATTCATAACAAACATGTACAAAATGATTTAAGGCGCGTGCGCACAGTGCATTGTAAGGGTGCACGCCCACAGTAGCGACCCACGGCGTGCTCCGATCGGCTAGATCGGCCCGCCCGCACTGCTGACCGATTGCGCCGCTATAATGTGGAGATGGATTTTTATTATTATTATGACAAGACTGTGAATAGTCCATTCATATCGTTACTTTTCAATAAGGAGTTTCAGAGACATTGAATGTTTTGTGTATTAATGGAATCACACACTAAATTCATAAAAAATCATTATTAAAAGAGTGACTATTTCATTCGTATCAATTTTGATTTCTTGGTTGTTTGGTTTAAATTGAATTTCGATGTAGGTAACGTATAGATAGATAGGAAATATATTTTAAATTTACAAACAGAGACTTTTAGATTTTCTTTCAACGGATAGATAAAAATGAAACCAGCCTAAGCCCTTTGCAATGTTATACGTTGTGTCAACTCGAAATGCTACTAGTAAATAATCAGGACAGTCGACATTAATGATACATAATCATATTTCAAGTTACATTAAATGGGTATGGTATTTTATGTAATTTTGACGCAAAGTCCGTCTCCATACTAATCTTCTACGACATTAACATAGAATAACTAAAAGTCAAGTAACAAATAAGGGAACATCCATTCAGTCATTGTACTGCACATTTTAAATAATAATTGAATCAATTGTACGGAATATCAGCCATTGATTAATATGCGTAAAAAAATACATTCAATAATATACAGCCGATTATTTATGTCGCATTATTTATGGTGAACTAAGTGGGTGTACTTTTATACCTTTACGGTACAGTACAGTACTTAGTAAGAGGAATAATTCGTTTTTAGGGTTCCATACTCCGTACCAAAGATGATGGATCAGACCATTGTCAGTCTGACCATACCGATGACAGACCGCTGTCGAGACCTTTTTTTTCTCAGGAAAGCGTTGAGGAACTTCCCGTTGATTTAGTATCACAAAATTTGAAATAGAGCAATTCCATATACTAAATTTGTAAGTATACATTTTTTTGCGATTGTAAACCTATTTACAGTTGGTACACTGACCAGTACCTATGTTGATTTATGGGAACAACAGTTTTCCAAAGTTAAGTTTGTTCCTACTTAACTAAGTTTGTATGGAACCCTTGGTGCACTAATCTGACTTGCACTTGGTAGTGGTAGCGCAGTGTTAGCGTATGTGACTGCTGACCTTGCGATCTCGGGTTCGATTCCCAGTTCGGATCAAATGTTTGTATATTTATTTCGGATTTTGAGTGTTTTTTGTGTATGATATGTATGTATGTATTACAAAAAAGTATATTCCTAATTATATCAGTTGTCTAGTATCCCTAATACAAACTCTGCTTAGTTTGGGACTAGATGGCGTTGTGTGTTAGAAGTCTAAAATATATATTCATTTATATTAATGCAATTTTCCTCACACATCTCACTTATAGACAGCTGAAATACTAGGCAAAACCTAAGGTAACCAGACTGCTGATAAACGTACCTATATATATCTACATACATATATACTGTAAAATAAATTACCCCCAGACACAGAACATACATCGTGTTCAGCACATAAAAGGTCTGTCCTTAGCAGACAGGAGTACCAACCACTAGTCATGCAGACATTAATCCTGTCACCGCAATACCCCAATGCCTTAAATCTACTTTCTAACTAAATATTATCAAAAGAAATTCGATATTTTCAATGTAATTATGTGAGAATTTTAATTAGATTAGTAATAAATAGATATTGCTGTTGGTCTGTCAATGTGACCGATTGGAGGGACGTGACGATTTATTGGACGAGTTATTCAAATGGCTGTTCGATGGCTGATAACAGGTTAACGTATGTAGAATATGTATGAGGCATAGACGGGACACGTTTTTGAAAGATAATTTATTAATTTTAAAATATATTTTTTGCTATTCACAAAAATAGTGTATATTGAAAAATCAAGGGATTTATCTTTATGATTTCTAGACCCAATTAATTTTGAGACATTGATATCGTAGCTTTTTACGTATACATACACATAAATGTACTGTATTAGTTTAAATATTTTATTTTTTATTTTTTCTCATTTAATGGCTTACAAACGAGCAGACGTATCACCTGATGATAAGTGATTTTCGCCACCTATGGACACCCGCAAAACCGAAGGAGTCAGAAGTGCGTTGCCGGCCTTTAAGGGGTAAGGGAGGGGAATGGTGTGAGGGGCTGGGGTTTGGGCTTCCGCTATCCTCACTCACATGGTAAAAAACAGCGCGAGTGCTATTTCACACCGACTTTCTGTATCACTCCGAACGAGTCCGCCAGTTCTGTCATTCGGAGGTCACGTTAAGCAGTCGGTCCCGATTGTTATCATAGGATAACAGTCGTGAAGCTTAGTTGGAGGCCTTCGGGCGGCTTAAAAACATCCAACGGTAAGATTATGTAGCCACAACGTTGTCTTGCCAGTCCCCAACCCGCACTTGTCCAGCGTGGGGACGTATGGCCTTAACCCTCTCCTGAGAGGAGACCTGAGCCCAGCAGTGGGACATTATGGGTTGTTGATGACCACTACTTCATATTCCATGATATATTAAAAGTATAATGTCGCATCTGTTAACGATATAATCTATGTCCATAATGTTTTAGTGGCAGGTGTTTCCAGCGTTGTGCGATTATGTAAATACGATTACAAATCGATTATAAGAATCGATATATCGTTTGTAAATGACAAGCTAGTGTCCTGTTGGTCCATTTAACGCTTAAGCTATCGATTATATACGATTAATTTAAGTATATTTGGTTCAAAGACCGATTTATGGCTACAGGTTGTAAAGATTAATTGTGTTGGCTTCACTTGAAGATAGATGTGACTAGATTAAAAGAATTTTAAGTTTGTTTTTAAATTATTATATAGGTTTTTATAAGGAAGAATATAAATGTGTGTGTATGAAAAGCTACATTAAAAGTGTCACGAGCTGGAATCCTTTTGTTTTCACATTTAAATTTGTACAAAATTGTAAGCCCGATCAGAATGATATCATGACCGCAGACAGTACCTCCTTTTCTTATCCCTTTCATAATATAGGATTGATCATATATACATTTAAACTAGTATCGTAATGTGCTTCCATTCGTGAGCTTAGTGACCATGGCTTTGTACTGCGCTGAAAGGGTTCGATATATAGTTTTGATTCTGAACATTGTTAGTGTTCATTTCATATATGCTTGTAAAATCTTTCGTGACACTAGATGTATTCCTATGCTTGTTTTGTGTGTTTTGTCTTTTAAAAAGATAGATAGGGAAGGTTAACCGCGTATATAAGACACTGGCACTATTGTGAGTTTTAGAGAGAAAATAAAAAAAAATGCAGGGCAGCCTAGAGACTGCCAATAGAAGTAAAAACTATATATGTAGAGAACTATATTATTTGTTTATGCATAATATATACTAATAACGCACGGAGGTATATATAAGTACATATATATACAATACACAAAACGATCATGGAAAGCGCTCAGTGTCAATCTCGCGAGTTTTCACTTCAAAAAAGTACGGCAGTTCCATGACCCCAAAATTCAGTATCAAGCTCAATCTTTTAGGTAGTACTTGTCACTGTCGATGCTCAAGAGCACACTGAAATGTCACAGAGATGCACTTACGATGTGAATGTGTATCGGCTTGAGCATTCATTTACTTTCTAAATGAACTGAGTCAATTCGGGTAACCATAATACATGTACTTTTTGGACATTTGTCTTAACTCATATTTTCCAAACTGACTACAGTTTCAACTGTTGCTAAGCGTTCCTGGCTAGTTCGCAGATAGTCTGCCAGTGCTGTTACTTTTACATGTCATTAGTGAGTGCCCCTCCCTAGTTTTGCATGGATAGTACACCATGTTATATCTACATTTTTTTACTATTGCTGCATGAAATATATGGATAAGCATCATTGACATGAGAACTAAGCTTTAAGGTGTCTTTTTGCAACGGTTTTAACTATAAACTCTTCGACATTTTTTTTAAATGGGACTGTACACCAGAATCTGTTGATTCTCTATCGTTGTTGACATTCATCCATGAGGTCCTTATAGACATTGCACTGCTGTTGAAATAATCTTATGATTTTATCGCGGTCTCGTACGCCCAAAAAATTAATTCCCATGTTTTCTAGTGTAGAAAATTACATGGCTGCTGTAGTATGCGTCTTTGTACCTCGAGATCGACCGGAACTATACCCGCCAACACGTTAAAGCCTCAGTACTATTCGACAGTAGTATTTATATCAACGATTCTACTGTTGTAATATCATTAAAGTATCACATTTTCCCACCATCCCTCGAAGAACACCTTAAACGATCCGTCCTGGTTATCAATAACATCAATGGCAATATTTATTGGAAAGTCAGAGCTCTCAAATATACCTACAAATAATTCAACCTTTTAATCTAGTTTGCCGTCAGAGTTGCGAAGGTCCGATGCCAGTCGTTCTGTAAAAAACTGTCCTTCAGGTAAAACCGGTTGATCTAGTAGTTGCAATCTTGGGATTAATAAAAGAAAGATGTATGACTCCATAGTATAAAGCTATACTGGTAAATCTAGAAGCATGGTTACAGTATCGATAACGTATCGTTTAAATCTGTGCGCTGATACGGCGAGTAACGCTACCGTTGCAAAGTATTTTATGAAAACGGTGTTAAAAGTTTCGAAATCCTGTGCGGATCGGTATTTAGCGCTTTTGCATCTTGATTGTACCTGTAAGGCGGTGGTCTTTGGTAAACACCCTTAGTTTAGTTTTAATATACTTTGTGTCCATTTCATGTATGTTTGTAAAGATCCCCGTGGCACAGGAATGTATATTCTTAATGCGAGAGTGGTTCTAATATCGGATAGGTGATTTTTAATGAGTGCGTTGCTAGTGAATAAACTATGCGAAAAGGTATTCAAAGAGTTGTAGAGAACCCACTGCCGAAAGGAAAGAAAGTCATTACTCATCTTGAGTACAGATTGAACATAGCCTTATAGGGATTGTGATAATTTTCTGCGAAAACCTCTTCAAATGGTAACGATATTATTATTTTAATAAATTTCACATAGCACTCATATGAATATACCTATATCATTATTTTTTCCCTTTTAAAGAAGACAATTCCTTTTAAACTTTGGTTTTTCATGATATACTAAATATTTTTGTGGGAAAAACCACGATCACTTGTTTATAGTACACACAGTATTCACAGCCTGACTGGCTGACTGACCACGGCCAGTACAACCTGGTCTAAACGTCAGTCAAATCAGAGGTATGTTATATCTTTAAATAAGTGATCTCGTCAATTCAAATTAAAATTTAACAAGACCACTCCTGAATTAGAAATAAATCCTGTGTCGCGGAAGACTTTAGAAACATACATGAGACGGATACAAAGAAAACCCAGACTCAGAAAGACAATTTGTGGAACACACAAAGTGTCGTCCCGTGTGGAATTAAACCTACAACACTCAGCGTAGCAGAGCAGTCAAAATAGTATACATCCAAGAATCAATTTCATTCCCATATAAATATTGTATCCCAAACAACGACCACCCATGCCTGTCATCGGTGTAATTCGATCGAAACATCGGCTTTTAAGGTAATCTTATCTTACGAATATTACTGCGATAAACATCATCATAGATTTAATTTATGCCTAAATCTTGAAAGTTTGCCTGCTTGTAGCGCAGTGGTAGCGTATGCGACTGATGTGCTTGAGTTCTCGGGTTCGATTCCCGGGTCGGACCAAATGTTTGTACGATCTGCAAATATTTGGTTTTGGGTGTTTCCTATGTATAATATGTATATATTTACAAAAATAAGTATATATTTACATACAAAAATAAGTAAGAAAAAAGCATTTATGTATTCATATCAGTTGTCTAGTATCCATAACACAAGCTCCGTTTAGCTTGGGACTAGATGGCGTAGTGTGGAAGATGTCCAAAATATTTATTTATTTATTTATTTATTATTTATTTAACAAAATGTATTATGTACCTATACGTAACAATGTCTGTCTCAAACTAAGCTGAGCGTACACTATAATATACAGACTGATGATATGCATACTTATATATTTGTAAATACATACAGATTGCTAGTATAATAATAATAACATAAAAACGACTGAACTAATAACCGACCCAGAAGAATTATTAATAAGATGTTTTAAAAATTCATCAAAAATAATGGCAAAAATTCAGTTTCTGATATTTTGTGTACTAACATTTGCCCGCAGCCCCGTCTGCGTATATATCGCTTATCGCGTTAAGCAGTAGCCTATGCTCTTCTTTGAAATCAAACTATTTTTATGCCAAATTTTATTGAAATCAGTATAGTGGTTTAGCTGGGAGAGCGTAATAGGCATACAGATGGACAGAGTGACTTTCGAGCTTTAATATTAGTTTGAATGAAACCGCATGAACTGTGCTGTGAGCATGAGCTGTGAACAAAAACGCAGGTGAAACTAAGGGAAACTACTAGTTATCGATAAATCATACCCAAACGCAGGCCATATGGTACTCGTCTCTAATAATATAAGTGTTAGTGATTAAATAAAAAATTAAGATTAGTTGCCATTTTGAACGCGTCCTTATAAAACAATATGGTTAGCTTCAATTTGTTCACTTCACAGTAAAATTCAACTGATTCAGAACAGGTCTAATTTCGTGAATATCTATAGAGATAATGACACATTAAGTGTTAGCTGTATAAATTATGTACATTTGAATGTAATACATATGAGATTGGCGGCAAAATATCGTTTTATGGGTTACAATACCTGTAAGATATAGTCTTTTTCTTCCTAGCCTTTTCCCACTTTAGGTGGGGTCGGCTCTCCTTATTTCACGGTGCCAAGATATTCTGTGAAGTGTTGTCGGGACTGGTAAATTCTCCTTCTTCAGGAGCGTGGCCATAGTAGTCCACCATGTCAACGGAGGTCGTCCGCAGCTTCTTTTGCCTTCCAGTAACCTTAGAGCTGTTCGCACGACGTGCTGTTCTGCTCTTCTCATAATATGTCCACACCACCTCAATCTTCTCTCCGTTAACTTGCTCTGTATTGGAGCCACCTTAAATGCACCACGGATATACTCATTGCGAGCCCTGTTCATCCTCGTTACTCCCCCGGACCACCTCAGCATTTTCATTTCTGTAGTGTGCAGTTTTTGGATGTGGCTTTCTTTGACGGGCCAACATTCAAATGGATGTAGTATTTTTTTTAAATAGAATTCAATCCTAACTGCATCGATTTATCGTTCCTGAAAATCGTTTGAGCCGTTTCCGAGTTCAGATTATTTATGTATATAAGAATTGCTCGCTTAAAAGTTTTAGATGCATAATGCATGATGCATAGCTTTTTAAATAAAGTATGGTATAGTATCAACCGTTGATATACATTGTCATTATAATACTTTCAGTCCATTGACTGTGTCTGGTCTATATTATTTTAAGCTGCTTCATTGGGTTTATTACCACTGAGGTGTAAAATAAATCAACAATTGATGGTAATGCAAAACCTGTTGCCATTATTCGGAAACTTCTACCACTGCCGAATCAAATTTCTCGTTTACACAGTGGTAGCGTACACGAGGTCTTTGGTTCAATTTCCAGTTAGGACCAAATGTACGTATGATCTGCAAATGTTTGTTTTGGAGATTGAAAGTTTATACAATATATTTTATTAGTCAGTCCAGCTTAGCATTGTGTATTAAATGACCGAAATATTTACCATTAATTTATTTAAATAAAATAAATAAATAAAAACCACTAAGTACAATACTCTAATACATATAGTGCTATCTGTAGGGACTTCTGATGACAGCAATATATGTTTTATTTAGTTTCTAACTAAAGAATACATTCGTAACTGATCAGCTAGAAAACTTTTCTGCATAATAGTTACGCGCCAACACGCTTACAATGTCTCTCTGACAATATTGTACGACAGCTACCAAAGGAAAAAAACCTCTTCGCATAGAAACAAAGCACAAGATTAATTGCCAATACAGCGAGCAACACGACAAACAAACAAACACACGAACAGCACGACACGAGTCCCAATATGCGAGTAATAATTTTAAGGTTTGTTGTAACTCCTACGTACGGACGACATAGAACGGGAGTATTCTGATTTCGTCAAACGATATCGCTTTAAAATTGAATAAAGGATCTAATAAAGTTAATAATAATCCAAAGAAATGTTAAAATAAAAAGAAAAGGGTTCGATTGGCAAGATTAGGCTGCAGCATTTGTATACTTAACTGGTTTATAGCAAACTTTGCAATTAAATTTTTAAAGGCACATTAAATGACAGACCTTAATTTTAATGCATGAATCCAGAAAGAATCTTTCATCATCAGAACCTTTGAATAAGACATTTCTCAGGAGAAGATACAAACATATAGCAACGCCACCAATAAAATAACTTATAAGATGAACTAAGAATATGATTTGTAAAAATTTTAAAATTGTTGTGGGTACAAAGAAGGGGGTAGCATCCCTCGATTTTCTTCCTTTTCTGGATGGAATGGATTGCTAGAGGTATTCAAATTGTATGGAACCAATACCGTATAAAATCAAATGACCAAATTGACCGAGATAATCTCCTAGAAATCAAAATAAAATTCAACTTTGTAACACACTATTTTAGTACGGGTGCTACCCGTTCTTCTTCACCTGTACTCTGTTATACAGCTTAGAAGTGACGGTAGAGTATCTTTCTAAAAAGGTCTCCTGGTGATACACATAACCCATCAATTTTCGAAACGGGCCCGTAGTCTGCTTGTTTTATAAAACATTTGCAAATTCGCTTAAAATAAGTGAAGAAACTAAACCAATAAATATATATTACAAACAAATTCAAATATTACAAAATTAAAATATTACAAACAAATATCCAGAATAGTGTCATCCGATCATGTCGGCTACATATCGACTTGAGGGATTGGCTTGGCCGCAGACCCTAAATCAAACAGTCGATAAAAAGCTAAATGTTGGGCGATTGCAAGGCGAGAACTCTCGCGCATAAATTTATGCAGTGCTGATAAATTAGCAAGCGCGAAACGTGAGTTATGGGAGCGAAGTTTGTCTGAAGTGGGTTTGATGTTTGGACCTCAATGATTCCATTTTGAGTGTTGTTTCTGTACTGTTACTTATTTTATTTTTATTTAGGAACATAGGCAGTTTGTTTTTTGTGGGTTGTGTGTTCTTTTGAGTGATGCAGAGCTCTGAGAAGAGAGTTTTAGACTATTTAGGAAGCAAAAAGGCGAAACTTATATAATCGATTTAAGAACACAAAGGCATGCATCTAACTTACTTTTGCTGTCTTTGTCAACAGCCTATACAGTCTACGCCTACACCTAGGAATTTTTATGATTATTCCCAGTATTATTTGGGGTCGGCTATTAGTTCAAACGGTTTTACCTGAATATCAGTTCTTCCACGGAGCGACAGACATCGGACCTCTGCAACCCTGAGGGCAAACTGAATTCGAAGGTAAAAAAATTTTATAGTTATACCTACATGCTTTTATTAAATATATATACAGACACGGTGCAAATCTAACCAATAACCTAACCAAACCAATAGAATATCGTTTACGATCAGTAAGCTTCTGAGCTCGTTTTTTAAAGTGTATATTAAGGGGTAACAAACGGACTGAGCAGTAAGGACCACTCTTTATCAAACCAACAAACCACTCTCACATTCCTACATATGTAAAACAATTTTACATAGTTATATGTCCATTCAAAGTACCACAGCAGACAGCACACTTCCATGAATGTATTGTTACATTAGTCATCCATTAGACTAGACGGTGTCATATAACAATTTGACATCAGACGGGTTTCCTCAATCAATCCACATCATCACTTGTTTACTCATAATTTTGGAGGTTATCTAGCGATGTGCACTGCGGGACAAATAAATGGCACAGCTGTGCAGATAAAATAGTATATAGAATTTATAAATTGAATATTGTAATGCTGGTAATACGATAAAAAGACATCAACCCTTTTTCAAGTTAGGTAAACTGTTTCATTGGTCGCCATTGCGATTTCCGTGAGATTCTGTTATTATTGGTGGCAAAATTAGTGATGTTGATGAACACGTTAAAAAAATAAAGCGAATGAATGTAACAGCTATGTACATATATCGAAATCAGATGGATTAGTCAGGTCGCTATGTTTGAATGTCAAATATCAAAAAATCTACTAGTCTCTAATATGAACAGTAAATGGTGCCTGTAATCAGTCTTATTCCAGTTAGTTTTTTTTAATTTAAATATAATTTACTGAAGAAACGATCCTTGCTATCAAGAGAAAAAAGACATTATTCATTAGTGCTGCCTATGGAGTGGAAATATTGTAAACTTCAATTTAAACTGTATACACGCAGTATGTTTTTTTGATCCGTTTAAAACTATACCTACTCATACTGACAGTTATATATTTATAATTTCTATTATTCACTCAATAGGTATTTTACATTTAAATATAAAAATAAAGTGAGCACTTAAAGTGACAATAATATTAATTTAGCACATCGGAGCTTTACCTCCAGTGTAGAGATAAGCAGCAAATACCAGTCGGCAATAAAATTGATTGCGAACTAACTGGACATCCTGCGAGCGCCTACGCTGCGCCCGCGCCGACCGCACTGTCGATTCAATGAATTTATTTGTATTATTATGTTATTGAACTCTTTTTGAATATTATCTCTTAGAACATCGTTCTAGAACAAAAATTTTCAATTCTTCAAGTTCCAGATACGATTAAGTTATTAATTTATTAATGATGTGACGAATTTTATTGTTCAATTCATAAAACTAAACTAAAAACCATTAGTAGGGTAAACCACCCAATCGTTGTCATTTTAAGAGTGAGCTTCCTGTCAATTTGTTGTGACTGCCTCGGTGGCGCAGTGGTAGCGTACGCGACTGCTGTCCATGAGGTCTCGGGTTCGAATCTTGGACCAAATGTATGGTCTGAAAATATTTGTTTCGGAGTTTGGGTGTTTTCTATGTATAATATGTATGTATTTACAAAAAAAGAAAAAAGTATTTATGTATTCATATCAGTTGTCCAGTACCCATAATACAAGCTCTGCTAAGTTTGGGACTAGACGGCGTTGTGTATTAGATGTCCGAAATATTTATTTATTTATTAATTTGAAATTCATTTTCAAACCTCATTTTCAATAGCTAATAGATAAAACATGTGACGATATCAAAAAATACTATAATATTAGTCGTTATAATTGTTTTATGTGATAGAAAAGTATTAGGTACTTAGTTATAGTACAGTATGTAAGAATATAGTATAGTATGCTTTATAGTATGCTTTACCGAACGTTTGCTTTCTATCTATATAATTTAAGTTTGTGCTTATCCAGGTTTTCCACGACAAATATTGATGACAACGCTTATTAGGAAAGTCAGAAAGTTAATAAATCGCTGTAATTGAATTTGAACGTTAATGTTATTACTTTAAATGAATGAGAGATGATTTCTTGTACAGATCGTGACATATTACAAATATTGGTCTTGTAGTCATTTAATACATCAGCTTTCTTTATTATTAATTGATTATTTTGTAAACGTTTGGAAGTGCATTCATTTATTACTATCACCTGTTTTCATCATTTATTATATCGTCGTGAACAATCTCTGGATGTTCACTGTAGAACATAGGCCTCTGCTTAAAAAAGAGGTTTTGACCTACTGAACAATACTGACCAGATATAATAGTATAGCGTTTGATTCCAGTTTTCCTTCTCTTTGAGAGTTTTTTTTTATGGAATAGCTGGTAAACCAGCAGTCGTATCGCCTGACGGTAAGCGATTACCGCCACCCATGGACACCCGTAGCACCAGAGGCGTTACAAGTACCTTACCGGTCTTTTGGGGATGGCGAGGAGGGTGGGGGAGGAGTTGGGTTATGAACCTCCGTTATCCTTCTTAACTGCCTGCAGACAATGGGTCGGATCAAAAAGTATTATTGAGTTTTTCTAATTATAGCAATTCTCTAATAACAGCTTGGAGTTTGGAATTTGGGGTCTTAGCCTCCGTGCCCCGGAGATCACGTAAGGCCGTTGGTCCTGCGCCTGTCTCACGCCGGTCGTGTCAAATAAACGTCCCATCGGATTATGAGACTGAGGGACCAGAGAGTGTACATGCGCACACACTTGTGTACTATAATATCTCCTGCGTGGTTGGCTGGTCTCCGTTGAAGTCTCAGCCAGTCGGCCGCCGTGACCGTAATCAGCTAGGAGAACATCATCCTCATTCACTTGGAGAAACTCAGCACAAGCGCTGTTTCACGTAGGTTTTCTGTGAGGCCGTGGTATCCGTTCTGGTCGAGCCGGCCCATTCATCCAAAGCGTGGCTCTCCCACGATAGGGATGATGACTTAATATATTTTTTATACTACACAACATGAACATCAACAGATTACCTGGTGGAAAATGATTACCCCTGCCAATTAGCTGTGATTGCATATTAAAAAGTACAAACCTATGATGATTGGTTTTCGACCATAGTGTCTAAATAATTAGGTCTAAATTTCTTTAGGTCATTTGAAATATTCATTTGAATAATACTCATTGCATAGACTCGCGGTACCTTGAATTCTGTACATACCACTAATTTTATAATTCGGCGTGACGAACGAGATCTCAAAACACCTCCGTCCTCGTATCAATAGTCGGTTATCGGGGATCAGGGAGACACCGAAACTCATTGATTTATATGAGAAATCACAACTTAAACACAAAGAAATTTAAATCTTAACTTTAGCATTGAAAGGTAAATTTTCTTTTGGCACAACATTAAGATCTTACAAGTGTGAAAACTTTTAGAAATTAGACCTTGTGACCTCAGCAATAAGGTTGTGTTTTCTTTCTAAGTAGATAAGATGGCATACCACCAAAGACGAATACGCCACTTTCGAGTGATTTATACCCGATACGGCGTATTAAATGTTTTGTTTTCGTTTTTATAAATGTAAAAATCTGTTATTTATTATACCAAAATCGAGAGGTCCCGATTAAATTATGTCCGATACTATTAAGATTTATGGCTTAATGTTTTGTGCTTCCTCTATTTGTAAGAATTAAACTTTTTATTTTTTGTTTCGCGGGTCTAAATGGTGCTGTGGTCTTTTGATCATTATTGTAATATGACAGAGGTTTTGATGCATCTTTTGTAATTAAAAGCTTTTGTTTGATAGGGAAAGATTGATCTGATCTAAAATGATACTGTCTATAAATAAATATTTTTAAAAAAATAAGTTTTTTTTGTGGTGGCTAATACACCACGAGGATATCTTACACTTTGGAAGAATGTAATGTTGACTCTGCAATCTCTCATAATTGCAGCGCACTGAACAAACAACAAGAAAGTGAAAGAAAGGAGGTTTGTAGGCAAATAAAATATTTATGTACATTGCCGTCGAAAGTAGAGTTTAAAAATATACAAAAGCTTAATTTACAATAGCAAAAATAAGATTTTTTTTAAAAATACTATTACCCGACTATGACCGTTTTTTATTACATTTTATATAGCCTATGTTACCTGGGGAATAATTATAATCCATTGCCATTTCATTCATTAAAATCGGTTCAGTTCTTTAGAATCTATGGTGGAATATACAAATATACATAAATTGCCAAACACTATTAACCCTTCTTTTTGGCATCGTTATAGCAGGGTTAAAAGGTTACATTCAAGCAAACGAGAGTATTCTTTTATGTAGGCAAGCAATCGCTTGCTACTGGTGATTCACGAGTTTGTTGCCATTCTTTGAGTTCTTCCCCCGATTCAGTAAAGTTTTGGGCTCAACGAACTACTCAGGGGATGAAAAGCAACTAAAAAACTGATTACACCAGTTTTCTGTTTGTTGAGATTGGGGTAGCATTATGCCTAACTCTCAGATGATAAACTCAATTTGAGGGTCAGGAACTTACATCGTTTACATATAAACTAATTTCATGATGTTGTTAGTTAGCACATTGTCGAATAATATCTCTTAACAAAGTATGTTGAGTGTATAATTGTTACCATTATTATCATTCTAGTCGAGTCTCGACTCGACTCGAATGATACACGACTCTTCCAGGATAAAACGGATTGTTGGAATACTTACCTAAAGCCGTTCAAAAGGACATTATAGATATTGTCTACACATCGTGGCAGGAGTAAGCTTCTGCTTATTGATTCTTAGGTATGTGTATTCAACGATAAATTTATTGTCAAATGCAACGTAAACACTGACTAATAGAGTCTCCAAACATACTAAATTGTAAACTTTAAAGTGATAAGCCAAAGTTGCGCTGGCGCAACTGCAGAACAAACAAGTGTAGCGGCAATATGCTTGATTAAACACACATTTGGTGCAGGAACGATGCTTTAATTAGAACTGGACAGAGAACAGCGGTGATATCGATAACTCTCTTTACAATGTACTCGTATGGATGTCGATAAATTTATCGATAATTTAGTAGCTAAGTGCACATTTTTCTTTATCTTATTTCAGATTTAATGTTATTATACAATACGTCTGCTACTATGGGTTAAGTTAACATACAATTCACTAAAGGCAAAGATTCTGAAGCGAGTACGTGCCTTTTATAATTTTTTAAACTCATAAGCAAAGACAGTACAGCTACGATGATTTCAGCTCACAGAAGATCAACGTAAAATTACAGCGTTCGTGTTTTCGTGTCGTGTGAGTGCGATACCGGAGGCTCAATGATAAAGAAGCATCACTAGGCTGCCATTTTGTAGGTCACCATGCTGCATTGTGGTCTTGTTTGCATTCGCAATAAGTATGATGCGCACCACTCTTGAATTTGGCTTATGTTTTCCATCAGGCAGAGTTTTCCATCAGGCAGAGTTTTCCATCAGGAATAGTGTCATTAAAGCAGAGTTAAACTTTAAAAAACGTAGCAAAATCTTTAAGCTATTGATGCACAAATTGCTGTAATAGATGACCTTAGTATTTTCCTTCTGACCACCGAAATTATCAGCATAATCCTTAATTACTTTGATCAAGGGACGAAATGCAGTGCAAGGAAGAATGAAATTCGTCAAGTCTCGTAGAGCTCTGATCCTCTATCAAAAAATCTTTCCAGCACCTTTCAGGTAACCGGAGAATTGTGCTGAAGGCCTCTTTCACATAACATGTCTGATCATGTCTGTTCACTCAAGAGCATGCAAATAAAATAAGAATAAAGTGATATGAATTTATCATCGTTTCATTTAACTAAACGATTACACAAGAACTAATGGTTTCATCCGCCTAGTTATGACATCATAGTGTGCGATTACCGATCCGCATGCCAATTGAAATCATTATTACAATATCCGCTATAATACCACACGTCTACATATCAAACCCGTTTGTGTACCTATGGCTTATATTCTGAGATGGAAAGTGAAGGATTAAGAACTAGATTGCGGAAGAAAGAAAGGAGTTCACAGGAGACTGGTGATAATGAAGATGATTAGTAATAAAAGAATTAATGAAATAAGATAATAATATATCCAAAATATTAAGGACTGACTAGAGATTGTGGACTAACCATGATATTCGAAGTAACTGAAAGGTAAATAATTACAGTAGCTAAAACAGTTGAACTGATGGTAATGGTTTGATAAATAGCAATTGAACATATTTTTGCTTATTTATGCCACCGTTTTTATAAATTTCAATCATGTGCTTTTTACTTTAGATTAGAATGTTTTCAGGAGTATAGATAAGTATATTAGTATATTTTTTTACATTTGTTGTAAAATATAGAATTACTTGCCGGGTTATTAAAATTGAGCAAAAAGATTTTTTATTATGTTACAGTAAAATACTTCCATATATATCTTCAAAAATTTCTTTTCTTTTCTTTCTTTCTTTTTAAAAAAGACGACTCCCGCATTTGGAATATACATTCCTGTGTCACGGGGATCTTTACAAACATACATGAAACGGACACAAATTACACCCAGACTTAGAACAACAATTTATGGATCACACAAAGTATGTAGGATTTGAACCCACAATACCTGGCGCAGTAGGAAGCGGTGTAACGACTACTAAAACCACTAGGACAACCGAACTGAAAAAGGAAGTAATTTATTTATCCTTCGCGTTCTTAAAACCTCATTTTGGAAATTTACATAAATCTACACTTAACAAATTGATGATGCGTGTATGGAGGACATAACTTATTAAAACTATCGATACATCATGCCCGCAATGGATCCCTTCCCTAAAGTGTTAATGACTGTAACACCAGAGTCATTGAATATGGTCGTAATCGTAATTATTTTTAATTAATAATCAACACGCTTAGAACGGTGCATGTAATAAGGATGTTGATCATGTCGATGTACGACTTGGTTCATTGATACTGGGTATTGAGTTAATTGTCATTTGAAAGATAATAACAACAGCCTCTAAATCCATATATGTCTCGAATTGATACGCTTTCCAGTGCGCTAAGGTGTTGAGGTTTCAAATCCCGTATAGGATATCACTTTTTGTGATTTGAAATTGTTGTTCTGAATTTGGATGTTCCTTGTGTCCATGAGTAAATTTAGAAAGAAATACACGCGACACAGGATACATTCCTAGTGCAAGAGTTATCTTCTTAATAAATAAAAGTGATAAAGAAGCCCCTTAGTCCACATAGGTGAAAAAAAATCCTTTTTATAATGATTTAAGGACATATACGAGAATACGCACCACCGCCATAGCCAATAGACGCATGTAATTCTAGAGACAAAACTACATTGTTGTCTATTGAATGTTCCCCTCCAGATTGAAGGAAATATGGGGGAATGTTTAAGCCCCGTGTACCTTACTGATTCGATGAATAGCAACAAAAGAATTGCTAATAATTATGTTTCTTACAGCATTAGTGTTGCTCAAGTCGAACTACACTAATATGTCGAAGCTCCTTTTGAAAGTAATATGTGGTGTAATAATGTCTTCAATACCTAACATTTGTATGTAGGGGATATACTAAAAGATTTTTAACAACATGTATAAAACTGCCCGTGGCCTATATAAAGCTTCTATTAAATTCCCTTACTTAGACGAGCCCTCACACCTATCATAGCGTATCGTATACAAGTGGACTCCATACCCTTAACTGAACTTGGTTTCCCCTTTTCGGTCACGGGATGGAGCTTGCCTTAATATCTCCGGATCATAGGCCACTCTCAAACCGTCTAATTAAAAGAGGAGACGGCCCTCGTGAATTCAAGGTCCTCCTGAATTGAAACCAATTTAATCCAGGTCCTATCTCGTAAGAATCACCATACCCCCTTATCATTATAAACACATGAACCTGACCCATAGCAATCAAAAATTGATAACATGAAAATTAACACATCCACATCAAAAATCACAGAATCAAATAATCCCATATTACTTTCACTGCAATATTAGATATCTGATCGCCTCTATATCAACATAAAGCCTAATTTATTTAAGCGCAGGTAACGATAAACACGATTAATGATAATATTTCTGTTGCTTCGATCGTTAATAACAATATAACGACCGATAATAACGATAACGATAAATATAACGATGTGGTGTCGTTGATATTATGTGCATCGGTATGGATTGAGTATGTTAGTATGTTTGTGCATACCGAGTACTATTTACATTATATTAAATGTCTCTATGTGTGTAATGGTTTTGTATACTAAATGCAAATGAGTATTATTATTATTAAAATATTCTTTCTTGAGTCATTGTCCTCAGTTTTGCGGGTCGTGAGCCCTATTTAGAGCCAATCTGTGAGTGATAGCTCGCCACCTGTTCTTATTAAAGCAATGTGTAGAGCAGCATAAAACGAAGTGCCGAGATTAGAGCATACTGGATCGGCTCATCGCTACGAGCTACAGCTTCTGGGGCTTTTCATTTCTATCTTCTAATCATATATTATACAGACTACTGCTAGGATTTTTAAAAATTGCCTTATTCAAACTGTTAAACGTAGAATGACTAGCAACATTACCCTCTGAAAAAAGAGCTCGAATTAGGCTATGAGGTTGTAACTATTTTACTGACGAAAACTTGGTAGAAGTTAAACAATGTTCTTAAGACTTTTCCTTCAAATAGATATTCGATATAGAAAGAAATCTTCCCTCACTATCAGTGGAATCGGCACTCAGAATTATCAAATACTAGATCAGTATAGTCTAAAAGCAGCTGGAGCGATTCGAAATTTTTTTGCAGAATTATTAACATAAATATTACAAATATATCGCCCATATATATTTGAAATTTAAGCTTTTCCTATATATTTCAAAAAATACATAGTTTAGTTTTATTTCGTATGAGCTTTCCAAACCAAACCAAACATTGCCTGCTGTATAACATGAGCAAAATCCAAGAGTAGTGTTTGTACTCATTGCGAATTAAGAGAATGCAATAATACAGTGTGATGACCCACACTATGGACTACACGGTTGGCCTAGTGGTTTGAGTGGTCGCTACACTGCTTTCTACTGCGCCAAGTGTTGTGGGTTCAAATCTTACATGGGACAACACTTTGTGTGATCCATAAATTGTTGTTCTAAGTCCGGGTGTACTTTGTGTCCGTTTTATGTACGTTTCTAAAGATCCCCGTGACACAGGAATGTATATTCCTAATGCGGGAGTTGTCTTTTTAAAAGAGAAAAAAGTGAAAAAAAGAGAAAACTATGGCCGAATATTAAGATACTTCTGCACCATGTTGTTATTTAACATTGATCTTCTGTGAGAGGTCACTGTCGAGCAGGCCCGTCCGAGCTGAAATCATTGTGGCTATACTACTTACTTAAAATTTCTTAAATCCTTAAATATTTATATCTTACTCAAGTATCTACGTTTTATCAGTCAACAGAATGAAGTCTTAAAAAATCTATATTACCTGAATACAAATACTTACATTTAACGACAAAAAACAACACGTAGTATCAGACAAAGCCGCGTTAAAAAACAAGCGTCCCTAAAACTGCAATAACCGTAAACTAAACCAATACCAAAACAATATCTCAATCCAAACGTTCACGTTACCGAACCGAATATCGATATTTACCGATAAAAATCGGTCTTTCGGACCCCGAAGATCGTAAAACTGAATTTATACACATGTTTATAGCTTTAATAATGTATGCGAGGTTCTTGAGTGGCCGCGATGAGTTTGTTAGAAATGGGGACAGCATTTTAGTACATTCTCGAGTAAATATTTATTGCTTAATAATAAGAAGGTAGCTTGTCTTGAATGTGATCTGAGTTCCAATTATTTAGAATACAAACTGATTGTGTACTAGAGATATCTATAAAATGTTTTAGATTAGATTTGTAATCGTTATGCTTTTGAATTCGTAATTGAATATTTATTTTTAATAGTTGACAAGCCTGCTATAATTAAACAGGTGTACATATATATACACTAATATCAGTTACGATATTTTTCAATTTAGGTTACTGTAATTTAAAACGTATTAAGTTACTGTCTAATTATAATATATGTATATGTTTGCACTAATCAATCATGTGCCTATCCTGTCAAAGTTATTTATTTGTAAAAACGTGAATCAACTAATCAATTGCGAGGCCAAGTGCAAGTCGGACTCATGCACTGAGAGTTCCATACAAACCTGTAGGTATATTATAAGATATCACAAAAAAAAAGATGCTTTTCGCAATTTTACCTTTATCTGTGCTATAAGACGTTGCTTCGTACCATATTTCAAGATTCTGAGTTCACGGAACCCTGTAGGGAGTAATTTGCAGCATAAACGGCTGTTTCTTTCGATTGCGTTAACTTAGAAGTTAGGTTTTTTTCACCGCTCTAAGGGATAGACTTAAGTATTTGATATGAATTTCGGGTTAATACCTCTATGCATTCTTGAAAAAAGGGGCTTGAGAGACAGACAGATGGACAGAAAAGTTATCCTATAAGGATTCCGTTTCTTCCTTTTGAAGTACAAAACCTTAAAAAGTAACTATGAAACCACCATCATTTCAAGCTGCTGCTAAGCTGAATTTAATAAGTTATCTGAGCATCACAGGATAACTAGGAAAAAGATTTGGCTTATTGTGGACATAAATCTATCCGTAAAAATGAGGTAAAAATTTTTAAGGGTGGTACTATAATTGATTCTCTTCGGTATTGCTCACGACAGTGGTAGCTGGTGTGTGTCCAACCGATAGGTGTACACACTAGCACAATACATCGCTTGCCAAATTTTATTGAATGTACTTACTTACTACTTATGGATTTAGTATCGAGTTACGTGCATTACTACGACTTTGTTAATCCTACAATTGAGTCTCTTGGGTAGTGGTGGTCACCTTACACCATAAAAACTCGTGAATGATTATTATTTTGAAGAGATCTGAATTTTGACCCCCCAAGGTATTAGTACTAACAGTCCATTTAAGGATGTATTCTTATCTCGTTCTTATAACAAAGCATTTGCATCTTGATCACCCCCTCATCTAGGATACAAAGATGCCATTAAGGGTGGTCCAGACACTAGATTTATGTGCAGGGGTAGAAAACACCCCGCCTTCGATTTATGTTCCGTTCAAAGTACTGAAGATTTTAGGGTTAAGTGTTGATTGTCGAATGGGTGGTGAATGGCTTTAATTGCAATGTTGATAGTGAGCGTATAAATTATGTTCAAATCAACACTTAATATTATAAAGATGAAGAGTTTGTTTGTCTCTTTACGTTAATATTAGGAACTATTTTTTTTCTTAATCTTATTCTTACCTAAATTTATTATAAAAACCAAATGGTTAGTATTGCTATCGCAGCAAGCGTGTGTCAATGTGTGCGTAATTGCATCACTCATGGCAGTAGTAGCTGGTGTATATCGCACCGACAGTGCACATACTAGCCCAATATAATGCTTGCTAAATTGTATTGAATGTAGATATGCCGTGAAAAAGAGAATCAGAGTTTTTATGATTTTTTTTTTAAACTTTTTGTATAGATGTGACATAAATAAAAATTATGAAATATTCCCCCTCGGGGAGTAAAACTAGGGGTTCGGAGTTTGTATGAAACTTTTTATTTCTTCAACGGATTCAAAAAACCAAATAAAAATCGATAAAAATAGAAATAAAATCCACTTACTTAAAAACATAGTTTTAGCGTTTATAAATGACGTCGATCATGAATATAAAATTAATATTATGCAAGTTCAAAGGGTCAAGAATTCCTTGCACCCATTGACTAAAATATTTACCACATGTAGAATAATAAAAAAAAAGCCGAAAGAAATTTTCGACTTTAGGAATTTGTATGACATTGACTTTTTTAACACCTACACAACTGTGCTGAGTGTTGTGGGTTTAAAAAACCCACGTGGGACAACATTTTGTGTGATCCATAAATTGTTGTTCTTAGCCTGGCTGTTCTTTGTGTCAGTTATTTGTGTTAGTAAAGTAAATAACAATCCTAATACAGGGGATGTTTTTCTTTTTAAAAGAAAAAGCTCCCCGAATTGTGCATTTCTGCTAAGAAAACTTCTTTAGTTATTTTTCAATTTTTATTTTTAATAAAGCTTTTACCTATCAGAAAAGAAGAATTAAACTGATAATAGAAGCTTATACACATTATAAGATACATTTGCGCAAACGCATATGAATTTCACCATTAACATTTTCTTCTCCCAACTCTTGCACTTAGATAAGTATTATTGTAATTACAACACCCCCTTCAGCCCCCCGCTTTCTCAATATTTTGCCCATAACTCACCCTTTATACTGTACTCATTTTAATTCCGTTGTTTCTGATCGGTCCCGGAATGCTGTGGCGTAATTATATGAACCCTTTCGGCACTAAATTTGCACCGTGTCGCAATTTAACTCAATGTTTGAATATGTCCCATTTTATGGGCCTCTACAAATTGATAGCCCTAAGGTCAATTATTAAAATAATTAAAGGATTTTTGGAATTTCTCTGTTTCTTGGTTAATTATTTGGAAGATGTTAATGTCGTGAATAAAATAATATTGCTGGTTGCTTTATGCTGAGACCTATGGTGGACCTACGGTTCTTCTTCTTTTTTTGATGAATGGCAATCAGCCGGATCAGCTATTTCTGCCAATGTCAAGTATTTCAAGTCTTCAATTCTAAGTCTTCGAGTCTTCAAGTCTTCGTCGTGATGGAATTAACGATGAAAAATGTAAAAAATGTGGATGACATGAAATGTGGACCGTCTTTCGCAAAAACAAAAAACGATCTCTCGGACCTACGGTTGATCAGTTTAACTAGCGTAAGTGTCAAGTTAATTGTATTTTTATGAAGGATCATGCATGGTTTCATATGTGCTATACTTTCTTTTCGACTTAGAATATAAGTAAATACATTTTCGATTTAATATCATCTGTCTAGTAGATACCATTGGTACAAGTTCGACTTAGTTTGGGACTAGATGGTCGTTGTGTTTAACACATTGATTGCTTAAACAATGGATACAAAGTAATAGCCGTAAGCCATAACTTTTTATGGTGAATTTTGATTAAGTAAATATGAATGTTTGAAAATATTTATGAATGTATATTATTATTATTATTATTTTTAATTAAAAAAATACATTTTTCGGATCCGAGTGGTCGGTATGCAGCACGTCGGGTTCCGAACACTCGGATCCGAGTGCTAGGGATGGCAATTGTTTATTAACTAAAATGTCATCATGTGGTGACTTAAAAAACAGTAAGTAAATAAAACAATTATGCATCTGGAGAGTTATTTATTTAGAAAGATATAATCAATCTATGCAAAAAAACATTAAAATCTACAATTATATAAATCAAACAAAAAAACATAATACTTAATTATAAGTTTAACTGAAAAATTACACTCTGAATCACAGTATGTTACGTACACAAAGAAAAAAAACTTAAAATGAAATAAAAAAACTTTGGAATGTGCCTGACAGAAACATTGTGCACAGAAGCCTGGAGAACCTTCACATTGCTTACATTCGTAAATGGTGTGCACTCTCTTTTTCTGGGCTTTGCAGCCTTTGCATTCCTTTCGGGCCACTTCGGTGGTTTTCTTCATGACTCTTCCTACCTTCTTTTGTCTTACTCGGGTCTTTTCTATTTTGGTGAGTTGATGTTTCACTTTCAAGACATTGCGTTGATTGACATCATGAGGATCGGGTAGAAGCCTTTCCAGTATGCTCAAACGGAAATCGTACAGATTCGTTTTATTAGTCGCCGAAAATTTATTGTACAAGTACATTGCATTACTGAGGCTCATTTGCAGCATATGAACCAACAGCTTCTTGTACCAGCGCAGCGTCTTTCTTTGGACTGGGTAATAAGCGAGCATCTGATCTTGAAGATCTATGCCCGACATAAAGTTATTGTAATGGACAATTGCGCTTGGTTTCAATACTACAGATCCCCTTTTGGAAGTAGTTTCCAGCATCTCGTTACCATGTTCTGTGGAAATATATAATACGTAACGTTTATCTCTCCACTTACCAATATGAACCCCGTTCAAGAACAAGGATTTGTTTTCTCCTTTTTTCAATGGGATAGTCCCAATTTCAACAGAATTATCTCTGCGGTTTTTTCTTAACGTTCCTGTGCAGTACGTCTGTCGATCTAGCAATTTCACAGCCAAACCATAAGAATTCTAGTAGTTGTCCATGTACACATGGTGGCCAGAATCTAGTCTCTCCTCGAGGACTTCAAAGACAACCTTGCTGGCATGACCCAGTCCTGACGTCTCATCATTGGCACCTGCGTGAACTTGATATTTTAAAACGGTGCCATCTGGCTCTGCCAAGACATAAAGTTTGATGCCATATTTGTGCCTTTTGTTCTTAATGTACTGTCTGAACAGCAGTCGTCCGCGCCACAAAACCATGGACTCATCCAATGATAGCTGTTCACCCGGACAATAAATATTTATCATTTTATTATTAAAATGATCCATAAATGGTCGAATTTTTACTAGGCGGTCTTCTTCGCTTGTTTCCGACGTGAAGTGCAGGCATCGTAATATCAATAAGAAACGGTTTCGAGACATAAATTGACCGAAGCATGGAATATTAAATAAATAGTGCCGATTCCAGTAATCGCATATACGATTTAGCCATTTTAATGTCATCAGTTCTTCTTTAGTTAAAACTTTCCAGTTGTTTATTCGTGAGTTGCGGTTTACATTATCTGCAGCACCCACTCTTACTGCATTTGCATTCGTCTCTCGAACAATCAGATCTAATAAATCATCATCAATAAATAAACGGAACGCATCGTAAGGATCTGTTGGAGGCGGCACCAAGAGTTGTTGTTCCGTGGTAAAGTCGATAGTTTTCATTGAATTTGGGTTAGAGCTCCAGGTGGTAGTGGCTCCTTGATGAGAAGGTGAGCTATTGCGTGAATTTTGAGGTGACGGGGCATCATGGTTATCGCTTGGCAAGTCGGGAGTACTACTTTCAGATCTTAGAACGGGAAAAGCCGGAGGGGCGTCATTATGCTCTGACGAGAAGTTCGGAGTCATCGCATTAGATCTCAGAAGCGACACGCTAGGCGTAGAAATGTTACCCAAGGATAGATTCTCTGGCAAATCGGGCAGTACGTCTCCATAATCTTGTACGATAGAGGACGATGAAAGACGTTCAATTTCGCAGTTGATCTCATAATTGTCCAGTCTGTCAAATTCTAGTTGGCGAAACGCAGGCCTCGATGCTGAGAAATCTGGTAACGTTGAAGACTGAGCTGATGTATCACGCGTACCTGGTATATTCGCTCCCTTGCGGCCATCACTAACTATTGCTTTCAGTCGCTTAGGTCGAATAATAGGGCTACCGCCTGACTCACTCAAACCTCGCTTTGATGCCTGTGACCTTGAAGATTGAACTGGTGCATCACCAGCGCGTGGTCTACGACTGGTCGTCTTCGACTTCATTTTTGTATCAAAAATACTAACATCACTGCCGCTAGATCCTTCTGAACGTGAAGATAACCCCTCTTCATGAACTCCTTGCGAATACACTTCTTCATCACTATATTCTTCAGACCTTTCCGAGTCATAATTAAATGTTCGAAATATTATTACAATTACTTTTGAGTTGGCTTTTTCTGGAACATTTTAGGATAAAAGGTTTGGATGCCATGTCGATCTGAAAATACCAGGTGACAATTTGTTTCACAGATTGATTTAATTGGTGCAAAGTTTATAAAAAAGTACAGCACAATTTTAGTTATTATTTTTGTATGAAAAAATATGTTTTACGATATTTAGAAGTGATCCAGTGACCAAAGATGAGGCTTCCTAGCATCATATATACCTGAATAAGCTAGAAATAGACTCTTATTTGTAAATATTTGCACTTAATAAAATATTTAAGAATTTATTCATTACATTTTGTGTGTTTTATGTCAAAGTAAATTATGAGTGTACATAATTTATGATTCATTCAAAAACTTTGTAAATTTACTTAATCCTTGTATTACTCTCCGAACAAAAATCGTCACAAACCAATAACATTAAGTCACATTTGAAATTTCATTACAACATTTGTCATGTTGTAATGTTTATGGGTTATTATTTATATATTAATATCTGAAAATGCAATACTGTACACATATGAATTAAATCGATTGGATTACATTAACATTTCTTAAATCCGACGTCCAAGTGTCATGCGCAGGAGTTTTTATTTGGTCATAAATAGTTTATTGTTTTATTGTCGCTGCCAATGATTTTGTATGGAATGAAAAGGGTTTTTAGTTATACAATGTATTTTATTTTGACCTCAGAATAATTTGAAATTGATTAAATTATCGTTTATTATATATTATTACTTTTTATATTGTTTTCTGAGGATAGAGTGTTTATTCCCAGTGTTTCATGAAGCGAGTTCCACATGTAATTGCAACCCATTTGAGTTCAATGTGTGTCTATGACAAAACATCACAGCAACAGCCAAAGCATCTTGGCATCTCAATAGGCCGCCATAGTGTTGGTCACCATGCTGCATTGTTGCATTGTGTGCATTTAAAATAACCATGTTGACCAATATTATTGGTTTCTGCTCTTTCTTTCCAATATATATATAGAAAAGAAGAAATATACCACGCTGACAACAGTCAGTACTGCGCGAACCTCGAAGGCTTAGGGTTACGTCGTGGTTCTAGGGATTTCCTTTCGAGGGTGCACCTGGTTCCCCGGCTTTTAGTAACCCTGAGACGGTGTGCGGTTTTTAGTCGGTTTCAGTCCGACATAACCACCAGTAACAATCAGGATTTATGCACAAAAAAAAACAAAAAAAATGAGGCTTAGGGTTTATCAGAAATCAGTTTCATAGTTTCCACATTAATCGCTTTGGTTAGTTATAATTATGGTGAAATCGAAACATCACTATCCTAATTTTAATGACATTTGAAATCGATAATCGATTGTTAGACAGACAAATTTATAGACGCATTAGCAACATATCTTTTATAAGACATTTTAATTCAAGGAATATTGATATTTTATGTATTTTATATACATAGATATACCATTAATAAAATTAAAGTAGGTTAATTGGTATTATTAACTATTCGAAATATATTTATAGACTTGTTGATAAAATAATGCAAGTTTGTATCTTAATATATTCGCTTATTTCATACAGGTATTGAAAGTGTGTCTATCACGGGCTTATTCAACCGGGTTTTAAGAGCTTTTTGTTGGTCAAATACCTATACTAGTATATTAAGCTAAAGAATTTGTTTGCTAGAACGTGCTAATCTCAGGAACTTCTAGGTCAATTTCAAAAATTCTTTCAGTGTTAGATATTATCGAGGAAGGTACAGGTATATATCATCACTTTAACACCAATAGAAGCCAAGCACCAATGAAGAATTTCACAAAAACGGGGGATAAATATCACTCCACGGGCAATAGGAGAGCTTGCGTGGATCAGCTAGTAATATATATATATATATAAAGCCTATAGGCTGATACTTCACCCGGGCCATTATAACGAATCTATTGTCACCTCATCCTTTAATTCCACTTCAATAACATTCCAAATACTGTTTCGCCCTCAACCTGGTCGAAAAGTTAACGTAGGTCAAGGATGAGAAAATGAAACAAAGCTTACAGCTTGAAGCTGCGAGGTCGCATATATGTATATGCATATACGATTTTGTGTTCTGTGGTTATAGAATATTTTAGGACATAATAATATAAAAACATTTCAAACATCTGACACACAACGCTATCTAGCTTTATACTAAACTGAACAGTTGCAGAATATCTGTGAAAATACTTAATACCTATATACTTTTTATTAATGAATACGTTTCATAAATAATAGACACTCAAACTTCGAAACAAATATTTATAGGTCACAAACGTTTGGCACGACCCGGAAATCGAATGAAGTCCTCAAGCACAGCAGTCACATACACTGCGCCACAAAGACATGAACCGGTCTTTGCATCTTATTGGTATTACGTGGACGAGATAGAACCACTTCCAACTCTTCTTCTAGAAACTCTTCTTACAAACTTCTTTTTTTACCGTGGGAGAGCCACGCTTCGGCATGAATGGGCCGGCTCGACCGGAGTGATAGCACGGCCTCACAGAAAACCGGTGTGAAACAGCGCTTACGCTGTGTTTCATCGAGTGAGTGAGGATACCGGAGACCCATACCCCAATCCAACGCCCCCTATCCCCCTCACCATCCCCCTTCCCCCCAGGCCGCCATAGTGTGGGTCACCATGCTGCAATCGCATTGAGGATGGTGACCACCACTCTTGGATTCTGCTCATGCTTTCCATCAGGCAGGGCAGAGTCATTTTGGCCTGGCCAAAAAAAAAAAACTATGTCGAGTTTGACAAGGTTTAATTAGTGATTCCTATATCACCACTATCATCAATAGCCCTTGATAATCCCCTGTTTTTTATGGAATAGCGGGCAAACGAACAGACTTGTCGCCTGGTGGTAAGCGATTACCACCGCCCATGGACATCCGCATTACCAGAGGCGTCACAAGTGCGTTACCGGCCTTTGGGAAATGGAGAGGAGGATGGAGGGAGGGGAATCCTCATTCACTCGGTGAAACACGGTGAAAGCGCTGTTTCACACCGGTTTTCTGTGAGGCCGTATCTAAGGGTCGAACCGGCCCGTTCGTGCCGTAGCATAGACCTCTCAAAGAAAAGAAAAATTGACATTAACATTGTTACTCTCTACGAATTAATACATACATACTACCGGTCGTAAACTACGATTCGAGATAAACCCCAACATTCTACATCAGGGACCAATGGTTCCATTTCATGAAATTTAATGTGTATAGTCTTACAAATTTATTTGACGACTACATTTCTATAAGGATCTATATCGAAAAATATTTACACTGACGGTCCCATTACTTTTTAATCACCTTCTCTCCAATTAGTAATACCAAACTATGTAAATGATGTTCGTCGATTATATCGCGAGTTACTCAGAAATCGAACTGCATCATCTACAACGATGTTTATCTGTCGAAGGTGTAGTAAGAAAGTAAGTTTAGTAGTTAACCGATATGGCTACTGTTGAAGGGCTCCGGAACCCCCCGGTCAGGTAGTTTTTACTGTTCTTGGAAGTGTGAAGAGTCAATAGGATCGTAGTTTTCTCACATTTTATGAACATCGTTTGAGTAAATCATTGCTTCACGATATATGATATATTAAAATACAGAATCTACATGTCCTGGCTTCTCTCTTGTAAAAAATAATTGTAATTTTTCTGACAGGTTCTTTGCTGACGTATTACCTGTGTGTAATTGAGAAAGATTCTTCACAAAAAAGCCAGTTAAAGGAAATACATATTGTAAGTTGATTTTATCGATTAATAAAATATTCGTGAATATCTTTAGTACTTTAGTACAAAAAGTACAGTTGTGAAAGGAGGGTCACTAGAAATCGGTTCTAAAAAAAGACGTAAAAAAAGAAATATTTTCTATTTTAACAATTTCATATTCGATATAACGAACAACAAACGATGTATCAGCTTTTAATAGCGAACATATTTTATAACACATTATTTTGCAGTTGTCTCATTCGAAACTTTACACATCCATCTTCAAAAATCCAACCCTTTAGGCAGTAGATATTTATCGCGGGGTGTTTATAGCTGTGAAAATTATACCCCTAATGAGTTCCCGAATTTTGTGCTCGGGGACAGAAAATTCTATTGGCTATTAACAGTCAAGAAATTGTAAATTATTGTGCTGCGGGCTCCTAAGTTTGGCCGCAAAGACCTTATGTTAATACTTGTTTATATTAAGTGTACTAATGTTTTTGTTTATAAGTGTTCTCTTCAGTAAAATAAGATATTAATTAAATAATTATATCTCCATGTGGGACAACACTTTGTATGAGTCAAAAATTATTGTTCTGGGTCTATGTGTTCTTTGTGTCCGTATCATGTGGGTTTGTGAAGTTTCCCCGCAGTTCTGAATTAATTCTCAATAACGGCATAATCTTTAAAAAAATAACTGTAATAGTTCATTTACCTTGTTGCCATTTGAAATGCTAAGATATTTAATGAATCATTATTTATTTACATAAAATATTTAAATTGAAAAAGCGTCATCAAGTTTGAATTAATCCATAAAGAATTTGAGCGAGAGAAAATAAAATCGCAAAGGTGTTAACAAATGCGATGACATTTACACCAATTGAAAAACCATAGATAGATAGATAGATAGATAATACTTTATTTATACACCAAGGTTTACACACAATATACAATTCTATAAATTATAAAAAAAAAGATAAAAATGAAAATGTGATGTACAAAGGGCGGCCTTATTACTCATTGCAATTTCTTCCAGGCAACCTTTGGATGGACAGGTTTCATTCAAAGCTGGTGCAGGGTATTTAAGAATGAGAAGAAAAAAAAAAGTTTTTACGTATATAACAAAAAAAAACAAATTATATTACAAATTTAATAAATAATGATATGAAATAATAATAATACTATAGAATAAATAAAAGAAAAAAAAAATCACCACCATCTTCTTTATGTGTGAGGAAAGACCACCACCTATGGTTATACTCACTCAAGAGTCATAAATGTGTAGTCAATCTTTAAGAACACCATCGATCTTTCCGTAACTAAGAAGAAAAAGGTTAGTAGAGATAATCATTATGATTTAAATGAAATTTCTTTATAAACATTGAATAAAAAATAGTAACAATTGCTTTATTCTACACCAGATTAAGAGAGATCGATAGATCAATTGCGCTGTGTTTCACCGAGTGAGTGAGGTTACCCCAACCCCTCCTCCATTCCCTTCCTCCTCTCCATCCCCCAAAGACCGGCAACGCCTCTGGTGTTGCAGATGTCCATGGGCGGCAGTAATCGCTTACCATCAGGCGATACGTCTGCTCACTTACCCTCGATTGCATAAAAAAAGGAGAGAGACTACAGAGGCAACTTAAAGCTAGGTACAAGTAGCGGCCTTTTCATCAGAAGACAATCTCTTACAGGCAACCATGTGTTCGAAAGAAAAGCGTGGAAAGTATAGGAAAAGTGCCTAGTGTATAAAAACTTGGTATCCATATCAAATAAAAAAACTATATTAATAATAATTTGAGTACAATTTAAAGGAATTTTCAATTATTTTGTGGCAAACAAACAGCACCTTTCAATATAAATGATATAATGATTTTACTATGTATCAATGCCTCTGTGGCGCAGTGGTAGCATATGCGACTCCTGTGCTTGAGGTCTCGGGTTCGATTCAAATACTTGTTTCGGAGTTTGGGTGTTTTCTATATATAATATGTATGTACAAAAAAAAGTATATTTGTATTTATGTCAGTCGTCTAGTATCCATACCACAAGCTCTGCTTAACTTAGGAGTAGACGGCGTTGTGCAAATGTCCAAAAATAAATAAAAAACACAGTTGAACTATATCACATAATATATTTATAAGATTTATATTATACAGATTAGACCAAAACCACATAATCTAAAGATTAAATTACAATACATAAAAACAAGATGTTGAACTAATATATAATTTTAATTGTCAATGTATTTCAACACAAACGATTATATATAGTCAAGATTTAAATATTTAATTTCAATAACTTATATGTTAGCAAGTTTTTGCAGACTCGGAATGCGAAGAGGTTTTCGGGGATAGTTAGGCAAAGGAGCAGACATCGCTAGATGATAAACGACTAACACCGCCCATGTACATACACCCACAACACCAGAGGAGTCTCAAGTTCGTTCGTTCGTAGGCTCTGTCAGCTTTTTTGGGAGGGGACAGGGGAGAGTTGGGTTAGGGGTCTCCGTGATCCTCACTCATACGGTGAAACACAGCGCAAGCGCTGTTTCACGTAAGTTTTCTATGAGGCTGTGCTATCAGTCGGCTCGAGCCGGCCCTTTCGTACCGAAGCGTGGTTCTCCCACGGTAAGGTAGCCTATGCGCTGATGCATTATTTTGCAAGGGAAGGAAAAAAGAAACTCTTACAATAAATTTATACCAACCTATCTAACCAGTATGGATAATAGGCCAAAGCTTTTTTTCAAAACAGAGGCTTATATCTAGGTAAGGAGTATACCGCTGTTGATAGCAGTGTTTTTTTTTACGAATTGTCACATAATCATCTGTGATAACATTGTATGTGTAACATTCGAATACATAAATAATTATTAATGGTCTAAATAAAATCGCGTTTAGTTTTAAAATACAACTAAACATAGATTCCTATACGTTATGTAAAGTATTTAAATACCAATAAACAAGGACTGTTAACCTGCTTTAAAGTCCAAACAACCAAATTAAGCATACACCACAACATTTCTACTTATTAATAATCTTCGATCGTCTCCTGACCCTCATGTTTAACTTTCAAATCAATTACAAGTTCCTAACACCTCATTCTAACGTGAGTTTATATTCTATACTCTAAGATACTGGGTATTTCTCAGAACAACTTCACCTGTACGTGGTTCGTTTCTTTACCGATTTTTATCGAATTTTATCGAAACGGGTATTTTTGTTGAGGTTTTTTTTCGTGAGGCCATAAAATTTTATGTCTGTATTTGATGGTTGATCGGGCGAGTCGGCTTTGAAATGAATAGTTCTTAGCTCAATGTTCCTTATTATAGAGTTTGTTTATTTATTGATATTTGACCCATTATTTAGGTATGTACGTTTTTAGATGTTGAAAACTTATTCAATAAGACTGATCTATTATTACTTAGAATATCAATAGAAACAGAAGTCATAGAATATTAAAAATTTTATCACCCATTACCAAAAAGAAAACTATTTGGTTTTTGGTAGCGACCATTATTTTTTCAGCCGACTTAAATTAAAAAGTAATTAAACATTATTTTAATAAACTTAAAACTACATAAACTTACAAAGTCGGAGTAGTCGCACTATGCCTGGCAATTCTTAATTTTTTTTGTTTACAGCCCCTAATGTCCCACTGCTATGATCGGGTGTCCCCTCAGAAGAGAGTTAAGGCCATACGTCCCCACGCTGGCCAAGTGCGGATTGGGGACTGGCAAGACAAAGCTGTGGCTACGTATAATCTAGCCGTTTTATGTTGTTAGGCCGCCCAAAGGCCTCCAACTAAGCTTACATCTAACATTAGATATATATTTATACTGTGAAATTCATTTATTCTTACTTATCTAATAATTAATGTTAAATGAGAATGTTACCCTATTACGCTTTCACGGTTCAACTGATGAAGCGATTTTAGTGTAATTTAGGATGGATGTTTTATAATTCTAGAGACAGAACATAGGCTACACAATCTTCGGTCGCAATAATCGATATTGAGATATTTGGAGTCAATAGTAAAGGCTAGTATTTTGTAATTTAAAGCCAAAAGGTGAAGAAAAGGGCTTTGCTGAAAGCTTTATTTAGGTCAATTGCAAGTCTATCTGCAATGCAGAGAAATAGGTAAAAATTTAATTAATTAACTAAAATGGGCATTATCTCAAAGATCAGCTTATATAAATGGAATCAATAACTAAATCTGCAATTCAAAAACTTGATGCAGAAACAGCTGGTCCAGTAACTCTTAATAGGTCATTGCGTTCAAGACCATCACGCTATGCAATTTTTGTATAATTTTAGTTTCATTAACATTCGTCGTAGCTTTCGTCCGTGACTTTACCCACATTTAATAAAAAATATCCTATGTTACTTCTAATACCTTTAAAAATATCTGTACAAAGTTTCATGATGATCGGTTAAGTAGATTTTGCGTGGAATACGCTTCCACGCAAAATCTACAAACAAACTTATATAATATTACCATGATTGACGGTTTCTTACCTTGTAACTTAATAGTAATCATTACTAATAAATAGAGTAATAAATCCAATTTCACGGCTAAATTGCTGAAGCAAATGGAATAAATTTCAGTACAAAGATAGATTGGACCTTGAAGAAGGACATTCGATCAGCGGTAAGTATGAAGAAGGGTGGTGTTAAAAGTACCCCTAACGGGGGAGATTGTATGAAAAGTATGAAGAATGTGGAGGTATTGATAAATTCTTTTCTGTTCCTCATCAGCAGCCTTTGAGAATCCTCTGGTAAATATAGCCCTATCTTTAGACAAGACTAGATGCTTGCCAGGCAAGTTGGTGTAGGATTTATTTTAAACGTTTTCCTTTCATTGCAGTGCTATCGTTTTGCGTAGTTTGCTACTTTAGACGGCTTTCACCATGAAGTGAATAGGAGTGCAGATGGCACTTCGTATCCTTAATTCGTCACCACACCGATAATTGTTTGTGAGCATTTGTACAAGCAAATGGGCTATGAGGTGCTTATAGCGTAGCTGCACTCGGTGATTACCCAGGGTAAGCAACGCCGTCGCGGCCACTGCCTGGATGAGTGACCGCTGGTGGCATGATACCATCACGGAGACGCTCCTCCGTGATTTAGATGTCACGTTAAGCAGTCGGTCCCACTTGTCATCATAGGATAACAATCGTGAAGGTTAGTTAGAGGCCGTTGATGTACTATGTGATTTGTACGTATGTATATATATATGTATAAAACAAACAGACAGTGTTTAATTAACTTCTTTTCTTAGTATGATCATCAACAACCCATAATGTCCCTCCCAGTGCTGGGCTTGAGTGTCCTCTCAAGAGAGGGTTTAAGCCTTCACCACACTGGCCTAGTGCGGGTTAGTATGATAACGTTCTTCAAAAAAGGGAGATACTAGAATACCTACTAGTATTTAACTATGCAGACCCAATGATGCAGAAGCAACACTGGGCCGTCATGGTGTGGGTCACCATGCTGCATTCGCAATGAATATGGTGAACACCTCTCTTGCATTCTCCTTGCGCTTTCCACCAGGCAGAGTAGAGTCTCTTTGGTAGGCCCACACATCAAAAAAAGAGTTATAATGCATTTGTAGTAAGCATCGAACACCGACAAACATTCGAACAAGATTTACCTGATAATTGCAATTGCAAAAATGTAACCAATTTTGCAAAATTAACAGCTTGCTACACAGTGTCGATTCCTACGATCGAGATAAAAACGATAAATGTTAACGATTGATATAACGAGCTCGATGTCAAATGTCAGTCGCCGGCTTTAAAGTGTACCGGCTTGACGCATAAATCAGTGCTGTATTCATATTTAATATAAGAATGGAGGAATTTATACAGAATTATTGCTGTTTCTCGGAATACCTGAGTTGTGATGTGACGACTTGGTCGGTACTGGTGTTGGCAAAAGTGTTTTACCAAAAAAGATAGACAAAAATTTTCTCCAAATTTAATTAGCTATTATATAGATATTTTAATGAATTTATAATTTTTCAGAGTAGTATTCTAACATAGAGACTAAAGAAAGAGAAAATAAATTGTTAGGCTTAACATTATTTATTATTCTATTGTTAACTATCAAAATAATCAGGACTTCACTCTGTTACTTATCTTTACTGTGTACGAGTATAAGCACTTTTAACTGAGCGAGGCTTATTGAAAATAATTGCTTATTACTTTAATGAGTAATTTATTAGCACTCACAAATGATGATTGATAAAGAGAGTGCTTTAATTGTAGGGTTTAAGTTATGAACTGATCTGAAAACTAACAGTATAGCCACCAAAGCAGTATAAAACATAGTCTACCATAACAAGTATCATCTCAAGAAGACACTAACCTAAAGACGCCACGAAAACATGCCTCCGGGCGAGCGGAGTTTTGTGTGGATATTTTATTGAAAATCATAGTTTACCAGAGTATTATTCTAACGTAGAGAAATCAGTTAGTTTAAGATCATTTATTATTCTATTGTCAACTATCAAAATACTCAGGACCTCACTTTGTTACTTATTTTTTTATGGTATATGGGCAAAGTAGCAGACATGTCATCGGGAAGTGATAAGCACTCCTCATGGACTTAATTTTAAAATAAAATATAGAGACTATGTGTCTATCATGTATGGTCCGTTAGTAAAACTTATTAGAATACATTAAAATTCGATCGTATCCAAGTTTGTTATTTGAATTTGAATTGATTATATATTTAACAAGCTGAACCCTGCGGTACAAAGATATTGTGTGAATTGTATCTTTATAAATTGTAGTCTATGTGTTATTCTGATACACTAACTATATTATAGTAAGTTTTCATTAAAATCCATTCAATAGTTTTTTTGTGAAAGAGTGAAAACATCCGTCCGTACTTACAAACTTTTATTGTTATAATATTTGTAGGATTTATTGCCGTAACACTTTCGTTCACACCTGTCCACCAGTTCAACACGTCCACGCGTGCAGTACTTTCAAGATGCCGAAACCAGATAGACGAGAACCGTACGATACGAATTTATTATTGCCTGTACGGTTACTGTTAAATTGTATAAACTAGCTAGTAGCCCTCTTAATGGGGGACAATTTTTATTTTTGTGTCCGTTTTAAGTATCTCCTAGACACCTGTCTGGTAGAACCGTGTAAGTAAGTACTTTAGCTGCTACTGTATGTGCGTATCAACTTGTTGGCTATTAATTCGTAACTTACTTGTATGTATGAGGTGTTAAACAGTTACCTACCAGTAAAATGAGCTCTGTTTCAATAGCATCAAGGTTACTATTTTATTGTGTATGATATTGGTGTCAATACGCGAGAGCCTTACGCTTGGGGTTTACTGGCCTATTTTAACCACTTCGTTTTATATTACAACTAAGACATGCTCGCTCTATATATCGATATAGAGATGGTACTAATTCTGCGCTGATTGATCTGCGTTCAAAGGAAGGACAGTACAAAGTTCTGTCTGAAAATGATTTCCATACTGAGTTGGTGTCAGAAAAGCGACTGATTTTAGATGAAACATATTTTATGGTATTGGGAACAAACAGATGCAACGCCTGATGGTAAGCGATTACCATCGCCCATGGACACCTGTAATACCAGAGGCATCACAAGTGCTTTGCTAATCCTGTACTGCTGCTGCTCATGTGCTTTTATTTCATCTTGCGCTGGTTAAGGTTCGTTTATAACACATTTTCGCGCTGTTTGGTATCTAGCAAATACAATTACAAGGAGATATACAGAGGAATAATTGTAGATGCTACAACATTATTGTCTTAGAAAAAGATTTTCATCTAGCGTGTCATTCAAGTATTAATAGTTATTATAAGATAATATTAGTGTTAAAATAATGTTTTATAGGTATATGTAAAACTAGGTGAGTCCCGCGGTGTTACTGCGGTTATTGTTGTACGTTACAACCACGGGTAGCACAGCGGGGAAAAGCTAGTCTAAACAGTAGCCTAAGTTTCTCCATATTACATAAGCTATCACCCAGTGAAAGTCCCGTCGAAATTGGTTCAACTGTTCTAGAGATTAGCCGGAATTCAGAGACAAAAATTGTAAAAACGTTATTACGGGATTACAAACAGATACTCCAATTTTATTTATTTGTGTAGATGTTTCATGTACCCTCTCTGATACTCTACTAATCTACCCAGATATTTACATACATATCTAAGCCTATCCTTAGCAAGAAGGTTTTGGCCTACTCTACCCCATTAGCCATATTAGCCTCAAAACTGATAACCGTTGGGGTAAACGGGTTCTTGAGTGGAGACCGCGTCTTGGCAAACTAGTGTGGGACGTCCACAGGCCAGGTGGAGTGATGATCTGCGTAAGACGGCTGGCAGGAGCTGGATGCGAAAAGCTGACGATCGAATTAAGTGGCGTGAAATCGGAGGCCTATGTCCAGCGGTGGACTTCGATAGGCTGATGATGATGATGATACCCCACTAAAGTGTAGAAGGTTGTTTTACAGTTTATTTTAAGTCTTCGTTTTCTTTTTAGTGTGTTGATAGTCGTTCCCTAAGTTGCCTCGTATAAAAACCACGGGATGAATATAAGTGGTCAGTCTCTGTATGTTGCATCTGTCACTACACGGAGAAGTGAAGTAAATCTCGAATCTTCAACGGTATGACTGAGTGTTGTTTTTTTATGGTACGTTAGATTTTGGAGCATTGTAATAAAATGAAATTCAGGTGGCAACAGCTTTCGTGTAATACTAACACTTTTGTACCTGAATATCTGACTTTTAAAAAGAGTGACTATGAGTTTCATTGCCAGTTTTCTTCCTATAAGTTCTACGCACTTTCGAAACTGCAAGTTGTAGATCGGCACAAGCGGGCAGTAGATTTTGGTGTTTTCACCTTATTTACCTTGAAAATTCAGTACATGCTGTGGCGTCCAAACAGACGACACAACGGGTCAATCCATGATTTTTAACTGTACATTCAATGTAACGTTCATAAATTTAACTTAGTGTTTTAATTGAATAAATGATTCCGAATTTGAATTTGAAATCCTCGATAAAGATACACATATAAACTTTTTTAAGCTCAAAACTACTTCAGTTCCTAACACACAAAATAAACATAAGTGCTAATCATGAAACTGTTCTGTATGTTCTGAGATGGAAATTTTTGTAACCTGTATGGTTTAAGGACCCTTCACCGAGAATTGAGAAATACGATCACATTTGAGGCATTGGCAGCTTACTCAGAGCGTGGGTAAGGCAAGCCGCAACATTTAGTAATCAACCAACAGTTGGCAATCATTGTGATACTATCGTGGCTCATGGCGGGTCCCATTACGTAAAAATTACGATTACCGTAATGAAATAGTAATGGTGTGGTGTGTTACTGGAAGTGGCAAGGGTAGAATTTGTGTCACAACATTGTTCCCACATTTCCTAGTACACATAGTTTCATTGCTACATAACTACATGGTACTTATACGGTCACGGTTCATCAAGACTTCAAACGTCATCAGCTTTTAACAGAGCATTATTTAAAGCTATCACATTTTTTGTGATTGTATCTAAAGGATTTTGACCAGTTTTTTATGACTCAAAATGTGTCCGACCTAAAGACAGCATTTGAATTTTCCCTTATGGAATGACAAAAGAAGGTAGACAGATGTGGTGAAAAGCTTACATATTAAAATACTCTATTCACTGCAAAAGTTGCTGGCAAAATCTAGTAAACATTTTAGTATAGGGTGACTCTGGATATCCCGGAATGTATCTCTTTCGTGAGGTACGGCAGAAGACGCTAATGCGTTCCTGGAGCTCTTCCCGACTGTCGAGGTAGACCACCATGGGATTTAGTGGGTAGACGATTCGTCGGGAGTCCTACACACCCTCTTCGAGTCCTCCCCCTCCCGGCTCACCACAGAGGGTGTGCAAAAATCATTTCCTGAGTAAAAAAAAGAACATTGCAAGCATTGGTTACATAAGCCAAGTAAATTATAATTATGTATAATATATATTGCTACAATTTGAATACAAGTAATTTGATTACTATTTTTTATTACCAGCCGCGCTTGCGGTATTCGGTCAGCTACGCTCCCCTGCCTTATCTAGCGGCTCTAACTCTCCACAAAGACAGTGAGCCGCTTGAAATAATTACGTGGAGGTAATCACTACAGGCGACGATTAGTTCTCAGATAGCTCCGCTCCTCTGAACACATACTTTAATAAAAATGGTATTAAATATTGCGTCGTTTTGTGCAGCCGACATCACGTAACTACCTAAAACTATATTGTTATAGACATTTGTTCAGCAGTTTTGAGAGAAAATAGATTGTCGAACTCGCAATTCTAGGACTATTAGAATTTGTTATGTGACCGACTGAAACGTTATATAATTAAGGTCGATGGTTATGTCTTTAAATATTCGTGGAGCCATAATATCAGTGCAAATTGTCCTGACGATAAAGGAATATATATTTAATATAAAAATATTGCTGCGGTATCACACTTTTGAAGATCGATTAGTACATAACATAAGAATTAAGCTTAACTTTAAGGGTTTTTAAGATAACGAGTAATGTGATACCCATATTACTGTTATACATGTATAAAAAAAGAAAAACTAATATAATCTTATATTAAATTATTAGATATAAGATATTCACGTAATAACTGATTATAAAAACTTTAATATATCTATGAAAAACCATAAAATTGTTTGACAACGTAATATAAGAAGCGGTATATTCTAATCGTAACAGTAACATACTTTAGATGACTGATTAGATATTACTAAAATCCGACTTAAGATCATTGATTTAATTAAAATAATCTGTAACTCATAATCAGTAACAAAATGGGTGCCGGTAAAGTTAAACTTAAAGTAGATCTACTTTAAAAAGATCATGTTACTTCTCATCAAACGGAAACTGATTATTCACACACGGTATCTATGTTTTTATTACAGAATAGGTGGCAAATAACGGAACGAGCAAAGGAACAAACGCTGTAGGATAATAGCACTGTTTAAAGAAGGATAACTTGAAACAATGGAAGGCCCGGAAACCAGTCCAGCAATACACTGGACTAAAGGCTATTGGTAATGCAGACTAAATAGTTACATGGAGAATGGTATCATGTTTTTCAAATGATAATAAATAGATTAATATTTCGGACATCTAACACACATCGTATGTAGTTCCAAGCCAAGCAAAGCTTGTGTTATGGGTACTAGACAACTACATAGAAAACACCCAGATTCCGAAACCAAATATTGGCAGATCATACAAACCTTTGGTCCGACCCGTTGTTAGAAAGTAAAATATTATATCGTCAGAAGCTAGAAAAACTTAGATATCTTTATAAAAATATCAAATAAGAGGCCTCAACTCAGCTGCATAATAATAATCAAGAAAAAAAACATTTCGTGAGATACAATTTCACTTTTTATTGGACGTAGAATTTCATGAGGCTTGAAAAAACGTCAATCAACATTCAGACATTAAGGTAACATGTAGGAATTGTAAATTTAATAGTACATTTGTATTTTGTTTGATTTCTTGTTAAATTATTCAATAATCGATCAACACACCACTAGAACTGCCTGTCACCAATAGATGGCGCACCTACCTTTGAACGAAAGCAATCGCAATTACGTTTGGTTCACGCACCGCTAGCATTACGGCCACATCTAAAAATACACCGGGGGTAGATAGAGATCTTAACTACACCGTATCGACGTTCATCGGGGCCATCTTACCGGCTATAGACGATTCTTTTGAATATTTTTAGTATATTTACAGCGATGTTTCTAGTAGTTTAATTAGATACAAAGTACGACATGTGCTTGAGTGATGATAATGTGATGCAAACACTACTGTTTCAAATAATATTTAGGCCACATGAGAAACCTCGTGAATTCACAACAGCTTTCAAAAATCCGTAGCTGGATTTAAGCCTCTACTTAGAAAGGAGATTTGTCCTGCTGGGTGGCTAGACCGGTTGGTATTGGGTGTTTCGAGTTTTTCTTCTTTTGAGCAGTGATGTAGTTTGACAGACTCCTACAGATGCTTCTTATGATACTCATGGGTCGAACAGGGTTGTCGATTCTCAGTACTCTTAATATTAGTAGCAATACTTAAACGTAAAAATGATTGACAATAGATATTGACAGCCTGGTCTGTTGATTTAGGTTAAATATCCAATATATTTAGGTATAATATATAAACTATGCAGAGGATTTTCATTCTAAGGACTCAAAATGGCCTAAAGATTAATAAATTATATGCTTTTAATCAAGTTAAATCTGACATCGCATTTTACTAATTTGTCGTGGTAAGGTGTCAATCCAAAATGGCTTGCACACAACAAAATATATATTATTATTATTGCATGTCTCTAAACTGTGTGGTTGCAGATTAAGAGTACTTATTATCATAACCCTTATTCAGCCGATTAACGAAGCAAATTCTGCCCGACAGCAAAAAACTTGTGCCAAACCGTGTACCACCCCGTCTAGTCAGCATTATATACCTAGTAGGTCCAAATCTCCTTTTTAATAAGAGGTCTTTATATGGAGGTCCAGCTCCAGCAGCAGTAGATAAATACCAACACATCTTACCAGCGAGGTACCAGTAGGTCAAAACATCCTTATTAAGGAGAGCTCTACACCCAGCAGTGGACTATTAAAGGTATATGATAGTAATCATTTCACTATCTCAAGATTGAAGTACCTCCAAGGTCTAATTCCCCCCTCATGGACCTCAACCAAATCATTAAATATTGCTCAAATGGAATTAAGTGACGCAAGAGTTCTTACTCGTACAATAGAAATATCGTGACGTGTTTTGTAATTGCGCAACTGGTTCAATTTTATTGTGAACTGACAATAGATTGCACTGTCGCAGCTCATATCTTTAAAATACAATATTGTAATGCATTTTGCGAAATTTTGAATGGATTATGATGTCTGAATGTATACATATGTAAGTAGATCGTTTTAATACGCGAAGGTTGTCTGCGAAGGTTGGTTCTGTAACATATTTCAAGTTCTACTTATTTATTAAAATTGTATTTATTATACGTCTATACAGTATACAGATATTTACTGAGGGGTATTAGACCGGTGTTCTCCTTCACTTATAGGAGACCACAGCAAGCAAAAAGAGATAAAATAACTAAGCGAACAAAGTAATAAGTAACATGGGAGATTGAAACATACAAACATAGAAAGTAGCGCTCATAGCCCAGTTGCACTCGGTGATTAGAAGCAATCATCGAGGGTACGCAAAGATGGCGCGGTCAGTACCTGGATGGGTGGTGGCATGTTACCATGAGCGTCTCCGTGATTCGGAGGTCACGTTAAGCAGTCGGTCCCGGTTGTTATCATACGATAACAGTCGTGAACCTTAGCACAACGTATTCTTGCCAGTCCCCAACCCGCACTTGGCCAGCGTGGGGACGTATGGCCTTAACCCTCTCCTGAGAGGAGACCCGAGCCCAGCAGTGGGACATTATGGGTTGCTGTTTGTTTTTTTTAAACATAGAAAATAAAAAAAACAGGTTATCACGGCAAAATGTGTACAATTTACAGAATTCAAATGTACCCGCCAAGAAAATATATTATCTCAAAAGAAATATGAATGACAAAAAGATATATCAAATTTTTGTCAATTTTTTACCACTAAACTGTTTCGAATTTAACTCGAAATATATTAAATTCGATTGTGACTTCATCAATTTTATTGAAAAACATTGATTTCTTAAACACAAGTGTCTAAATAAGTAAGTTTATTATCATTGGGGCTTCTGAATCCCTTGATACACAATTTATAACTAGCAGACCCAATATGAATAGAGAAAAAATAAATTGGTTAAACTCAAATTCTATTACGAGTGACCTATTGCCACATTTGCACTACTCAGACATTACTCATCGCAATACTTTCACGGCCTAAAGGAAATCTTCAACTAACAACATACAATCAATAACAAAATTCCCATACATAACAATGGAGGCTCAACAGAGGACGCGACACATTTCAATAAACTCGTACGCATCTATCAATTTGTCACTCCCCGTCATCAGCACATGAATGGTGCTCTGTGAACCGCGGACATCAGACCTTAGAGTAGTTATATACAGACACTTCAATAATATTTCTTAAAGTACCTTCGGTAGTAACCTCATATTTGACAGTGTTTGCAGAAGCGCCAATCGCAGGGATAATAGGTACAGTTAGCAATCTTGATTGTTTGTCCGGACAATAATTATCGTGTTTTTGTGTAAAAACCACGATAATTTGTTCTGGGTCTGAGTGTAATTTAACTTTACAATATATGTTTCTAGAAATATAAACAACGATATTCATACTACATTGGATTCAAGGTCTGGTAATCCTATCTAGTATTAGTTGACATCTGTTTTCTGTGAGAACGTATCACTACAATGGGTATAACTCATTTCTGCTAAAGCAAAAATCTTCCCTGATCAAGCCAATATTTTTTTCTCTTGTTCCATCAACGATAATTAAAGGTATTCCACCAAGAGTTAGGTTATAAACTTGACGTTCAGTTAGAAATGTTAAAATTCTCCTGCTCAGTGAGCCTAAACCTCAAATATCCGAAGGGCTATACCATTCAAAGTAATATTGTTCTTAGTGGTATTGAATGTGAGGTAGTGGTTAGCCACGGTCCGCTGGCGACCGATAATTGTCCGACTGATTGACAGCCACGATATATCCCACATACTGATAGATACACACTGCTCGAAATATTGATGAACATTACGAATTTTAATCTTTGAACTAATTATCTAGCTGACACTGACTGATCTTCACAGTAATGTATCTTACTAAAGAAATGAAGCTGCTGATTAAATTCATCCGAACAAACACGAGTAAAGTACACCAAGACAAATAAATACCGTGTTCATTGTACAATATTTTTTGTCTTGGTCGAAACCGAAACTCAAAAATTTCATTGCCATTGAATTGTTTGGCGTTTTCATTTGTATTATATGCCTATATATAATAATACTAATAATTACTTGAAACAACTGACACGTGGCCACTTCGTCATGATATCAGTAAAGTGCACACAACAGTAGTTAGGGTTATGCAGAGATCACTAAACTTCAGATTAATATTCAGATCTATCTGTTCATCCAAACTACGTCATCAAAATAAATTTATTACTTTTACTTTTTATTTCAAGCTCAATATTACTAAACTATACCTTCTTTCTTCTTATATTTCCTTTTAAAAGAAGTTGCTACCACATTCTAATTCACAAACTCAAAGTGCTTGCTCGGTAGTTTTATCAGCCGTATAACTCAAAACTTACTCGACCAAATCCGTGTATTGTTTAAATTCCATCAAACACATAATTTGTATTCATATTACAATACAATACAATTCGATTCTTGTTCATACACGTTCCGATCACCATATATAAGTTAAACCACACATTACTGTTGTACCATTCGTACTTGGGGTACATCATTTGCATTTCTAATAAAATTCTTTTTATGGGATTGTCATGAGAAAATTATTGCTATCATTGATTTTTATGATATTAGTAGTAAATGAGGAGCAATTCAAGAAACCTGCAACTCAAGAAACACAAAAATATATGTATATATGTCAATCTATATTTGTATATCTTTTGGTTGCCTGGAAGAGATCGCCAAAGCTGCCTGATCCACTACATATTAGACATTTTATATACTCTTTTCTAAAGCTATTAATGTGGCGTTTAAATAAAGATTTTTTGTTGATCCATCACTATTTCCATATGTATGTCTATATTTCTGTCTATGTATGTTATGTTGTGAATATGAATATGTTTTTATTATGGCATTTTGGGCAAACGAGCAGACGCATTGCCTGATGAAAAGCGATTACCTGGACACCCGCAACACCAGAAGCGATACAAGTGGTTTGCCGGCAAGGATTAGGATTATTTAATCCCGGTATCCTTACTCACTCGGTGAAACACAGTGCTGGCAATTTCACACCGGTTTTTTTTATATGTAAAAATTTAAATAACTGATGATGTTTAATGTACTGCGTACTTTTATCCGACTACTCATTGAGTTTTCATACCCTCTTTTTGCCTATCTTATAAGATTTCTACACCACGCGAAGGTTAACTGGAAGAGAATGCCCCAGGCATTAAGTTATATAAACTGAATGTATAAAGTTCATAAATAAAGACTTAAGAACGATAAGTATCTTGCTTCCTTGTTGCCTTGGTCTTTATTAAATCTTAAATTATCGATCGTATCGAAAAATTTACTCTTTGTACGATTAAAAAGTAATAATTTTATAATTACTTGAATGTTCTAAAAATAGGCATTTTCGTGTTCACTTGGAAAATAATTGACCCTCTAGAAACGAGTAATCTTGTTATGAAATCAGAAAACTGACCACATAAGTACGCCCTAGTTTCCCAGCCACTCTTATCATCAACCCATCACTATAATGTAAGGGTTGACAGCAGTGACCTAGCTGTCGACGTGTGCCGTAATCATTTCAGTGTCATGTTTTTTTTCTCAATAGAATTCAATAACGCGCCTTTGTCGTTGAAAAACCTTCCAGTGCTAATGGTTGTATATTACACCGAACAGTAACAATATTCTTACAGTCGAATTATATTTTCGGTGAATCAGTTTTCGAAGCCTGCTCATCGTCGATCCCACAGTGCCTACAAATGAAAGTCTTCAATGCGTGCGTCCTACCCGTAATGACATACGGAGCTGAAACGGGCTGAAATGCTCAACGTTTCGCTAAGGGACCGCATCAGAAACGATGTGATCCGACAAAGGACCAGGGTCATCGACATAGCGCACAGAATTATCAAGCTGAAGTGGCGGTGGACCGGCCATATTTACCGCAGAACCGATAACCATTGGGGTAAAAGAGTTCTGTAATGAATACTGCGTCTCGGGAAACACAGTGTAGGACGTCCACAGGCCAGGTGGAGTGACGGCTGGCAGGAGCTGGTTACGAGAAGCCGAGGATCGAAATAAGTGGCGTGCAATTGGCAAATTTCAACTTCCGTTTTACAAAGGTCTTCTAATTATAGAACAATGATATCTTGGCCTCCACAAGTGCATTACAGTAACATATTCTTTTCCTATCCTAAATATTTTATTAAAATGTTTATATTCCAATATTTCTATTCCCAAGGATAAGTAGTACTAGAAAGATTTGAGCTCACTTCACTCACTCTGTTTTAAGAAAAAAAATGCTGAGATCTGTTTTTTCGAGTGGCTGTCATCACACCGGTGGAATATTTAACGAAACTTTTCTTCAGTTATTTTCAAAGTACATCTGCGGTCCGTGTTCCACAAGCTTATGTTATGGTGTGACAAACACTGACTACCATTTAATAGCATTTCTATTGTAACACAAAACGCGACCGACAGGAAGGCAGACAACTAATTTGACGTTTGACATAATTCCACCACCCATTATATTTTGACAAAGATATTGTTTGACATACCATCAATTATGTTTCTTTTTTATTCTATATATTATAGAGTTCTAATTTGCTTGTCACTTAGTACATAAAAGTATATTTATTGCAAGATATATTATATAGAAAGTGTACTTTTATGTTAGTTTCGTAAGATTTTTCCCTCGGTCTTAAATTTTATTGTACTTTTTTACAACTGTTTTTACTTTATTTATTGCTGTTATGTTTACAGCATGCGTTGCAGAACAGATTACATGTCTACATGAAAAAATCTCCTCGTTTTTAGGGTTGCATATCACAAAAGGAAAAAACGGAACCATTATGGAATCACTTTATTGTCCGTTTGTCTGTCTGCCGAAAACATTTTCCCCGGGAACGCTTATAGGTATCAAACTAAAGCTCATATCAAAGTCTACTGTCTTCTTATCCCTAGGAGCTGTGAAAAAATCGAACTTCTAAGAAAACTTACAAGGAAATCAAAACCTACAGGGTATTTCCCGTGAACTCAGAATCTTGAAGTTCGGTACGAAGCAACATCAGACAAATGAGAAATTGCTAAAAACATAAACTTTTAGTTATATTATGTAATATACCTACAGGTTTGTACGGAACCCTCGGTGCGCGAGTCAGACTTGTAATTGGCCGGTTTTTTTATTATAGATCACTCTCCGCCTAAAGGTTTGAATGTTTGTTTACCACTATTAAAGAATAAAGGAGGACATTGAAAATTAAGTGAATAACTATTATTAAGCTGTTTTTAACCAAGCATTATAGACAAATGAAATCTCCATAGCCCTTACGATGCCATGTTTCTATTATATTGAAGTATCTGTAGAACATAAATATTGTTAATACACGTTTAGTTAAACCAATAATTTCTCGATAAGCAAATATGATAACATTTTCCTTGAGATTAGGGGCAAGTTTTTAAATTATAAGTATGTTCTATTCTTTATTTCTGAAAATGCATGTTTCCACGGCAATAAAATGTAACCTTGCCCGCGATTGACCTGCCAGACAAATCTGAATGACTCAACCCCAAATTTCTATCAAGTAACTCTTCAACATTACCATACAACATCATTGCTGCACCTTCAAAGTTTCGTGTAAAGCATTTTCAACTTTATTATTCTTATAATAACGACTACTGATAATTTTACCGATGATTAAGAAAATAGTGAATCATCAGGTACTAGACTAAAGAGTTTAAAATTGTCAGTTCCTTTTAAAATGAGTCCACTTTACATTTAGATGTCGCAGACATGTTGTTAGTCACTAAATTAAAAGATTAAATTATTGTTGTTTGTCCATATAGTCCACTAACTGTAAAATGATCTATTAAACAACTACTTATTATTTTAGTTTAATCCTGATATTTACTGCCTCAGTGGCATAGTGATAGCGTACGCGACTGCTGTGCTTGAGGTTTTGGGTTCGACCCCGGGTTGTACCTGTGGAGGAACGGGTTCATATCTCTCCAAGACAAAGGGAGGACCCTCCGACCAGGCGAGGAGATCATGCCTGATGGGCCACTGCCCAAATGTTAATATTGGGATGTTTTATATAAGATAATTGGCGGCAGAACTTCCATTGCGCCATTCAGGATTGGTAGTTTTTTGGTTTCCATCGTTACTTCATAGTTCGACGTATCTTCGATAGATGTGCGCTGTATGTGGAAGATGCGACAGACCAAACGTTTGTATGAATATTTAAAGCGGAACTTGGACGTTTTCTGTCTATTTTCATCAGTCATCTAGTACCCATTTTTTTTTTTTTTTTTTTTTTNTGTGGGGGAGTCATCTAGTACCCATAATACAAGCACTGCTTAGCTTGGGGTTAAATGGTGTGGTGTGTTCGATGTTAAAAATATAAAAACAAAGTTAAGAATAGACGGAAATATTAGCAGGTTGGAAGCCAAATCACATAGATTTAAATTATAACTATGAAACCATTGAATTTCTCAGTAGATCTTGCAGTAAGACCCAAAGGTCTTACTTATTAAGAATACCTTCTTTTTTTTTTAAGAAAACGATTTTCTAAGATCAACTACTTTTCTTTCTCTTTTTTTTTTTCTTTTTAAAAAAAAGACAACTCCCGTATTAGGAATATACATTCCTGTGTCACGGGGATCTTTACAAACATACATGAAACGGACACAAAGTACATCCAGACTTAGAACAACAATTTATGGATCACACAAAGTGTTGTCCCATGTAGGATTTGAACCCACAACACTTGGCTCAGTAGGAAGCGGTGTGGCGACCACTGAAACCACTAGGCCAACCGTGTAGTCAAACTACTACTAAGTACTAGACATACGCAAGATTTAAAAAAAAAAAATTATGGAATATAGGGCATACGGACCGACGTATGGCCTGATGGTGAGCAATTGCTTACCTACAGGCCATACGTCTGTCCGTAGCTGTAATTTACAGCTGCCTATCGATACTCGCAACACCAGAGGCGTCACAAGTGCGTTGCCCGCATTTGGGAGATGAGGACGGGGCGGGGAAGAGGGGTTGATTCAATCACTCGGTGAAACACGCGCAAGCGCTGTTAGAGAGTTTTTTCCGACTATATAACACGGGATAGACGTGTTGGGATACGGTATGTGTCAAGTTTCCCGTCACTTTTTAGCGCTTTGCAGCCTTTCGTAGTTTGTTACCAACTCACAGAATGACTTGAGGTCAATCACCTCTAGTCATTCTGTGTGTACTTCAAAAGTTTTGGCCCAACTTAACAAATTATTTTTCTTTCAAAAAAATCTGTATTTCGAACTTAATTTCATATAGTCAACATGCTGAAGTTAAAAATCATCCATTACAACATGATTTCGTCAGTAGACATCATCCATGTTAGTGCTACCCGCGAATGAATGCTAAACGCTAATTTTAATCTAAGATTCGTATCCACAGCCTCCGTTCCCACGGATCATCTGTGACCACAACACTTAAGATCTCCGAGACAACTCGTTCCGACACAAAACAGAAGTTACTAGGTACGTGCAACTAGTGATGTAAATAGACATTAAACAGAAAAAAGCACATGTTTTAAAAAAACCTACAGATTTTTAAAAAAATATTTGTAAATTATATGTCTAGATATCATCTCACTAACTAATGTCATCACTGCCGGCTGATCTCTGGAACATCTGAGCCAATTTTGACAGAACTTTCACTGGCCCACAACTTATGTAGTAAGAAGTAAGCCCATACCCTAACCCCTCCCCCATGCCTCTCTTTAACCCCCAAAGGCCGGCAACGCACTTATGACGCCTCTGTTCATGAGGATGATGAATAATCACTTACCATCAGGTGATACGTCTGCTCATGTGCCCCTTATTTCATAAAAAAAACAACTTATGTAATAAGAAACAATTTAGGCTACTTATTTCAGACTAGCTTTGCTCTGCAGCATTACCCGTGGTTGTTAACGTACAACAATAGCCGCGGGTAACGCCGCAGGACTCAGTTAGTTTCAAATATACTTGCTTGTATATTATGAAATTATAATTTATCGTGTAACTTCTGCACTCTGTCCACCTCATTTTAAAAGGTGATACGTTTGAATTGAGCTCAAACTATGAGTGAATTAGCGCAATTTGCCGCGCGTCTTGTTTTACATAATACGGCAAATAAAGAAATATCCTGCAATACATTCTAGAATTAAATTCACTTGTACTCATTCCACTATTTTAGTTATTTGTGTTTACACCTGACCAAATTCGGCTAATGGCATTATCAAAGGGCATAAATAGTCCCTAACCCGCACTTGGCCAGCGTGGGGACGTATGGTCTTAACCCTCTCCCGAGAAGAGACCCGAGCTCGGCAATGGGACATTATGGGTTGTTGATGATGAATGGGCATAAATAAATAAAATAGTGGAATATACAAATGGAATAACATTACTAAATACAATAGTGGAATAGGTTCAATTGCATTTAATTCTAGAATGTATTGCAACAAGTTCCACCAAGTGTCGACAATCGAGAGTATATATTAAATATCCTGCTCTCAACTATCAACAGTTCTTATCTTTCTGATTTTGAAGTTAGATTGCACCTAATCACCATCATCATCATACACAACCTTAATGTCCCACTGCTAGGTCTCCTCTCAGGAGACTATAACTTAAAATAAAATAATTATTAAACAAATTGGCCCCTTTTTACTCGACAACGTGACGACGACAAGAAGGAGAATTATGTATTTCGAATGTATGTATGTATATATGTGCATATATTTTTTGGTACGCATTAGAGCCTAAACGGCTTTTCGTATTTTTTGTGAATGGTGTTGATAGATTCGTCTTATTCGTGAGAGTGAGATGAACTACATCAAAATTAACTTGTGGGAGAGCCACGCCTGGACATGAATGGGTTGGCTCGATCGGAGTGATACTACGGTCTCACAGAAAATCAGTGTGAAACAGCGCTCGCGCTGTTTTTCATCGAGTGAGTGGGAATACCAGAGACCCATAACGTAACCCTTCCCCCACCCTCTAAAGGCGGGCAACACACTTGTGACGCCTCTGGTGTTGCGGGTGTCCATTAACGAAGGTAAACGACGATACGTCTGCTCGTTTGCTACATTCTTTATAAAAAAAATGTGACGTCATTACTGCACAATCCTGTCGTAGAAATATCGTCATCGGCATCCCTCCTCGTCCAAGTGTCAGAGATCAAATACATGGACAAGATACATTGACCGTGAGAAAAAAAATCTGCTTCAATATGAATTTTAACGAGTTCAAAAGAGGTGCTAAACGTTGACACTTAATATAAGACACATATTAAACACACCAGTAGCATAAGTCCACAAAATTATAACAACTAAAATTAAACCTACCGATTAACAGCATAAGATCGATTTTAAATAGTAACAGTTTTCGTGCCAGCATCTGTCTTTGGTCATTCCAAGTTATTTTTTTAAGAACATGAGATTTTAAAACCGAGATAGTGTAGTTCAAGGGAACTACTAGATGTTATCGATAAATTATACAGGTGAGTCAGAACGTGAAATATTATTGGGCATGATGGCCAGACTAAATGGCTGCTCCGTTCGAAGTCATGACTGCGTTCGGCTTCGTTTGCTATTGCAAGCTGTTAAGATTGTAAACTAAGATTTATTTTTATCGCAGCTCAATAAAAGTGTGCAATTGTAAGCGATACTTGTTACTGGAATGTGCGTTCAAGTAATCTACTTTCATTAATAACTTTACTCATTCGGAATTGGATCTGCTCTCTTGACCGTAACCAAAGCATATGAGGTTCTTGATCAGGCATTATCTTGGTGTATACAGACAGACCTACAACTTTTATTCACAATGTTTTTGTAGCTAACACTTATCGTATTTTTAACTTGGTCTTTTCTGTTTCTTATTTCTAACTTTGAAAGTGTCAACAAGCGAGTGTCCAGGCCTTAATTTATATATTTTAGGAAGGAAATCTTCAAAAATATTTTTTAATTTTCAAATTTCAAGTTTGTGACCAACTGCTTAAACTATAACATAATAAAGTCGAGTCAGTCAATTCGAGAAATATATTGTTGTTAAATTTTGAAATTTCACCATTGTCACTTGCTAACAATAATTTCCTAAAAACAATTTTATCCATACTAACATTATAAATTCGAAATCAATGATATTTGCCATGGAGATGATTTGATTCTTGAGAAAAGATATAGGCTAACGTTAATTTGTGTTTTCTTACACTTAAACACGATGCATTATAAGCAAGTTTAACGTTAAGTTTTTCAAAATAATCTACATTGAATAACGCTCATATATATTATTGTTTTATAACCAACGATAGTTTTCATGACGTGTGCACGCTTGACCCTCAGTACCGTAAAAAATACATATTTGACAAACTTTGTGCAGGATTGTATGTGGTATTGACGGTTGCGTTCAAAAATTATCTGTTTTTTTTATACTAAACATTTGTAAAAACAAATTGGTGTTATTGGGTATGGTGATCTGTGACCTGTGAATCTAGTGATCTGTGAATGAGATTGATTACCAAATACCTAGATGATTTCAAGTAATATATAAATAATTTTATTGCAAGTTTTTTTGTACTAAGAACGACAGACAGAAGAGGTGTTTATGCATTTCAAAAGTAGGCACATTTAATGACAAATAATTTATTTATTTACGGAACAGTTCTGTAATTAATGTATTCGAGAAATACTGTTTAAATGGACGGCAATGCATACAAATACAGATAGCGTGGTTAAGGAAATTGAAATACTAAAAATAGGTAGATTTATCTCGAACGACTATAATTATGAAACAAATAGTATCTCTGATACGGCGACTAATTTGTATAAAACAATCCGATTGAAACTCCATAGAAAAATTCAAGTGCCTTATGACATACCAATCTTATGGCTCATCTTTATTTTGTCCTAAACAAACTAATCTTTACATCAAGTAAGTAAGAGCTAAATTCTAACTAAAAATCATTTTGCCGATACTGTACAATTTTCTTTTTGTATATGGTCAAATTGTTTTTATTCAAATAAAGACTTTATTCTTTGCCATCTAAAGTTGAAGTTTGAAGGCTAAGTCAGATGATGTTTTGTGCGATCGGCACAAAGCAATATGCAAATAGTGGCGGGAAGTTCGCATGGTCACAAACCGATTGTTTCGTAGTGCGAATGAATGTCGATAAATGGAGTGTTGCGCAATTCTGTGACAATGGCCATATTTAGCCGGCGATGCTTATCTAACGTGTTCATATATGTGCTAATGTAGGAAGTTAATAGACTTGGAAACGAACTTTTTTATTTCAAAGGAAATGTAAAGACTGAACTCAATAAACCAACACAATATTTTTATTATAATTTTTAACCCATTATATTCTTGCTCTTATTTTTCTTGAGGATTATGAAGATAGAAAGCACAGAGAGTTTGAGGGCAAATGCAAAGCATTTGAACTAAAGTGATGAATTAAAAACCTTTTAGGAAAACTTAAAGATATCATTCCAGGGTAGTAAACTGACAATGTAATAATAAATGAAATAAAGCTATGTCCTTAACCGAATAGGTTAGAAACAATGGGTACATAGGACATACAAGTGTGCCACAATGTCAGAATTCCCTACTGTGGTGAAAATTATTTCATTGTGTTGTGTCTGCTGTGAAGGTTACCATTCTTCTCTTTCAGTCTATCTGTCGTCTATCTACCTAAATTTGATCATTGAACTCATAGACATCAATTAGGTATTCGGTGACGTCATCATCATCGATCATGATCAACAACCCATAACGTCCCACTGCTGGGTTCGGGTCTCTCTCAGGAGAGGGTTAAGGCCATACGTTCCCACGCTGGCCAATTGCGGCTTGGGGACTGGTAAGACAACGTTGTAGCTACGTAATCTTACCGTTGGCTGTTTTCAGGCCGCCCAAAGGCTTCTAACTAAGCTTCACGACTGTTATCCTAAGATAACAACCGCCGCAGCTGGGCTATGAGCGCCTCGTCATCATCCTCTTCACCAAACGCAGCCCAGGACAAATCCAACTTCCTCACTCACTTAAGCTACTACTTGAAACAGCTTTTAAGACTATTTAGTTGAGTCATAAAGAAGAATTACCTCCAGGTTTGGTGCACCTTTTCGAAATGTGGGCACCTTGCCTCGGCACCACTGAAGCGTGCCTTCGAGCCTAACGCACCACGCATCACCAATTTGATCCAATCACGGCTTCCCTCAGAAAATATATAAGTGGTTCTGGTCGGTTGAGCCCGGTAACGAGGCGCCGGGGCACCGCCGATGATCAATTGGACTAAGTTCAAGGTTCCCGATAAATAGGTTTAGACGATCGTTTGGTTTTAGAATTTTTGTATTTAATGAGAAATTTTATAAGTTATCTTTTAGGACAAGAACCAAACCACTTCATGTAAAATTCGGCGAGCTTATCCAGTCAAATACATATGATTGTCTTATTGCATATGTATTCCACGATCATGAATCATCATTGATAGATATCTCTTGAAATTCTCCCTTTAGAGATTAGTTTGGTCATATGTCGGGACCTATATTATTATAGATTGAATATAATTTATGATCATTACTGATAAGATAAATGCAAAATAAACAATACATGCTTAAGTAAAAAATGGGGACTTTTGTACTTAATTTCATATAATCCGTCCAGCCGCTTTATATGCATAATATAAAATGGAGCAAATATAACATTGCAGCTTTACTCTTAAATCACCACTACACATTAAATAAATAACATGACACATTTTATATACGGTAAACTCATTCTAAACTAGACATAGCCCATGGGTTATGTAACCAAATTGCTGATAAATACACTTTTACTACAAACTCCAACTCCTCCAGTTTTTCTTCTGATTAGTTTCCTTAAAGGTTCCAAGACAGTTTAATTTTTCCGGGGTCTTCCCGAGTGTCATAGCTTGGTATGTTCCTAGATCGCTGCTGTTGATCCTGGTGTACAGGAATTACAGTGCTGGGCGTGTGGGATTAGTCCCATTAAATACACTTATACATTTACATATATTATCAATTCATCATCAACAACAACCCATAATGTCCCACTGCTGGGCTCGGGTCCCCTCTCAGGAGAGGGCTAAGGCCATACGTCCACACGCTGGCCAAGTGCGGGTTGGGGACTGGCAAGAATACGTTGTGGCTACGTAATCTTACCGTTGGATGTTTTTAAGCCGCCCAAAGGCCTCTAACTACGCTTCACGATTGTTATCCTATGATAACAACCGGGACCGACTGCTTAACATAACCTCCGAATCACGGAGACGCTCATGGTAACACGCCATCAGCGGTCACCCATCCAGGTACTGATCGCGACGTCGTTGCTTACCCTCAATGATTGTTTCTAATCACCGAGTGCAACTAGGCCATGAGTGCCTCGCCTCACCTCGTCTTATATATATTACTACGGATAAATTATAATCAAACATGGAAAAAATATCGTGTTATGATAATTTCTGTCAAATCAATTTTTCGACTGCCGGCTTAAGGCCATCTACGACTATACTTACAGATTTAGTTCTAAATTCCGGCTTTACGATGTAAATGGTACTTATAACAAAGAGTTTACTCAACTTTAAATGATTCGTACTAAAGCAACAATTCGATACAGGAGCCTGCAGGGGGCGTCACGCTCTCTGCTCTTTGGCACCACTCATATAATAGCGATTGTCGCGTCGCCGATGAAATGTTCCTCTTCCTTCCTGTCTGTTCCTTTGTGCGATGCAATCTCGGAAATATGCAGCCGTGTTTTGAACCTACTTATTCTTAATGGCCTTTGGATGGCTTTTGTAAGTTGTTTTCGTTGTGAATATTGATATGTTTTCACTTAAGTTAAAAATATTGGTGATTAAAATGTCAGATGTCATTATTGTACTCAGGAGTTAATTTGTGACCTCAAAATATAAAAAATTAGAAGGAGAACTTACGCAAACCCTTTACTATTTTTTTTATCAGGCCAGCTTGGTATTGTAGGCCAAAATCTCCTTGCTAAAAAGAGTTTTGAACTGTTACTGCTGTAATTGATTAGTAAAAGGTTGTTGGTGCCTTGTTATGGATTTGGAGGCAAACGAGCAGACGTATCGCCTGATTGTACGCGATTACCGCTCAAAAACACCCGCAACATCAGAGGTGCCGGCCTTTGGGGGATGGGGAGAGGGATGGGGGAGAGGTTGAGGAATGGGTCCCCGGTGACCTCACTCACTCGGTGTTACGCAGGTTCTCTGTGAGGCCGTGGTATCACTACGGTCGAGCAGGCCCATCCACGCCGAAGCATGACTCTCCCGCGGTATATGATGGTCCCATTGTGGTGATGATGATTTTCAAATTGAAGAGACCTATTTTCTGTATTATTATAGCTTAAAACCACATTGATACTATTAGTGGAATAAATTTAAGCAGCATTAAGTTCACAACGTGTCACTAACATATCAATCACTCGGTTGGTTGAACATCGTTGAATCAATCAAACCCTCACCTGACAGTCGTTGGGAACTAATGACCCATGGCTGGTTGTGCTTAATTTAACATCGTTGTTTCCACCATAGGTGACGGGTTAAATGGAAAGGAACGAAAAAATCTTCAATTGAGCCTTTATGGCGTGTAATGGCAGTTTTTTGGTCAAGAGATACAAATGGAATTATTCCATAGATGTAGTTCAGATAGGTTGAATATTTAGATAAGTAGGCTTGCCGTTGGAGAGGGACTGGTATAGATTTCTATGATGTGTAAATTTAAGAAAAATCATTAGAAACAAAAGGTTGCAATATTTCTGGGAGCATTAATTTTCTTTTGTTACAACTCCCGCTTTAGGAATATACATCTTAAGTCTAGAGGGAATTTATAAACATACATAAAACGGACACAAAGAACACCTAGACTCAGAACAACAATTTTTGGATCACATAAAATATGGTTGTCTGGAAGAGATCGCCGTGAGCGATAAGACCGTCAATTGTTGTATTAATCTTTTTTGTCACTCATTTTATTTAATGTTTTGTAATATGTACGCAATGAAGATAAATATATAAAATAAATTGTTCCATGTTGGATTTGAACTCACAACACTTGGCGCAGTAGAAAGCGCCGCGGTGACCACTTGAACTACTAGACCAATCTTGCTGTTATGTCAGTATCACGTTCAATATAATTTTCAGAATAGAATAAATAAATAAACTGCAAAAGTCGCACAGTACTAGTTATCTTTAAAGCTCACAGAAACGTGTAACTGATATTATTGCGGTCTTGGTACTACTAATGCCTTCGAGTGCCTCAGTAGTTCCTGATAAAGTTTCAGATAGGAATCTGCCATCAAACACTATTGCACGGATTAAAACTACTGATTATTAAATTTACATATTATTATATCTGACATTTATGTCTCTATCTAAGACTTGTGACACAAAAATCTGTAGATACTGACAGATAAGTTCACATAGTACAAGTTTTATTTATTAACCTTGACACAAAAAACAAAATACTTAAAAGAAGAGAAGAAAAATAATAATTAAAACTCAACTAAAAAAGTAAAAAAATACACAACACAGTACTTCTAGCAAATACAGGCGTAGAAGACATTCAATGCTAGACTTTTTACCAACCAACATAATTTTACCATAGGAGGTACACGCTTCGGCACGAATAGGCAGGCTCGATCGGAGTGATACTACGGCCTCTCAGAAAACTGATGTGAGACAGCGCTTGCGCTGTGTTTCACTGAGTGAGTGAGGATGCCGGAGGCCCATACCCCAACCCTTCCCGCATCCCTCTCTCCATCCTCTAAAGGCTGGCAACGCGCTTGTGACGCCTCTGGTGTTTCGGGTTTCCATGAGCGGCGGTAATTATTTACCAGCAGGCGATACGTCTGCTCGTTTACCACCCATTACATAAAAAAAAATAAAAAAGAAGAAGAGCAATTAAAACTCTAACTAAAACAAAGACCTTCAATGCTAGACTTCTTAATAATCCTACCAACATAATATATTATTAGATAAATCATTGAACGTACAGATAGACTGATAAAGATGGCACGCACGAATGAGGATGTCGTTATGTCATTAAAGCCATTAAATACCCATAATAATGGGTCTAAATGTATGTCATTGTTATTCTTACTATAATAGATTTGAGTTTTAAATACTCAGGGGCCTTATTTTGAATTACTAAATGGTTTAGAACTTATTAATACCATTATTGTCGGTTTTTTATTCTGTGTTATTAGAAACTAGCGACCCAGCCCGGTTTCATACAGGAGTCTTTAAAATTCTCGGGTTTCTTCTACTGTAATATACACATATAACATATATAAACCTTACTCTTGAATCGCTTTATCTATTAAAACTGCATTGATTTCAATGCGTTGAGTAGTTTAAAAGATTTAAGCGAACAGACAACGAAAGCGACTTCATTTTATACCATGTAAAGATTTTATAATATTTCATATTGCTTAAAGTAAAATTACGCAATTTTAAATCTATATTAAAAAATTACTGGTTTTCCCAAATTTTATGCAAAGCGTATGTATGACACGAAAAAAATATGACCACTAGTTTTGTAACAGCCTGTGTACAGCCACGTCAGAACCTGTTTGTCGAACGTCTTTAACATATAATTGTATCTGCAACAAAACCAGTGAACACATTTCCTAGCAGCTATGAGGTGTTACGCAGCAGGCACGTACAACAATGGCGAGTGTGTTTAATCAGGAAGCGATACCATCTCACAGCCGTCTGATTGTTGGCGGTGGAGCTGATAATTTGTATTGCACTCTGATTGGTCCTTACAACACACACAAACAGTTATTGGATACATTTATTAATTAAATGTAAGTAGGCGACACATGGGGCTTATAAACTTTATCCATCGACTACCATAACTTGTTACTTCACGTGTTTTTTTTAAAAATTAGGGCGTGAAAATTAATCTTACACCCCTCTTAATTTTTCATTTTTCTCATCTATGTAATAATAATGTATTTACACAAAAATACACTTAATACTACTTGTTTACAGAAAATATTGGACATTTTTACAAACGAATTGAAATAACAATCAGTTCTTATGGAAACATAATATGTTAGTTCTCGGCTCCTAAATTAAGTTTATCAGCTGTGACTTTGGAGCCCGAAATAGAAAGAAAGAATAATATGAACATCCTCTGTTTTTTATAACTTGAATATTACCGTAATCTATGGATACTATATATATGTATATACTTTTAAATATACATAGTGGTAGCCCATGCGACTGCTGTACTTGAGGTCTGAGGTTCGATTTCCAAGTCCGACCAAATGTTTGTGTTTTCTATGGACAATATGTATGTATTTACAAAAAATGTGTATATTAGCATTTATATCACTTGTCTAGTACCCATAACACAAGCTCTGCTTAGCTTGGGGCTAGATAAAGTTGTATGTTAGATGTCCGAAATAAAAAAAATATCGTAACGTTTTATCTAGATTCCAATAATCTATAACAAGTCGTGTGATCTAAAAAATATAATTCACTATGTGACTCTTACCCGACCCGCAATAACACATTTACGTTTATTCTGAAGTAGATGTGCCATTTATTAGTCTCATCGTCTTTAGACTATGTAAAACAATATCAATCAAGGACTTAAACATTAAAATACAACAATTTCCTTTCTCTCAATCTTATGTAATACACGTGTACCTATGTTCATTTCTCTTTACCCACGTACTTACAGCTTAACCATCATAAAACTATCATTAAAAGGAATTCACGAATCAAAATATTTTCACCAACAAAGCCATGATTATAAAGGCTAGAGCAACATAATTGTTGTAGAAAGCGCATACGCACTCTCACGTACAATGCGGGATATCTCGACGAATATCTTCGCTCTTCACACGACTTGCTAAGTAATTAAAACAATGTTGGCTTATCGAAATTGGTTCAGTGATTTTGTAGCTATTTACAAGCTAGTATTATTACTTCACTTAAACAGAGTACGCGCTATCGCATACAGTTACATTGATCACTTTCAAATCAAATATGTTTAACATTATTGTTTAAATCTCTTCAAAATAAGTTGTCAATTTCAAACATACATATAAAAATACATATATCTTTTATTTTTGCGGATAAAAGGCAGTATCTACGAATTCATTGTTGTATGATATTCTACAACGCATACAAATAAATAATATTGGGGTGTTTGGTTGTAAATGTTTATGTATGGATACGTGATACATATCCCAAGTTAATATTTTTACAATGTTGGTCTGCCTGTTTGTTCCGGCTAATTTCTAAAATAGCTGAACCGATTTTGTCGGTACTTTCACCGACAGAGAGCTGATGATGTAGGCCGTAACTTAGACTACTCTTTATAGATGGCTTCCCCTACGGCGTAACTCACGGTTGCAACAATAAGCGCGGGGAAAACCGCTAGGCTCGGCTAGTCTAGTATAGAATTTAGGTTTTAATATATAGCATCTATTAACACAAAGTTAAATTACGTCCAGATTCCATTCTGGAATAAATTATGGTCGGCAAGAGTGATAAAACGGCTTCACTGAAAACCTGTGTTGAGCACTCGAAAGACGTGTATCTGAACTGGAGACTGGATGGCTCCAGAAGTGACTCTTAGCTGATCTATTCAGTGCTTATCACTTACTTGGCCCCATACGATAAAAACAGAGATTTTAATGTGTTCAGTATATCATACGAGTCGCGGTACGACAATAACTGCGGGTGACGCCGCGGAGAAAAGCTAGTCTAAAAAAAGTAACCTAAGTTACTTCGTATATCATCAGCTATCTTACAGTAAAAATTCCGTCAAAATTACCAGTAAGAAACAGACAGATATCCAGATAAAAAATTAAAAATCTATTTAAGATATAAGTACCGTATATACTTTCATATGCATTTAGTTACATGCTGTCAATTTGAAATTACAGACGCTTCAATTTTATTTGTTTAAATTATATAGTATAGTATTTGACAAGACGAACGCTGTTTTGCCATAAAAATAAAAAATTACGGGTGGGTCACCCTTATCATTTCGCCGATACTCGTGCCTATCTGGTAAGCACACAAAATTTCATAAAAGTCGGTCCAGCCTTATCGGAGGAATTCGGTAACTAACACCGCGACAAGAGAATTTTATATATAAGAAGAAAGATAAACAGTGAAAAGTCTCACTATAATTCTGTTCATTCTGGACCGTTTCTTAGCCTAAAACGACCCATTTTTGCCCAGTGAGTACCACAGCACAAGCTCTAAAATTTTCAGACATTTCTCCATTATACCAAGTAGGTAATTAATACATTTCCGATTCAAATCATCACAAGCACCGATACAAACGGAATAAATAAACATTCATACTATCGCAACAAACGAATACCCACGTTGCCAATGAATAATCACTCATAATGCATTCACATAAGAGCTAGTCAATGTACGGTTACGTTGGCCAAGTTTCAGGACATGTTAATCGCGATACGACAGAGTGATCTGTGAATAGGCTGTCTGCAAACTACCGGCTAATAGTCAATATCATTATATATATTTAGAACCATAGATGTGTCTGTGGGTAAACACTTTGATTTGGTAAAGCCGTAATAATAGCTTGAGATCTTCTTAATACTATAAAACAAAGTATTATTTACAACGAATGTATAAAGTGAATTAAGAGGCCGATGATTTGTTTTGGATAATAACTTCACCAGCTATGTCTTAAAGCTGAAAATGTTGATGTGGAATTCCAAAACGACAATTTCTATTGTATTTACAAGGGTGATGTCATCGAATCTTTTCAAAAGGGTTATAAAATTTAGTTTTGTTGGCATTTTCTACCTTCCACTTCAACATTAAATCTTATGTTAGTTCAAGTATGGGACACTGATCTACTCAATAATTGCTTACATTTGCATCAAACTTACAATATTCAGGAAAGGATTAGCAACACGGCGATGTCATCGGTTCAATGTCCGTGCAGTTAAATGTAAAAAATATATGTACCTGCTTACCCATGTGCAGATATATGGGCAATGGCGTATTTATATATTCAAAACTTATTAAGTTTCTACAACTAACACTTTCCTGAAATAACTCTGCCTACCACGACAATACTGTGAAATGAACCTGTGGTATTCCCGGACCAATACGACCTTGAAACTGACAAGAAAATAACGTACTCCTTTTTGAAAGGCCACCAACGCACCTGTAACACCTCTGGTGTTGCGGGTGTCCATGGGCGGCAGTGATCGCTTACCATCAGGCAATCCGTCGGCTCGTTTTCCCCCTATTCTGTAAAATAAACTATATGTATTGTTAATGCCTGCAAATCGATAAAAGGCTTGCAATATAAAGCAAAAAAAGCTCAAAATCGTGCATGATGCACAGTATCTTATATAACTTTCCTGCGAAAGTATCCTAATTAAATGCGGATGAGCGTATCTTGGCCGAGCATAACGCCGAGTGATTTACATAGTGCAAAAACTTAAGGAATTATAGCTGTTTTCCCGGTACCAAACGTGTGTACGTACGTATGGAGAATAATGAATGATGTAGTGATTTAGACCGTTTCCGAGAGCTGGATGAATGAGAATCTTGAGATAGGACTGAAAATTGTGTTAATGTTGAAAATTTACTTCCACTGTTAGGTAATCACGTATTTCATTATTTTACTGTCTATTTCTGAATTTTGTCACCCAAATACGACATCATTTAAAAGTTGTAAAAATGGTCCAGTAATACTTTTCTTTCGTATTAATACGTTCAGTGCGAGACCGGAGGCGAATTAAAGTAAAAACATCTCGGAAAGTTGGCATAGTATAGGTCACCATGCTGCATTATTGCATTATCTACGTCCACAATGTCTATGGTGGTCATTATTCTCGAATTCTATTCTTGCTTTCCATCAGACATAGTAGAATCACTTTGAGAGGCTCGTGTAAAAAAAAATATCGCTGGTATCAATTAAATCCAGAACTTTGTCAGAGGCCAATCCCTGAAATATTTTGCTGTCTTGGAAATGAAAATTTAATTTTTAGATGTATAAAAAAAGAATACAAATGAACAAAAAAAAGAAAATAGAATAAAGGCTACTGTAAGTCTAAAAAGGGAATCAGGTCTAAGACGTCACTATCCAAAGACATTGAGGTATGTTGGTCCTGGAAACGGAAAAAGACATAATAATAAGACCAAACTATCAACTGCTACTAATCGTTTTAATAAAATTGTTAAGATCTAAAGCAATATACTAAACACATAATCTATTTTCGCGCTAATGAGATGCGCTCTAAGTACGACGATCTCGCTATATTCAATGGACATGAACAGTACAGATGTTGTTAGAATAACAGCAATCAATCATCTAAAGCGATGTGTAACGTTTGGGATCAAGCCAGATTCATCGACGGACACCTATAAGAATTCATATTATTAATAATAAGCGACGGAGCAATAAATAATATTAGAACTATCAAGAAAGATGTGATGGACTATAATTTTGCTGATTTCCTACACTACATACGTATAAAATTTGAATTAACATATTTCTTATCTAGTTTGTTTTAAAACTTCACATGCCAAAGTATTTCATTATATTTTATGCTCGTATAAATAAAACACGACGAATAAGTCATAATTAACGTACTCACTTGAAAGCTGACACGATTTTAGTCAAACCTCATTAAGAATAATTAAAAAAACAATTATCCACTTAGTAAATTCAAGATAATATTCATAAGCTAGCACATATCGTGAATGAATTCCAACTTTAATATCTGTGAGCAAGAACAACACGAATTAAATACAGTTTAACATAGAAAATATCATTGATCAAAACAATCGTAGGTAAATTCGATGTCTATTTAGCTTGCCATTGTAAACACGTATTCAAAACGTCCTGTTAACTGTTTATATAGTCCAAAACAAACATTCAGAAGTTAATCCGTACATTTTAATCTTCCTCCACACACGTCCAGTTAAAATAATAGACCTAGATATAAATCCAACGTGCCGGTAGCGAATCTTGAGTATTTACAAGATAAATTAGACGTTTAGACACATTTTTGACTTGATACCGAACACCTTTTTGATTTGTGACCGAAAATATGAGCAACACTGGGATTTTCTGAATTTGTGTAATAATAGTTTAACATCAACTAACCTAGTAAGTGCTTATGTCAAGTATTCTCTTAGCTCAGGAATTAATTGTACACACAATAGTGGGTGAGAAAATAAAGCAGTATTTTCGTCGCAAGTTTTTTCTATAGTTTTTAACAATAGCAAATAAAATCTACTCAAAATGATCCCGGTATTCTATACGTGTACCTCATAAACATATAGATATGTCACAAAACTTTGTCCTTAGTTCTGTTCATGCCACATCAGGCGTTAAAAAAAGTAGACACAAGGAATATCCACAGAAGTGAAAACATAAAACTATGAACTGATTGTAATTTTTTGGGTAATCGAATTAAGAATTTGATCTCAAATAAAGATATATATGTATCCACTCATAGGTGGCTTAAACGTTAACGTGTCAAGTGACCATGTTGATAACAACTTGCATAATTTACTCCCCATCCAGTAAAAGTCAATCAATGTCGTATCTAGCTTCCTATATAGGATATGTAGGTTAAATACTCTGCTAATCAACATAATCGAATTTTTATGCACATCTAAACTACAATTTTTCATGATCTAGGAAAAATGAGCAGAAAATTTTCAAAACGTATGTACGTTTTTTCAACCATAAATCGTATAAAAGTTGAAGATCATCAAAACATACTCTGTGAATCGCCAATAGCGATAGACACCTGTGCATCAGCGCGTGAGTTTCCGCGTATTGTTCTGACACATGCGCACGAGTTTGCGCGTTGCTACTTTGTATTTATGCGCACTAAAGATACGCTTTGATCTTCAGTTGGGAAAGATGACTGAACAATTGAAGTGTGAAGTAAATAAGGGGTTGATAGCAGGTGTTATATTGATGATAATACAGAGATGAGATTACTGAATTCATTTTGATTTAAATAGTAATAGAGGTGTCAACAGTTAGCGTTATAATAAAATATGGACCAAATCAATACTCATTTTCCTTTTTGCTGTAAATTTTATTACCAAAGAGTTTCAAGCTATCACTTGCTGCAACTTTACGAAAATGGCTACTTGATGAAAATGGCTGGCAGCGGATGAATGCAGGTTGCCTGAGACCGGGATGGTTGGTGCTCTTTGGGGAGTCCTTTTTTTAGATATGGACAGCAGTAGACAAAAGAGAAGTACCAAGAGTAGACGCGAGTAATTCAATATTCATGTTATATGTTAGTAAGTCTCTCCTAATCAAGTTCAGCTTATGGATCTCTTGCCCGCAATTGCTTTTCAACCTACTTTTTATTGCATATCGAATCTCTAAACTTCCCAGCTCCGTCTAAAAATGTTGATTAATAACAAAAATAAGCAAAAAATAACGTAATTTTAGTATACTAAAAGCTACTCATTCTGGTATATGTGCGAGTATTATTAATCTGATGAATACGCACATATACAAATCTCGGTTTTAATCAACTTCAGAAGGTTTTCCTCTTTGACAATCAATTATTTAAAATAAAAATAAGTATTTATTATGTCAGTCTTGATCAATCACAACAAAAAAATGTTATGCCACGTGCTAATATAAAAATGAATGCAACATCGCCAGGGAAATCGGTGATCGTTTAAAAAACCATTAAAACCCCAGTTTCACCATAAGCTACCCGAAATGAACGCCATCGTTTAGATATAAAAACAAAAAAGTTATTGTCACCTATTCAAAAACAATCGAGCGATTTCTGTGATCACCATTTTAACTTTACTGTTTGGGAACGGTGATTTTCCCCAAAATAATGACGTAAAGCTTTTTGAATAAAGAACTTAAGATGCTAGTACAACTGCAGGTAAGGAATGGTGGATTGGAGGAAAACTTCATGCAAATTCGTTCCTTATTGAGAAATAGAAAAAGAACACTTTGGTATAGAGCGACTCTTAGATTTTTAGAGCATACATCACAGAACAGCAATTCTTCAAGTTGAAGTTATTCAAAATTGAACTTTAAAACGTAGGATTAAAAATCAAGGTAGAGTTGTAGAGAGAGAAAGGATTAATGTTGTTAGTACTATGGTTGGTGATAATGACGTCACGGTGAGTAACCTTTGTCGTATTAAAATGACATTACTGGGTGTACGGAACAGTTATAAAAATTCACGCCTTCTGATATTTAGATTTATTTTGATTTGTGTGTCGATGAGGACTAGGCAGCACTTAATGTGTTATAAATTATAGACCATCGACGTAATTGATCGTCATGAATGAGGTTTAAGTTGAAAAAAATCTTTATTAACCCAAAAGAGCAATGATTGGAGTTACTTTACAAAGCTTGCCTAGGGATGAAACGGTTGACTGACCCTTTAAATTTTAAGAGAATACATATATTCTGACCTTCTTGCTAAAGGGAGACCTATGTCCTGCAGTGGACTACTAAAGGCTGTTGATGATGATAATGTCTCTAAATTATGCTCTCGGTCATATACAGACAGAACTAACAACAATACTGCTATTTGGAGACAGAAGTTAGTACTTACTTAAGACGACGACAAAGTTTGTTGTTAATATTGTATTTAAAATGTTAACAATAAGCTCTAAAACATGTAACATATCAAAAATAAAATAAGGTTTTTTTTCTGAAATAGGGGGCAAACGATCAGACGTATCGCGTGATGGTAAGCGATTACCGCCACCCATGACCAACCGCCACACTAGAGACATCACAAGTGCGTAGACGGCTTTTGGGGGATGAGGAGGGGGATGGGGGGAAGGGGTTTGGGTAAGGGCCTCAGGTATCCACACTCACTCGGTGAAACACAGCGCAAGCGCTGTTTCACACCGATTTTCTGTGAGGCCGTGGTGTCACTCGAGCTGGCACATACATGCAGAAGCGTGGCTAAACTACCGATAGATTGAACTTTCGATGTTTGCAGTAAAGGTAATTTTAGTACACTATTCTTTATTTATCAAAGAGATAAATAAAGAATAGTCTTAACATCTTTCGTTACGTCTATTTTCAATAACCTGTCTCCAGTTTTAAAAGTTGATCTTTCATTTTAATGAAAGTATCAATCATATTGAAAAAGATAGCATCACCGTTTTTGACACCCGTTAGTCTTTAAGCTAACATTTTCGTACAATCAAAGACACAGAAGTGCTTTATCACAATCATAACATCATCCACCCACCTCACAACAAATATCTTTCTGTCAATCATTAACTCTCTCTTTTGAAGTCTCACTATCCATCCGTGTACGACACCGCAAAATTCCTTTGAATCCACACGTTTATTGGCACAAAATCTTTAACACACCTACATAAATATTTGAATACAAGACGTCGAAACTCATAATACTTTATTTATAGAGTATCAATGACGCGTCAACTATGCAATGTAGAATTGCGTTCACGATAAATGGATCGTGCCAAGAGGCAACACGTACATCAATATCTGTCCGTCATATGACTGCAATAAATTCAGGAACGATATTTTGCTTCGATGTTTGGACATCAGACGTATGTGAGTGATCTAACTCCTGAGATGTATCTGCTTGTTTATATTTCGTTTAGTTTTCTGTTTTTATGACAACAGTGTCTACTAAAGCAGTTGCATTAGTGTGTATTTAATCGGTTTTAGTAATGAAGTAAAGAACATTTGGATTATCAGCTTGATGCAGTTCACAGCTGGTCATGAGCATATTCTATTGCACGCTACTTGGATCGATTTTGGGTTTCTTATTTTGAGCTTCTTGCATCCAGAAACGAGAGAGAACAATAAAACAGAAATGTTAGTGGACACATTAATCTGAATGTAGACTAAGTGCCTTGTAAACAGTCGATTGGCTCTGGAGCGACTGAACATAATTAAAGGAATACATTGTTGTTGGCATTGCCAATACCAAATGTCATCATTGTTTTCTTGTAAAGCTATAACGGTGTAACAATTTTGGTGGGTCTTTTTTACAGATGGAGTCACACATCTACTTGTATATTATTTATATCTTGATAGTCTTACTTAATGTGAGAAATTGACAAAATCGTTAGCACAAAATTCTAGAACCTATGATTTGTACATAGTAAATTATAAACCCTACATCTGTTAATTTGATATTTAGAGTTTGTCATAGCCACATACTTGAAAAAGACAAGAGATTTATAATTTTAAAAGAAAGAATCTGCATCTTAAATTAAAAATATTTCATTAAATATCGGATAGTTAATTGTCCACTTATTAACAAATATTTATTTGTGCTATATAGTTTGATCTACACTAATACACCAGTAAAACACAGAGTTTACGATATCGAAACATACTGAGGATCGAGTGTACTATTGTTGCAATTTCAACGTGCGTAGATGTTATGGTATGAAGACCTCAATTTGCTGATATTTTATAAACAGAAAAGCGTTATGTAGGTGGCAAGAAGTGGCAACAACACAACTTTACGTGGCAGTTTAAGATTGCCCACGCGGCATGAGAACCAAATCTCGGAGTACGCGATGTAACCTTTTGACCATAACGCTTTGTAAGCTATTTTTACCTTCAACAAGCGGTCTCGGTCTTTGACTACCTATATCATAATATAATAAATAGGTATCTATGCAACGTTATACTTAAAAACAATAAGTAAGCGAAACGACCAAAAAGTAATATTCAACATTTTTCGTCTAAAAACTCATAATAACGTACGAAACACTCGATGCACAGATGATCATCGGACCGTTCTATTAATAAGTCGTTAAAAATTCACCCACAGATCGATGATGCATCGTGGCCCGGCTGTATGATTTGTGCCAGGACAGGTGTTGGACGCAAATAACGTGAACGGTTTCGCCATCTCAATTGGCATTTTGATGAGATGCTCAAACTTGTGGACAACAAAAATAACTTTCATATCTTAATAATCACAATTACTTATATCCATACTACATATTTGTATTTAACATAATTTCGAAAGTAACTCTGTTTGTCACGCTTTCACGGCTAAGCCGCTGCACTAATTTAACGAATTTTGGCATGATTCTTGAAGAAAGACATACTAGGTACTCTTCAGCGCGATATATACCGATATTCACGCAGACGGAGGCGCAGGCAAATGTTAGTGATATTTGTGAAGTAATTTAAACACGACTATAATTTATTCTGAGGCTTAGTTAAGAGTTGGTAGGCTTCACTGGATGACATTTTTATTACAGGTTTTATATTTCAGTATGTATAGTCTTCTTAATCTCATTTTGCATAAAATACTTTAATGTACTTTAAGAAAATACTGGGTACTGTGTGAAAAGAGCGTGCTTTTTCTTAATAATTTCTATACATAGTACGCATAAAAATACAGTGTAGAATCGGTGTACCTCTTTAGAAAAACCTAATCCTTAAGAAGAAACTAACATCGGAAATGAATATCTACCAGCTAAACCATTATGAGTCCTCACGAAAACTACGATCATGCATCATGAACTATATTAAAATACCATTGGAATAATGATGCTTAAAGTATTTCAGAATAAATAAACAATATAAAAAGTTTGAGAACTGCACCGCAATACGTTCGGTCCGTCGATAAATCTATGAAAATGAACGTACTCTTAATGTCACTGAATGCTTTCATGATCTGACCAAGCCAGGGACGGATTAGGCTAAATTATTTTATTAAAGTTTGTTTTTAGTCAACACCATGTGTTAGCTACTAAAACCAACAGGTGTAGTATTTCGTGTACCGGCCTACTAAGCCAGAGGTTGTTCTGAACACACTTGTATCCTGTTCACCAGTTAGTGTTTTTATTAAAATGGTAAAATTGTCTAAACAACATTTTTTTTTATGATTTGCTCCAAGCCAAATTACTTTTGACAAACGTAAATGTTATTAAAACTTGCGTATGTGAATCTTTTCTCTCAACGCTAAGTCACGTGGCCAAAATAAAATATTTGACAATCGTATAAAAGAATTGTGGCATTAGCAGTCTTAGAAAGAGAATCATCGCAAAACACTTGCTAGTTAGCTTAGCTAAGTAGCAAGGGCAGATAAGAATAATAATATTATAGTATTTGTTACAGCATAAGTGAGTTTTTCTGATACTATTTGAGGTGGACGCAATCGACAAAGTAGTTTTTTTATTTTATCAAAATAAAATTTTAAAGAAAATTTCTATAACAATACGTAAAACAAAAATTTTTATACCCTTTTTACGAAAATTATGGTAAAGGAGTACCTATGAGAAAAAAGTGCAGAAAACTTAATAAAAGAATTGTAGTCCAATTTCGCCCACCAGGCGCCCACTAGATCTGCTAAATATGTTATCTCCAAGTCCGTCTCCACGTTCATAACTAACCCCACCACTAATAAGATCGAAGTGCACTTGCTAAATATAAGTGCGACCGAAGCGAAGCATCAATGTGAGACAAATTAATCGCAAGTGCATTCCACTCCTTACTTTGTTAGTCGCTCGGTTGATTTGTGGTCATTTCCGAGACTTTACATTATGTTTTAGAGTTAGGACATTACTAACTTTGGCGTAGGCGACTTTTTGTAGGCACTTTGTATGGAGCCTATCGTACTTTTTTATGGAATATTAGGAAAACGAACAGAAGAGTCGCCTGTGAGTAAGCGATTACATCCGCCCATGGACACCCACAACGCCAGAAGCGTCACAACTGCGTGGTTGGCCTTTGGGGGATGGAGAGGGGTGTGCCTCCAGTATCCTCACTCACTCGGTGAAACACAGCGCAAGTGCTGTTTCACACTGGTTTTCCATGGTGTTACTCCGGTCGAAACAGCCCATTCATGCCGAAGTATGGCTCTCCCACGGTTAAATGGTTTAATGTCGTGTTAGTTAGTGTTCCAGAACTTTAGTTAATTTATTAAGTTGCAATTCGTGAAAGCCTGTAATTGTCTTAATGTTTGATATCAAAGTAACCATATTCTTATTTTTAAGTGTTGGTTTTCCAAATCGAAAGATATGAGTAAAAAAATACCCAATTACGTCTATGTATTTACATATAGCCACTTAACCTCATTACCATCGCCTAAAAGTTAAGATTTGCAAGTATTGGTATTAAAATTTTCAAACGAGTTTTCAAGTTATTGAACCTGATAATTATTTCTCTGGAATTCTAACTTGAAAGTACAGCACCCAAGAGTTCAAGAGAAACTGGTTTCCAGCTTTAGCAAACTATTCGAAAAATATGCCGTCTTTAGAAATATTTACTTGTACCCTCTGGCTATTCACATGTGTCTGCCAATACTTCTCGATTAACACTTATTACACTCACATACAAATTCAACACATTGTACACAGAACACTCATAGATGCGACACACAGTGTACAAAACTGTTGTAGTTGGAAAACAGACACAAGACGAACGATTTGCTGTCCCACCCTCACTACTCTAATACGTCTTTTTGCTTTTACTTCGCTTTTAATATTAAGCAGTAAGACTTGCTCCGAACCTCGGTTATTTAATCGTGTTGTCTAGCTTCTATTTTATAGTTATATGTATTTCTGTTTGTGTACCTACCTAAATAGATGCATCGACAGAAATGCAGAGTTAGCAAGTTATAAATCTATTTATTACTAGCTATTGCCCGCGGCTTTACTCTCGCAAAAGTAGATATTTTCATTTCCTATATTACCCCCTTAGGGGTGGCATTTAATAAAAAATCCTTTCTTAGTGCTCAATTACGTTATACACTTACAAAATTTCAGGATTATAGGTTCAGCGGTTTGGACAGTGCGTTGATCTCTGGGTATCTTAATCAGTCACCTTCCTCTTTCATTTATATAGAAGTTATAGATATAACATAATATGCATATAGAACTAGCTAATCCACACAACTTCGTCTGCGATTTCAAAAGGAACAAATGCTTTACATATTTGAAACATATTTTACTGAAGCCACAGAATCACTACATAATAAAAAAAGTCCTCCGCCTCGTCTGTCTGTCTGTCTGTTCGCGATTAATTCAAAAGCTTCTGCGCACATTTTGATGTTCTTTTTACCAATAGATAGAGTAATTCTTGAGGAAAGTTTTTGTATATAATTTGTCAATTTTTTGAATATGCTGGCTTAAATGTAACGATATTTGTTGAAGACATCGGAAAAATTAAGCTGCACATATTCTTGGGGTAAAAGCGGTGATATTATATTATCCGTAAATAGCCCGAGCGAAGCCGGAGAGGGTTATTTGTATTAGTATAAATATATAAGAGAAAAAATAATGTATAAGTATATTATAGAATATAGATTGACACCACGAATGGCGTAATAGTTTCAGCGGCTGTCTCACCCGAGTCTGTGTGTCCCTTACGTCTGTTTCATTATATTTTTATTATCCTCGCAACACAGGATAGATATTTCTAATACCGCAGTTATCTAGTTAAATGAAATACAAACCTATATCTAGATATAATAACAGTACAAAGTTCACGTCTCCACGTAGTCTGCTGACAATATTGCATCCAGTCGTATTTTTAGTTAACTTCCCTGGGAAGATTGAAATTCCATTAAGAAGATTGCTTTTTAACGCGGACGGGGTGACACCGCGCCCAGGTCCCTCCAAGGGGGTGTCTTCGAGCTGTTTATGTATATTGGTATAAGCACATAGGCAAATAAAGTTGGGTTATATACGGCTGTCGTTTTGTGTGAATCGAGATTTTCGTTTCAAAACGTGAGTTGTGTGTTGATAAATGGCTATGAAACCGACGAAGTAGCTTTGGACGAGCGATTTTATAATGAACTAGCTGATCCGGTAAACTTCGTACCGCTATATTTTTCTTTCGTAAATATTTGCTAGATTAAAAAAAAATGTTTAAGTTTAAGCTGAGTGTCTTACATGTTTTCATTTTCGGGTTAGCTTTTATTTTTTTTGATACAAGCCTTGTATTAACAATAATGAGCACATAGAAAAAGAATCATCCAATTTGGTGTAGTCGATCGGAAGTTATGCGCGTACATACATTTCGACGATTCATATTTTAATTCTTTACGTGACAGTTCTATCTCAAATAAAGTGTATCATATATAAAAATTCATACCTGAATGTACCTCATAAGTTTTAAAGACTACACGGTTGGCCTAGTGGTTTCAGTGGTCGTCACACCGCTTCCTACTGCGCCAAGTGTTGTGGGTTCAAATCCTATATGGGACAACACTTTGTGTGATCCACAAATTGTTGTTCTAAGTCTGGGTGTACTTTGTGTCCGTTTCATATATGTTTGTAAAGATCCCCGTGACACAGGAATGTATATTCCTAATGCGGAAGTTGTCTTTTTTAAAGAAAAAAAAATGAAACAAGTGACGCTAATGACAACTGATGTTTTTAGAACCATAGTTGGAGATTGTTTTTTAGTTTTTTCGAAAGACGGTCCTCATTTAATTTCATCCACATTTTTTATCAGTTGAATAATTTAAATACTTGGCATTGGCAGAAATCGCCATCTTACCAAAAGAAGAAAAAGTACTAGAGAAAAAAGACCAAAAATATTAAATTTTTGGTCTTTTTTTATTGTCAATGTATGTGTGTGTGAAAATCGTTAGCACATTTTCTCTATGATAGAATATTGCTAGTTTTTTTTTATATAATATATCTTACATACGGGAACAGAACCCATTACACTGTAAAGTACAGCTGCTATGGTTCATCAACAGAATTTGTCAGACTACTGCTGGATATAAGCTTCATAGAGGTTTTGCTACATTCATAAAATCCCTATCAAAGGTCCTGAAATGGTAAATCATTATCTAAGGTGATCTGTCTGTCTGTTTGAATTGTTGCAAAAGGAGAGGCTATTTTGTTATTAATTGGTGTTACAATGTAATAAAATATTTTATTTTCTTAGAAAAAAAGTTGTATTACAACTTCTTTTGTTGTACAGGAAGGTAATATAAGTAGATATACGTTCAGGTGGTATAATATTCCTTCTGGGCCTATCGACGTTCACGAAGCCTTTCCTGTATTTTATTTCTACCTTTAATAAGACTAAGTACATATAGCAATAAACCTAGGTATGTATATATTGGTATTTTGTTTTATAAATGCTATCCACTATGATAAAACTTTCCGAACACGGTGGCACCAAATGAAGCAAAAATGAGCTGTGCTCTTTTTTTATTCTGCTTGAATTTTTATTGCATAACATCATCCTACGTTATGGAAACCTCTTAAGTCCTTGTTCATTGTCAATCGCAGTCATGTATTTTTCCACTAATTTTATATTATTTTGTACTACCTAGCAGTTTTCATAAAAACCCTATTTGAACATAACATATATCCAAAACCTTAATTCTAATTGATTTGTAAGTTACTGAGAAAACTTCTGTTTCGAAAGACCGAATTTGAATAGGTATACACAAGTTTACAAATGAAAATCATAGACAAAAACATCTCTATTAAAAAAGTTCTTTCGTCGGTCAGTCAATACGTATCGAGAGTTACCAATCACACGCTTCAGCCCCTATCTACGTCGAACGGAACGTGCACTCCCATTTACGAGAGAAAAAACCTCGGAAAATCTACGTGACGTAACACGAAACCTATAAGCCAATGGCGTATCGAACCTTCGAACATCAACAGCCGACATTAAATGACCCGCCACCCCCTTCCCACGACTCCTGAACGAGACCAACGAAGCGAAGGACCGAACAAAATCGAAGATCAAGCAAAAATAGCCGGTAAGTATCGAGAATGCACCGAGCACTGTGATTGGTTGATCGGTTCTGCGCGATTGGGCACAACGGCGCACACTCGAACCGATATCTCGTCTTTACCACGTTCGACGTTTTTTATACATGTGTGTGTGTATGAAACCGCCTTCGATAGGTATTTACCGATGTGTTGGTGTAGGTATTGATTTGATTTGTGACGCCTGCCGCCGCGATCGGTCAATCGCTGCGTCACTGTCGATTTAAATTTAGAACGTGTTATTCGAATTTCGTGTGCATTCGTTGCTATGGCGTTAGTGACTGATTGGATGAACTATATATGTCAATTTAAACTTCAATCTAATAATTTCTGACATAAGGTGTGTGTGTGTGTGTGTGTGTGTGATGTACAACTATAAAAATGTAAGGTACTTTTTTTGATTAGGTGTTTATGACATTTAATACCATGCAAGATAGTAAGCCAGTTACAGTTTCCTTACAGATTTTAAATTATAACTATGCAAGTATAATGAGTCATCTCAGCAACAAAATGCAATTAAATAGAGCTAAAATACCCACAGCTATGTAGAATTCGTTAGAATTGGACTACTGTGATAATGGTTTTCCATCGTATCAAAAATAATACAAAACTTCCTATACATTATAATAAATTCTAAAGGGCCCAAGATTCAATTAAAAAATAAAAACTACGTTAATTTATCTATACCCAATCATACCCGCAAAAGAAAAGCTTCGACAAATTAAAAACCATGTTCCACTCCATCTGAATACAAAAAGAAAGATTGCACAGATAAAAAAATCTGTTGGATAAAAAAAAAATTCTCATCAAGGGACCATTAATAGGAGAAAAGTGCGCAATCCGGTTCACCATACCGACTAATATTTAACGAACTCTAGATAAAGCAAATATATACGCCTTTCCGCACTTATTTAAAATGGAAAAATATATTTTTCCAACGTCCCGTCCGCGTTTCCGTCGCAGATAGCCGTAACTGCATTATGTTTGATGTTTTTCTTTTTTCTAATGCCACTGGCTAAAGATAGATGGCTTCTATTTATATTATATGGTGATAGGAATGATAAGAAAATGGTGCAGTACTTTTTAATTTCTCGAACATGTGAGGAAAGTGGTGACATTCGTATTTTACTTACTAATATCACTAGCGTAATTTACGCAAGCTTATTGTCATCTCCCGGGCGCTTCAGGTGTTTGGGGTGATTGGGAGTTCAATATACGATATGAAAGTGATGAGATGAAATGACAATAGTTTGAGGACATACAATAGCTTTAAAGTTAAGTTTTACACTAATGTGTGTGAGCAAGTCACGCTGAATTGGTATTTTTTAACAATTGACTACACGGTTGGCCTAGTGGTTTCAGTGATCGCCACACCGCTTCCTACTGCGCCAAGTGTGTTGTGGGTTCAAATCCTACATGGGACAACACTTTGTGTGATCCATAAATTGTTGTTCTGAGTCTGGGTGTACTTTGTGTCCGTTTCATGTATGTTTGTAAAGATCCCCGCGACACAGGAATTTATATTCCTAATGCGGGAGTTGTAAAAAAAAAAAGAAAAAAAAAAAAAAAAATTTGCTTCGAAAGAATGGGCTTCCAGCGGCTTTTGCTGTAAATATAATTGGAGGATTATTTATCTTCAGTACATGAGGTCTTTTGACTCCTATTGTGGCACCAATGTTAGGATTCGGCTGTGTGGGTATAGCGGCTGGGTCTACCACAGAATGGCAGTAAACTGGCAGTATCATCTCACAGCTGACTCTCGCAGCTATGGTGACACACACTCCATAATTTCTGAAAGTCGGCGGGCTCCTAAGTTTTGGCAGTTATTGCCTGCACGACTTCATGAAATGAATTGATTGCATACTTGGACTTAACAGTCTCTATCATTTAGTTTTAGTATGTCATGATTCATTCTAATAAGGTTGATTTTTGTTTGACAAATATTTGTTGATATTATACCTCAACCAGGTATTAAACATAAGTGATGAGACTATTTTCCTATACCTGCAATTGTTTTAAAGTCTCAAGTCTTTCTTTTCCAGAATTGTAAATTGAATACATGAACTTTGAAACGTTTGGTGTTAACTTAGTTAACATAAAGTTTAGATAAACCATAAAACATTTTATGAATGTTCGAGACTTACGTATAAAAATATACCTATAAGACTTGGTTTACATACCGAATACTCACACATGAAATAATAGTAGGAGACAGTAGGAGTCGAGCGAGTGCACTGGCATCGTTATAAAATTGAGTATCGCCGCAGATATTCACCATTCGGACGGAGGCGTTGCACGTACTTAAATGGACACACTGAGAGCAAATGCATATTATTCCCAGGCCGCCATAGTGTGGGTCACCATACTGCATTGTTCTTTTTCGCATTAAGGATGGTGACCACCACTCTTGGATTCTGCTCATGCTTTCCATCAGGCAGGGCAGAGTCATTTTGGCAGCTTAAATATATAAAAAAAAAATATTAATGAGAAAGTAACTCTCTGTCGGGCCTGTTTTCACGGCAAACTGATTTGAATGAAATATGGTATGGAGATACTTTGATTCTTTAGGCCGTACATATGCTACTCCTTGCTAAGATAACCTATAAACACGTGGACGGAGCTGCGCGCAAAAACTACGAATTTTCTATGAGCAAATACGAATTTTCGAAATTAAAATATGAGAGATCAATAAATATATTGATCATCCAATGATGAGTGACTGTCGAACCACTGTCAAAAGGGCCCACGAGCGTTGGTGTTGTGACAGGACGCTCTCAAAATGCTATGAATAAATAATAATAATAATGTTTTTATTTTCTCCCACAAAATATATGGTACACTGATATGCTATAAGTTATGATTTACGTTTCTGTGGAAGTCAGGAAGCCAAATTAAGATAAAACTTTTTCTCTTTTTTCTTTCATGTGGAAACCCCCTCGGGCCTTCACCCCACCGGGGTTTGCGGCGGGGCGGTGTGTCGGAATCGAACCGACTAAAACCACACGGTGTGCCACTCTGCGCCTGAGACGGGCGAGATCTGGGAACCGCTTTCTTACGCCATCCGGAGAGTTAAGATAAACCCTGTGCTATGGATACCTGACTTCCAATGACGGAATCACATAATTTTCCTTTTGATTTCCTTTTTTCATTATTGTCTTTGTGAATGTGTGTGTGTGAGTGTATGTAAGAAGCCATTCTGTAGTTTTTCTTTTACATTAATAATAAATAAACATGCCGGACATCTAACACACAACGCCATGTGGTCCCAAACTTAGCAGAGCTATGTACTATGGGTACTAGACAACTGATGTAAATACATATCTATTTTTTTAATAACTGCATAGTATGCAAAGAAAACTCCAAAACAAATATTTGCAAATCATACCAACATTTGATCCGACCGTGCTTCGAATCCGAGACCTCAAAAACAGTACTATAAAATACATATCCATTTTCATGCCAAGCTTAAGTGAAGATCCACTTCAAGGCTTTAAACCTTCAAAAAAAGAGCGCACTCCTTCTTTAAGGGCCGGCAACGCACCCGTGGCATCTGGTGTTGCGAGTGTCTTAAGGCCATCAGGCGATTCGTCTGCTCACTTGCCTCATATCCCATAAAAAACAAGTGTGCGTATCTTCACGTAACTCATAAGGAATCATTACTACTTCTTAGTTTAAGTATTCCATCAGAGCTAGTAAAGAAGAAAATATGAGCCATTTATGAAAGAAAATATAATTTAGTATATCCCGGTGTGCTCAGAGCCACATGCGCCGTACATACTGTGAGGTAGTTCTAGAATATGCTCGATATAGAACACGTCGGCTCCACTCGATCCCAGTGAAACATTGCCACGACTAGTGATGCATGTTTCATCGATATTTTTTATAGTTGTTATTGTTAATTATTTTCAAGTTTTTTTATTGAATCAACTGGACAATGTAATGTGTTACACCTTGGAGTTGGCCAAGACAACGATTTATGTGAAATTAATATCCATAAAACTTCACATCATTCACACTTATGACATTACAGTTACATAGTCTCAGAATTAATTGGTGCCTTTTTATTTAATTTACGAAAGTAAAAACACTTAATAATATTCACAGAAAACCAGTATCTTTCTGTCCCATGTACGTAATCCCATATAAGTTTTGGAAACTAGAGCTGAAACAATTAGAAGGAAACTGATCTGTTACTTATTCTTCTAATACACTCCAAATTTCCTCCATAATATAGTGATGTCACATCTAAATTAATCGAATGTAACTGCAAGGCCACTGTCACCGCAATTATTCTTCTCTTATGCATACCTGGTTTAGCTACATATCACATAGTTTTTATCTATAGGCAAGACCAATAATGACTTAAATTATATTTTCTACCCATACGTTTTCTGATACAGTAAATAAAATAAAACTATCCATAGAACTATAATCACATCCCATCCCTATGCACACTTCCGATATAATATTTCACATTTAATAGTGATGCACCACGAAAAATCCTCCGCAGATGACTCGCAGTTTATATTTTACATAAATTCGATGTTATTGCACACATATTGAATTCGCACGAGTTTTATACAAGTACCCTCAACTTTTATGGCAGTAATGAGCTACAGCTCGGCTTTACTAGATTTTGGGAGAATTTATTTGTAAATTAGTAAAACTGACCATAGATTAATTTATAACTATCGTAGATTTTGCAGCGTACAGCTGATATTAATTTTGATTTTAAAATCATGGGTTTTCAGAAATGAAGGGGCAACTAGCAGATGTATCGCCTGATGGTAAGCGATTACCGCCGCCCATAGACACCCACAACACTGAAAGCGTCACAAGCGCGGCCTTTAGGAGATGGGGAGGGTGATGGGGGAGGGGTTGGGTTATGGGCTCCCTATATCAACAATGATGTTAAGAATGTGGTGTTAAACGATATCACCTAGAATTTAAAGTCAGTGAGTACAAGGTAAGTAAATGTTTCATGTTCAAGTCTTGTCTCATGTGTTTCCTAATTTTCCTAATTGTTTCAAAGCTTTAATGAAGGGTACTCGGTAATTTTGGCAGCCTATGTATGTTTCACCGTAGCACCCAAACTACTATTCCAATTTAAAAAACTATATCCGTAGATTTTAAATAATGAACTAGATTTGAAATAATGAACAGGTCAAATGTCCCTCCAACACAAAGGAAGGATCCTCCGACCACTCGAAGTGATCATATCTGGCATGCTATGGCCCAACGGTTGATGTTAGGATGTTGTATATGATTCGCGTGGGAACTGCTATTGCGCGATTCAGGATTAGTAGCGTTTCGTTCTCCGAGTAGTAACGGCCCTTCTTAGTTCGGTACAACTTCGGTAGACGACGGTGTAGTGCGTTGTATGCTAAAGTCGCCACAGCTATATAAATTTTATCAAAAACTTTTACTTGGTAGGGTTTACCGTGGGAGAGCCACGCTCCGGCATGAATGGGCCGGCTCGACCGGAGTGATACCACGGCCTCACAGAAAACCGGTGTGAAACAGCGCTTACGCTGTGTTTCATCGAGTGAGTGAGGATACCGGAGGCCCATACCCCAATCCAACGCCCCCTATCCCCCTCACCATCCCCCTTCCCCCAGGCCGCCATAGTGTGGGTCACCATGCTGCATTGTTCTTTTTCTCATGCTTTCCATCAGGCAGGGCAGAGTCATTTTGGCAGCTTAAATATAAAAATATATATATATATCTTTTTTTTAACTTGACGGAAAGAAATAATATCCAATTAAGGACATTGATTTTAAATAGGCGTTTTCAAGTCGATTATATTATTTTTACAATTACTTATTAAAAGAACAAATTATATTTTTTTTATGCTAAACTCATTGTTAACTTCCAGACAGTCTCCGTAACTAAAGAACTATACAATAACTCAACGAAATTTTATTCAAAGCATAAAATTTCAATATTCCCCGAAGGTTGGAGGTAAATGCAAGTTATTTTCGCTTTGTTTTAAATAAAATCAAAGTGTAGCTGCAAGTTTCCGAGCGAGTTCTTTATGGACTTCATAAAAATGTTCGTATTTACTAGAAAGAGCCCCTACTAGCGAAACTCTGGGACAACTCCTTGGAGCTGCCCTTTTTCAAGGAACACCTAATTTTTACCTACTTATGAATATTTAGGGTACTTTACTTAATAAGAACATTTATACGTTTTAAAATGTAGTTTTAAACCAACTCGATCGAAGCGGTACTTTAGGTTGGTATGTGGTAGGGCCCACAGTGAAGACCAACCTTCTCCAACTAACCATACCATTTACCAGACTATTTACCAACCAGACCAACCAAGCATTCGTGCTGTCGTGTTTCAATGATGAGTGTGAGACAGGGATCTCAATAGGCCGCCATATTACAAATCATCATTTTGCATTGCCTGCATTCCCAACAAGTATGGTGACCTCTAGTCTTGGATTCTACTGAAGCTCTCTGTACCAGGCAGCCCAAAAAAATTGGCAATGATCATCTTCATTTTAATATGGGAGTACAAATGCGTATATAGTTTACCTGACATTAAGTGCCCATCACCACACATCGGCAACTCCAACGGTGAAGGGGACGTAAAGAAATTTGGTCTCTAGAAACACTACACATATCACCCGTTTGTACGTTTTAGGCATAAGTTTCAATGCAGATAAGAGATGCTGACGAAGTTGCGTGATCAGCTAGATATAGGGTATAACACCATAGTGAAATTACTTACTTTTTATACAGATGATAAAAAGTAAGTAATTTAAAACGATGACTTTGATAAAAATGTACTAAATACGAACTTGTGACGTCACTTTTTTAGTCTACTCAATTGAGCAATGTATGTCGATATTTTAGTAATATTTTTAATAAAAATGAAAAGCTATAATAATTATATTTACCGAGCTGTTTTGTAATATTCCTTTTAATGAAGGAGACATCGGTATTCATTTACGACATAGCCAGCTGCCCTTTTAACAGGAATATTTTTTTTGATTCAAGCAGGAGCAATTACTGTCCGCAAATACTTTATATAGGAATCACTAAAAATCACTAACATCATGTTGAATTTACTAAATGAAGACTGTTAAGCTGGAGATCGAGGGTTCGATTTCCACTCAAGACAAAATAATAATCGTGCACTAACCACAAATAATAGTTAGTTCAAATTATAAATTCCACTCACGTAATACCAATAATATAACAAAATAATAGGAAAGTATTAACAATGTCATGTAAACAAACTAATTATACTTTCAAAGGAAGAATATTATAACTCGGAAGTTAAAAGGTAATCGAGTGACACCCTTTTGATGGGTGAGTGCGAGTTCGGAATACGTTGCATTTTAACCAGTTTAAAATACTTTATGCATGGACATTACGAGGAGCTTTCTGTTCCAAGGAAATTTCATCCGATGTTCCATTAGAACCTTCAAAGAAACTCTGAACTAGACTACTGACTAGAATAATAAATTATAAGGACTTCTCACACGTGGCTTTCTGATATCAAACTAGGCAGAACCTGAACTATAATTTAATAATAATAATACGAGATTGTCGATATGTGGGATGTAGATTCGGTGATCATTGTTCCGATAGTTGCGTCTGTTCTCGGAGTGATAGGCAAGAGCCTCGACCAACACCTCAAGAGGCTCACGTTAGATGGTTGGATCAATGCAGAAGGCAGTCTTTCTTGACACGGCTCTTATTGTTAGGTTCCTTTCTTTGGAGCCCTAACTACCGGTTTCTTGGTCCCTGTACCCGAAGTCGGTGGTTTACTATTTTTTATATTTTTTAAATATATATATTTTTTTATTTTTTTATGTATTTAAAAATGTAATAAATATGTATATATAATAAATATAAAGAGAATAATAATAATAAATATTTCGGACATCTAACACACAACGCCATCTAGTCCCGAACTAAGCAGAGCTTGTATTATGGGTACTAAACAACTGATGTAAATACATATATACTTTATTTTTTTGTAAATACATACATATCATACAATTTGTAACTAGTCTACTGATAAACGTCCTTACATAATTCTAAATACATACATATTATAGAAAAATTACATAATTATTACACTTTTGGTTTAGGTGAACATCGAACCCTCTACTTTTAGCTATGCACTCACGATCTGATATTACTGTGCTGCTGTAATTCATCATTTATTATTTCGTTCTGTAAATAAAAATAATGATTGGACTCATCAGATAGTTGCTCGTTCATTTGCAGTTAGCGCCTGCTAAAAAGTCCTATTTCCTCCGTAAGTCATTATTTTTTCTTGAAAAGCTACAGAAAAAGAAAAAGATACATACAGAAAAAGATTATACTAGAGTAAGATTTCCTTCTAGAAATCGTTCTGATAAAAATTTATGGGTCACGATTAATTTTAACTAAGATCTAAGTTCCCAATCCCATATATTATCTTAAAGTGCTAAGAAACTAGAAAATAAACTGTTATCCAGCACCTGATCACAACGTGAAGGTAAAATACCATCCAGAGGCTGCCAATAGCAGAGGCCAATTTGAATATAGAACGCCCGCTTGGAATTTATAACGGACACACAAAACTTAAACGTTTGGTGGCCCTATTGTGTAAAATCGATTATTGAGACAAGGGACCACGTCGTATGCGATTGTTAGAAAACTTGCACTTTTATTGAGTCTTTTGTAATCACTCCTGACTAATTCAACGGGTAGGCAACTTTTTTCCGAAAAATGTCTGCCTGTTTTTGTCCAAACATGTCGTCCTGTCTACTCAGTACACAATTATAATCAACGGCCTTTAAGAGCCCACTGCTGGACATAGAAATGAGGTATCTCTTTAAAAATGAGACTTTGGCCAACGTATTTTTTTAATTTTTCCTTCTCATTGCAGTGATATTGATCTCTTAGTCGCCTCTTACGATGATGTATCTGTACTCTCACTTCGTCACCACACTAACACAATTATGTCAAGATATAATGCATATGTATGTACTAACTACAAAACTAAAAGTTGACCTTACTCAATGCGGTGTACCAGAGCTGTATAAGTAGCCAAAGGAGAAGACGTATCGCCTGATGGTAAGCGATTACCGCCGCCCATGAGTACCCGCAACACCAGAGGCGTCACAAGTGCGTTTTCGACCTTTGGGGGATGGGGAGGGGGATGTGGGTAAGGGATGTACTCAGTCAGTGAAACACAGCACATGTTTCACACCGGTTTTCTGTGAAGCCGTGGTATTACTCCGGTCAAGCCGGCCTATTCGAGCCGAAGCGTGGAATAATTTTTGAAACAGCTTAGCTTATCTTATTGCTGATAAAAACTATCCCCATCGATCAAACAAATCAATTTATTCACTAGAAATAAATTTATGATTAATCTTGATTGCAACTTTAGAACATTCAAAACTAGCTCCAATATACATTTATATTCCTAAAAAACATTAGGATCTCTGTCACAAATACAACCAATCGCAACATTACACAGTAAGGCACCAGTTTCGTATTTTTACGAATATGTAACGGTACATACTCTCATCGACCTTCCATTTGCTTTTGTCTGCGATATATGAGGGTAGATTTCATAGAGAAATTCAACTTTAACTGTGCTAAAAAGGAATTCGAGGATTACTCATTCCATTCTAATAACGATGACCTAAGAAAGGTTTTTTAATTTATAAACCTGCCAAAGATACTCTCTTTTGCGTGGTGGAAAGTATGAACAGAATCAAAAAGTAATGACCACTAGTTTTTGCGATTGCAGCCAAAACAAAATGCAGCATTGTGACCCACACTATCGTGGCCTATTGAAACGCTTCTGCATCTTAGGCCTACGGTCTCGCACACACCAACGAAACACGACAGCACGAATGCTGTCACTTGACGTTGATCTTCACTAAGAAGGTAGAACCGCCCCGGTCAAGTCGGCCCGTTCGTGCTGAAATCTGTTTGGCTTTATTACCTATATTTTTCTGATTATGACGCGTAAATTATCAGTAAAAGATTTACTACTAAAAAATTCATCTTTTCTCCTTTAATACATTTGTCGTGGTACAAAGGGAAAACGAGAGGATGGGTGGCCTGATTGTAAGTGACCAACGCCGTTCATAAACTTCAACAACCCAAAAGACGTGAGTATTACGTTGCCGTGCGAGTGCCCTCTCCTCCCTGTTACTCTTGAGGTGTTTTTCCTCTACTAAGCCCACTAATACTTTCAACAGCAACGAAAGAACTGGGAGGCCAACGTATCACTCGAGGTGAAACGGTACATACGAACTGTCACATTATGTTTGTCTCATGACAATAAATAGATTGCCTGAAATAGTTTTATTTAGTACTTGGGTTGTTGCAAAGGTACAAGTAAAAATCAGGGCAAAACTAGTCTAAAATAAAGAAACCTAATTTATGTCTTTTATAGTCGCTATCTATCAATGCAAAACCTGGCAAAATCGGTCCAACCGTTTAGAAATAAGCTGGCAAAAACAGACGGACAAAAAATCTAAAATTGGGTTTGGTTGGAAGTACTGTAATGTCCTGTGCTTTCATATGCATTTAGTGAAAAGCTGTTGTTTTGAAATTACGAGTATATACTTCAATGTTAATTATATTTGTATGGAAATATCGAACATCTTCCAGTTTTCTTATTCAAGTATATATTTGAATCAACAATACCTTACAACGTCTTACATATAAGCAGTAAAAACTTTAAAATATAACATTTTTTACTGAAGTCTTTCTCTTTAACCATTATTAAAATATTCCGGTGAATATTTTAAATTATATAATGTACACCAGAAATTAATAACTAACCTAGTACAGAGACGCTAAAACTAATAATGCAACAACGGTCCAGATTGCACCGATACATTGCACCTGCCCGGCTGGGCTCTTGTCACCCTAGCTAACACCCCCACCCCGCCCCAGACGGGGTGGGTGGGAGACCTTACCGTAGTACGTGTGAAGCGATTTTTTTATACGTATTATATTATATTGAACAGAAATGCTGGCTTCGGGAGCCGTATAAACGGGAATGAGCATTTTGTGCTGAAAAGACAGATATAATACACAAACGAAAACTGTACATTCTTTAGAATTTTTTGAGTTCATTAGAAAAAGAATATGTTCGGGCAAAAGTTGCAACAGCCTACGGTTGGGCATTTCAAACAATGACGTCAGACGGATTGCTCAGCAGGTATAAGTTAACTATCTCCAAAATAACTATCTATTATTAACCCTCGACGCAAAAAAGGGTGTTGTAAGTTTGACGTCGATGTCTGTGTGTATGTCTGTGGCACTATTCAATTTGAATATGAAATCTAATAAAGTTTACCTAGTAAACCCTTAACTATCTTCATCTGTGTCTCGAAAAAAATAATCTTTCCTCGTTTTGACGAATAGCCAACACAAAAACATCGACTCGAACCAATAGCCCCTAAGTTTTTAACAATCAACTAAACTTTTCTGTTTTACATTATTAGTTTGGAGGATTACAAATTTACTTGTATTATTTCTTCCATTCTATTTTTAGAGGATATTAAAAAAAAAATTAATAGAATATTTTGGTTAGTTGCTCAATCAATCGTGAAATTTCGCATATTCTTCATGAGCCGTAACAGACAATAAGGGTTGACAATACGGGGTAATTTTAAGCTGATTATTCAACAAAACCACAGAAACTTAGATTGACGTCATTGCACACTAAAAGACGAGAAGGGGGTTTCTAGGTGCTCTTGGCTAGCATTACGCAAACTAGAGATATTATTCCGCATGCAGCTGGTTGCGAAGCCATATAAAATCTTTGGTAGATTTTGTGCATTACATTATTGGAAATTCGCTTGAACATTTCTAGCTGTAGCTTCATATTGTTTTCCGTTATTACGTCCTGTAACTCTACACACTATTATAGCAAATACATATAAAACATATTTTTTAATAAACACATGACCGACTAATCCTAATATCTACTAATTCTGAACGTATTCTAAATTACTATTACATAATAACTGTCTCTATAATGGCACGCCATTTCTTTTCAATTCTCGACTTCTCGTATCAATGTATTCTTATAAACGTACTTCAGAATCTATACATTCAGAACTATGAGAATACATAAATAATTTAAAAAAAATATACTCGTATATGCTTGTTTATCTTGATCTTAGAAGTTTATAATATCCCATTCAATAGGCATACCCTTTTTCTAAGTTAATGCCACAAATAATGTCTCCATACTTTACCTAAGATTTTTACTCTCAAGTAAAATGATAATAGTAAACCTTGGCTTACTCTTGTCATCAGTAGAAAGGTTCGTAGTTGGCCTTGCCTTTAAAGCTTCTCAAACTAAAACTTGACAATTAAAAAATCTTCCAGTCTAAGCCGAAACAATATACAAAAATAAATAGATACGTACAATAATCTATCTGTCCCTGGCGACCGACACAGTACCAGGATAAAAACTTAAAGCCTTACATCGGGGCGGGGATCATAAGGCATTTTTCCGAACACACACGAATGCTACCCCCACCCCCTACCAGCCCGGTGATCTGGCCACCCGATTGCGTAGAGTAGCGTGTGAATTTTTTGTTCAGAGAATGCAAAAAATGTTACAATGTGCAAAAATCTTATTACTTAAAAAAATTCAAGAAAAATGTATACAGATGAATGATAACCAGCTTTTTTGTGTTTGTAAAGTCGGTTAAAGGGAATCTAAAATAAAATTATAAAAATATATAATTGCTGTCCCATAAGTTAAATGATAATTTCAATTTTATATGTAGTATGGTGTGATCCTTAAGCAGACACAGTCAATAGCGTGTGAAGTTGTTATAGTTTTAAGAAAAATATTCATTAAAAACGGAATTATGTAAGAAACTATTTTTTTACTATTTATCAAAAAGAAGAAAGAAATCTTAAACATACTCGACACGTAATTATTCCAATTACTTTTCTTTAACTCCTCAAGTGTCTGTTTTGGTTTTTATACCAATAAAGTTTTAAGAGTGAGCAAGGGGAATAAATAGTAATTTTAACAATCTCTCGAACTAAATAATGTAATAATAAATTAAATGCATTTGTTATAGCGTTATGATGTAGCTATACATGATTTTATTTCTACGAAAACGACACACCAAATCAGATTGTTGCCTCTGTAAATAAACTAACCTTCAGTCACTCTTTGCTTCTTCGTCTCGCCGATAGCCTGCGATGTGTGCGGCTTCGAAACGCTGAAAGACGCCCTGTGACGCTGTAGCCTTCCTGAAAATGTATGCTACCCCCCCTTCTGCTCCCAACAACCCCCACACAGTCGCGCTCAAGCAAAAACACACACAACGAAACGAGAAAAAACCCCTCACAAGTGTGCAGAAAATAGTCAGGTCTCTGTGTGCGTCAATGAAAGATTGCTCCCATGTAGTGGCAATACATATTGCTGAAGCGAAAGGTTTTGTATCTGTGTGCGTTTGTGTGCGACAACGCTGTTTCGTATTACTTTATATAAGTGTGAGTGTTTTATTGACATTTTTATACATGAAATTTTATGTGCGCGATTTAGATGTTTTTGTATATAAGTGGTGTATGTGTGTAGGTTTGTGTGTGTGTGAATTATTTGCGGTCGTTTTCGATGTTCGTAGAATACTGAATGGGTGTAATTAATTCGTTTCAGATGGAACTGTTCGCGGTGCTTTCCTGGGTGAACATTCAGACATTTTGTTCAACGGCAGTTGAATTATAGTTGCAACTATTCAAGGATTTTACTGTCGTGGCCGCTAGTCGAAGCATGTTTGATTCGATCTACGTTTTTGGAATTATTATGCAGTTGCTTCTTTCATTGTAACTGGCGAATTTTATTACATGACATTGTAAAATATGAATTTATAGTCATTGCTGTTTTGTTGCAAATATAGTGTGCAATGTGGACTTGGATCCATATAAGAAAGATATTATTAAAGTGGAGCGGCTTCTTTAAATGAAGTAAATTTCACTGAGATTAACTTGAGCTGAGAGCTATGTTGTAGCACATATTGGTCTGAGTGGTCTGAGTGGAATAATACAGGTGTCTCGCAGGAAACTAGTGTTAAAGTTTCTGAAAGCCAAATTCTCATACTCATAAGAAACTAAACATAAGGAACTCAAAAGGAACATCGAAAAATAGAAGGATATGGTCGTCGCTAGCATTTGCGAACGGCTTTGTTTGTTTTTCTTTGGATTAAAGATACTAGGGTGTACAAAGAAACCCTGAAATTCCAATAAAGTATATTTTATATATTTAAAAAAACTATTTTTTATTATTACACATTCTCCATTCTCCAGAGTCTTAAGATATTTACAATTAAGATAATACAAACGTTTAATTTTCTACAGGTGCATAAATAAACCGCAAGCTAAAACTAATTTAGTAGAAAAAGCGCACTAGAACTTCATAGAGCAGAATTTGCATCAGTAATAAGAATCGGCACACACACATCGCTTTAATTTTAACGTATGTGGAATTAACCACACTCACAAAGGACACCCTGCACTACTCAGCCGTTGTGTGGAACAAAGAATATTTTTGATGTTTCATCCATTTTTGGAATGAAATAGAAATTAATTAATACTTTGCATAGGACGTAACTAGTAGTGGAAATTTGTGGAATTTATATATTTTAATTTATACTCTTGATTGTCGACACTTCATGAAACTTGTTGCAGTACATTCTAGAATCAAACTCACTGGTACTTATTTCACTGTATTAATTGAGTTTATACCTGACCGATTTCGCTTTAAGGAATTTTCAAAGGTTAATTTTTAGAATGTACTCTAAAGTGAAATTAGTGGACTTGCATACTTTTCTAGACCATTTCGAAAAGCTGTGTTCGTGGTAACTCTTTGCTCGGAGTAATTGAAGTGTTTACGTTAATCAGTCTACTAAGCCTTATTTTAACTAGTCAATATGAAATTTTCAACATACCCCTATTAGATATACAGTAGAAGCAAAAGGATATTCTTTAAAGCAAAAGCTTCATAGAAAAAGAATTCTGATGAAAATTCAGCTATTTTTTTTTTGTTTTTTAAATAATTAGTAGGTAAACGAGCAAACGTACCGCCAGATGTTAAACGATTTCTGCTGCCTATTATATGTATGACCCACAACACCAGAGGTATAGAGGTGTCACAAGTGTGTTACCGGCTTTTAAGAAGAAGTACGCTCTTTCCTTGATGGTTTGAAGGTCGTATTGGTCGGGGAATACCGCGGGCGACAGTTCATTCCACAGTTTTGTTGTACCATGCCGTAAGCTCTTAGAAAACCGCACAAATGTGGACTCTCAGCCATTAAAGTAATGGGGACTGCTGTCGCGTAGGACGATGGTGGAAAGAGGCGAGAAGAAAAAAGTAGTTCAGTAAAAAAAACACACACTCTCTATTGAAAGAGTGAATTTAAGGTTTTAATTTATACTGTCTTCATCAAGCTATTCATCAGTCCATCTCTATCAACCGAATTGGTGTTGAACCAGTACTAACATTTTTTGTAGACCCAAAACTCTAGGGTTTCAGTAGCTACTGTAGAGTTCCACTAGCCACCTCCTAGTTCCATTATTAGAAGTTTTATTTTGAGTACCAAAAGAAGGTTAAAATTAAATTTTCAGATTAATTAATATAGCTATTCAGTGTTCTGATGTCATATCTAGACATTTAATCAAATATCCGACTAGCTATTCAGGTCGATTACTATGTATTGGTGACCCAGATACAGAAGAAGGACGTTTCTCCACTTTCGAACCATGTCCAAGATGGTTGGCTCTGAGATTGAGGTTAAAGGCAAAATAGAATAAGTCACCGACTGCAGCGATTCCTTGGAGAATACGTCGTGTGTTGCGAATGCGGGCGGTTCTATACAGATATAAAGCATTCTTTGAAGAAAGATTGGTTCTGAGTTTTTGAAGTCTTATTTTCTCAGTAAATGTATATCCTCCTTGCATACTCTATACTTGTGTTGAACTGAGATGTTACTCTGATGTATGTAAGGGTGAGAAGGCCTCCTTGTAAAGATATTTCTGGATATAGTTACTCACTGTTTTGTGGTTTAAGAGGACAGATGAGTGACTCAAATGTTAAATACGAATTGCCGTTCTAGGTGTACGTACGCCTGGAGTAAAGGAAAGGAACTTTGGACTTCGGTAATCTTACTTAGTCGCGAAAAGCGATTAAAAATATGCTTATCCCCATTTTTATGAGGCTGTGGTCATCTACTGTCGATTCACCCGTCACTAATATTATACATACGAAAGCTTGTGAGGCTTTTTGGATGCTTGTTACTTTTTCACACAAAAACTACAGAACGGTTTCAGATAAAACTTCACCATAATACAAGGTGAGCCCCGCAGTGCTACCCGCTGTATAACTACGCCCGCAGGTAACGCGGTTTTTTTGTGATTCTAAACCATTCTCTAATCTTTAGGAATGGACACAAAAAACTTCATTAAAATTGGTTCAGCGTTTTAGGAGGAATTTAGTCACATACAAACGTACAGAAGATAAGTATATACATATATACTTACGACTACTTTTACCATGACATCCGACATTCTCGTGGACGATAAGTCGATATAAAAAAATAATCGATATATCAATTGAAATTAATTGATCAGCTCAATAAACTGCGCCTACGATGTTTTTCTTATCTACAATGAACGATGCGAATAATTATTCATAATCCTGTTTCTAACTGATGACAGTCTATTTACATACTAATTACTCTAAAAATCAAGGTAATATCAACCTTATTATTATACAGTCTAAAGATCAAATTGTTTACAAGGCAAGGTTACAAGTTTATGGAAAGTATCCATTCTTACATCTTTATGACTTGTGTTAATGTACGAGATATTAATTGTCAATGAAGCAGTAAATATGGGGTAGTAACGACTTCTTTACCTAGCTTATAGGGGTGAAATCCGAGTACAGGTTGAAAACAAGTAACGAATTATTTAAAAATACCAATCATGTCAGTATCTTATCCTTTATTAAATTCATAGAAGAACTGAAAAGATACAAAGAGCCGAATAGAAAAGTTTTCTGAATATTTTTTTTGTTTTTTTTTTATACTTTGATGTACTCAGTATTACTCTCACGACCAAGACGAATCTCTTGACACCACTCACATAAAAATACGAGAAGCCGTTTAAGCTCTATGGCGTGACAAAGATCTATACATTTGAAAAACATAACCTTCCTTCTTTGACAGTCGGGTAATAAAAACTTGTCTTTTTATTTGTTTTCATTAGCCTTTTCGTAAGGAGCTATAACTATCCCGGTCTTGGGCAATTCGTATCCATCCACTGCCAGCGATTTTTTTAAAGTTATACTACTAGCTTTTATTTACTTATGATATAAGGGATAAACGAGCAGATGTATCGCCTGATGGTAAGCGGTTACCGCCGCCCATGGACACCCGTAACACCAGAGGGTTCACAAGTGCGTTGCCGGTCTTTGGGGGATGGGGAGGGGGATAGGAGGGGAGGATTGGGGTATGGGCCTCCGGTATCCTGACTCACTCGATGAAACACAGCGTAAAGGCTGTTTCACACTGGTTTTCTGTGAGGCCGTGGTCTCACTCCGGTCGAGCCGGCCCATTCATGCCGAAGCGTGGCTCTCCCACGGTTAAACGCTACGTTATTTAACAAATGTGTGCCAACAGCTTGCATAGATAGATAGATAGAAAACTCTTTATTTGCACACTATAATATTACAGTTAGAAGAGAGTACATAAAATGTTAGAGTGTACAAAGGGCGGCCTTATTGCCAAAAGCAATCTCTTCCAGGCAACCTTAGGATGGATCGAAATGTATAGGAGAGACAGTGGTAGTTGTCGGTGCAATGAGTTTTGAATTAATTATTTGCTAATGAATATAACGAACCACATACATATATACACACATATACACACATATATACATATATATACATATATATATACATACACACACACATATATACATACACATACCCACACTGCTTACACATACACATACTGCTTACCTTTCATTTAATACTAACACTATTGTACCTGAATATCGGACTTTTAAAAAGAGTGGCCATGAGTTTCTTTGCCAGTATTCTTCTCATAAGGCTCTACGCGCTTTGGAAGCTGGAAGTTATAGATCGACACAAGCGGGCAGTAGATTTTGGTGTTTTCACCTAATTTACCTTGACAGCCCAGTACACGCTGTGCCGTGTGTTTAGTCGATCCATGATTTTTAACTGTAGCTACAATTTAACGTTAATAAATGTCACTTAGTGCCTTAATTGAATATATGTCTTTGAATTTGAATTTTATAATTATATGTATAATGTCTGACTTAATGACACAGGTGTTTTCTACCAGTCTGCTATTAGGTGACACGTTCATTTTGGTTAATAATTTTAAGGTAAATAACCACCGACATTAAATATATATCAAGTAGATATGTATTAACTATAAGACTTCACCTTCCTAGTTCCTAACTAAAATGTAAAGCGCACATGAATTTCTCAATTATCATGGCTGAGAACAAACTGCCAGGAATCGAGACGTATGATGCGACCTCCCCCCACCACCCGACGGGTGAGGGAGGCATCCGCGACCCATTTATCCCAGTAATATAGTAATGGCGGACTGGCATTTATTAAATTCTAAAAATCTTATTGATTCCTCTGTAAAAAAATGCTTTTAACGTGCGAGTAATGAGTGACTTTTGTTAGATATGAATTTGATTTAATATGATGTTTTTAGTTTCTTTCTTTTACTATAGGACAGCAGTGTAATTAGTAGTAAAAGTAAGTTGCCGTGGGCGAGCCACGCATCGACATGCATGGGCCGTCTCGACCTGTTGTTGAGACTGTCGTAGTCGGTGATGAGACATTCTCCGACGCAAATAAGTACACTCGATCGAAATGATAGCATGACCTCACAGAAAATCTTATCATCACACACACACACATAAACATCTATCGCTGCTTTTCAGCGAATGATAAACGTTACTGGATCAAAAACCCTCTGGTTCTTAGGGGAGGCGACGCTCTCTTAGACTCTTTTGCAGATGCCCATGTATTGCTTTTCCTTTTCTTTGGGTGTAGGTTAAGTTGGATACAAATTAAAAAAATCAAATATAATTTAGAAATGCAAAAAAATAATACCAATTCTGTTGTTCAAAAACTCTCTAAACAAAAAATCACTAAAAATTAATTTTGTCCTATCAAAACGACGTTCGAAGTGTCAAATATTGGCTTAGATATGAGATTCGTGCTGTCGTGTTTCGTTGGTGCGAGAGTGCGAGACCGGAGGCCCAATGATGCTGAAGCATCACTAGGCCGCCATGGTGTAGGTCACCATGTTGCATTGTTGCATTGTCTGCATTCGCATTTAGTATAACTACCGCGACTCTTGGATTCTGGTTATGCTTATCATCAGGCAGAGTAAGATACTTTGGCAGGTCCAAAAATAAAAAAAATCACGCACTGAGAATTGACATTATCTAAATATAAACTTCTATTCAAAAATAGCCTTTCGGAAATCGCTATAAGATAGTTTAGTAACCGAATTATCATCAATAGTTTTCTTCGTCCCCTAATTTGTAGCTATCAATTAATTTAAGATTTTCAATCTAGGTGATATAGTATCCTTGTCAAACTTTCATTTACACTAATATTAAAGTGCTGAGAAGAAGAAATGTAACAAAAAAGGTAGCGATATTAACGCCGCCTGCTGTGAAGAGGCGCTGTCGCGTCCTCGCGATGGGACTCAATGGTGCTCCAGGATCTGTCTGCTGTGTGTACCTGTACTTGTACCTTCACGTGTTTCTTTCTCATACGAAGTTGGATGACTGGAAATTGAGATATACTTGTAGCGCTTTCTAAGATAGGGTAAGATCCCTTTTTCAATATATATATTTTTATCTACTTCTTAAAGGAGGTCCCAAATGTTATGATAATTTAATTGTTAGTATATAGTTATTAAACCTTCGACGTTTGTAGATCGATTTCATTAAAATTTGATTATTCTTTAGCCCCATAACTTACTTTATCTTACAAATATATAGGTCAAACTTTAGAACAACTGAAATTTATCAATTACTCATTCATAAAATTTCAATTTAATGTAGTTGGATAGTATAGTTTTAAAAAAGGGAGCGAGCCTTGTCGCAATGTATTTATTATACTACGTCAATCGTGTCAACTACTCGTAATATCTGATGACCAACACTAGTCTTTATATTTTCCCGTTTCTTGTAACACTCTTCCGTCCCTTTTGACTAAATCATTTACACATACTGTAGGAAAGTAAAAAGATATATGTCCAAGTATCTCCTGAAAAAGAAAGTGTTTTAAAGCCCACACCATACAGTTATGTTGATATTTTTACATAATACATTACACAATTAATACTTTGCCATTGTTACGGCAGCCATTGTTCGCGTCACATCAAAACCCCTCATTACATTTGTATGTCATTTGCGTAACAAGAATGTTTGACATGAGAAATTTGACATGTTTTAAAATAATTTTATAGTTATACAAGAAAATGGGTGTCATTAAGTGATCTAACGAAATGGTTAAAAGTTAGTGCCTTTGAAACTCAATCGACTTGATTTTTTGTTGACATACAACAAAATGCTTCTTATCTGTCAGAAGACAGATAATTTGTTAGGCAGATATTCTAGAGTCAAAAAAAATCGTCGATTTCGTCTTTGGGATATCCATCCCAAAGACGAAAACGACGATGTTTTTTCCGTAATACATCCGTATTTGTAGGATATTTATTTATTTATAATGTTATTCACTTTTGTAGGAACAACTCCAGATGTAATTCTTAGGGCACGCTTAGGGCACCAGTCAACCTTTGGGTGGTGTAGAAGTGTTGTGAGGTAGGCGCACATAGGTTACATACTTAAACAACTTTAGTATACATGTATACATTACCTTATCTGAGCTCGCCATGAGCGATTTGAACGCCAATTGTCACTATGTCATATAGTATGCCAATTGTCTATTATGGGTGTACACTAAAAATACCTAAATAAATAAAAAAAAACCAATATGATATACATATGTTTTGATTCCAACTGCTAACTTTTTTGGGAAGGTATAGTTGTGTATATATTTATTTATTTCATACATCCTGAAACATATTTATCCGGATCACTTACACACAAACTTGGAATACGAGCGATAAGCCTCGTATTCCAAGGCAAAATCAATTCCGTTAACTCATATACCTATTTATTCAATCTCTTCTATCTTCCAAACTCAAAAAGAGCCTGAATTGCTGAAATACCATCCGAAATTACCAAAACAAACAATCACACACATCCGTAGACATTTTATTTTAGACAATGGCTAACCTAACCTGTGAGAGTCGCTCTATCGCACGGCGAACAAAACAAAACACCTAACTACTGCCTCTAGGTAGGACGTAGAGACTCCTAACAAAACCGGGGGCTCAAAGCGTGCGAAAGTAGAGCCCTCTTTATCTAAGAGGCGTTGGGGGATGGGGGAGGAGACAAGTGCATCTCAAAGAAATGCAGATTTTACACGTCGCTACTCTTCGGGCGTGCGGATGTATCGCGAACGTTTGGACCGACAGCAAAACAATATGCAATTACATATGAGTGGTTTTTCAAAATACATGTTTTTTTATTTTTTGTTTTAGACTTGACTTGGATATACAGACAGCCTAGTAGTTTAAGCGGTCACCACGCCGCTTTGTACTGCGCTACTTGTTGTAGGTTCAAATTGTTGAGCTAAGTCTGGGTGTTTTTCTATTTTAAAATAATTAAAGTTTCATGTATATTTGTACAGTCCCCCGCGATACAAGATGTATATTTCTAGAATCTTTTCAAGAAAGAAATAGCTAGCCGTAATACTCCGTGTAGTGACGGGTGAAGAAAACAGAGTGTCACTGGCCTTGATCATCCCTGGGTGACGTAGGAGCCGGCTAAGGGAGCAAGTTACGTAAGACAACCGTAAAAGAGAAATATAACTTAAAAGCTACTTGTTCGGCCAGTGTGGTACAGATACAACTGCATGTCCCCGTGGGGCAGTGGTAGCGTATGCGACTGCTGTAGTTGACGTGTCGAACCAAATGTTTGTATCTGCAAATATTGATTTCTATGTATAACAAGTATGCATTTATAAAAAAATAATAATATGTACTGATATCAGTTGTCTAGTACCCAAAACACAAGCTCTGCTTAGCTTGTTTTATGGGTACTTTAATGTCAGAAATATTTATGATTTATATTTTTTATTTATATATTGTAAGCCTATTAGGACTTTGTATTATCAAGTTTATCTAAGTGCCTATTTGACTTTTAAAGAATTCGTTGTGGCTGTGGTCATAAGCAAATTAAATTCATGTGTAATACATGAATTTAATTTGAATTTTTGAATTTTTGTATGTACGCAATGTGCACACTTCTATTATGTGATTGTGTTTGAGTTCTGACGAATAATCTACCAATGATCGTCATTATCCTTTTGTAAATATCTAAGCAGTTTTTTTTTATTTTAATCCTATATTTGTTCCATTTGATAGCTGTGTACACTAATTTAAGCAGCCCTTTACAAAATTGTCATTGAATAACTTGAATCAAAATCTTAAAACCCATTTAATAAATAAAATTATTTTTAAAATAACTGTATATTATAACCTGTTATAGAAAATAAAGGTTTACTTTATCATAATTTTTGTACTTCTTTATTTTATATTTATTTTTATTTATTCTTCGGACCGTACTCCGAATATGAGACTCATTATAGCGCGTTGGATTTCTCTAAAATATGTCAAACGTAAGCAGGCAACGCGATGTCGAGCTGATCTTCTAAATCTTAACATTTATGCTCTTTGTGTATGTCGACATCCCTTAGAGACCGTGCAGACCTAAAACTATAGATACTGTTATTTTTATTGTATTAAGGTGAAAAAGCAGGTAAAGGGACCATTGTTTAAGAAACACACGGAGAAATTTGAAACATATTTCAATACCTTTATTCAATACTTAAATGCAAAGAAATTAACCACAAATATTACAGTAACGTGCTTTTGTTTAACATGTTTTAAACAAACTTCTTTAAAAGCAACGAAACAATTGCTTGGCACTGGTTTTCTGTAAGGCCATTATCAATGGCCTTTAACAGTCCCCTGCTGGTCATAATATCCTAAATGAGTCATAAAGGTATGGTTACATTCCAATCTTTCTGCTTTAAAGTTAAAATAAGTGTGCACTTTTCATCAAGACGTGTTGCAAAACAATCAAGAAAACCACTCTCAACGATCAAGAAAAACGATCTGTTTTCATTGAAGATCTTGGACCCAAAAACAAGACCGACCCGATTATAATAATTACAAAATACCAAAGGCCAATAACAATTATCAATAATAGTAATAATATGGCGAGAGTTGTTCTGCGGAGCTCCAAGTAAAGTACGCACAAAGTTGGCGCGTTGTGCGATCGTAACGGAACGATTAAAGCAAAGTTTTTACTAAAGGGTGTAGAGCAGAAACGTCCAGGATGTATATAGAGATATTAATACGTAGTATTAGCACAATCTTGTCACATTTTATTTTGATTTTAACATCTCCGTTTCATAATTATGCAACTGTTTGCCAGAATCTGTTATTTTTTTAAATAAAAATTAAAAATATCAAAGTGAACTACTTCGTTGAACATTATTATTAAATTTATTAATTGAATCTTATTTGTGCACTAGATTAAAATATTTTATTGAAACAGATATAAATGAAAAATAGCGAGAGCTTTTTTTCGGACATTTTAATACACAACGCCATCTAGTCCCAAAGTAAGCAGAGCATGTACTATGGGTACTAGACAACTGATATTAATACAAGTATACTTTTTTTTTGTAAATACATACATATTATACATAGAAAATACCCAAACTCCGAAATAAATATTTGCAAATCATGCAAACATTTGGTCTGACTCAAATCGAACCCGAAAACTTTTGCATAGCATTCGCATACGCTACCACTGCGCCACCGAGGCAGTCAAATCTACAATACTAAATTACAATACTTTTAATCTAAAAATCTGTCAGTACATACAATGTGCAATCAAGAATGAAAGACAGGTCTTAAGTTGCCCAATAAAATCATATTACGAAACGGAATAGAACAAACTTTGAACCAATAGTTATACCATCATGTACATTATTGAGCAATTTGGGCAGTCATTAATCCAATAATAGGGGTAAGAACAGTTTTGATAACGATGTGATTGGTGATCGTTATGATAAGTTGGATTGGATTGTTTTGATCGAAAATAACTAACTGATAATTAACTGAGTGAGAGACTATATATATTACATGTCGGTATAAAACAGCAATGAATTTAATTCTTAAAAAAGAAATAGCTTAGTTTCCTGCGTTACAAACGAGTTGGAATTCATTCATTAATTCCGAAAACGCACTCAATAAAACGGACTCGAGACCAATAAAATAGCTTCGTAACATTTATATCACCAATTTTAGCAGCATTCACCATATTTTATTATCAATATTCCTAAGGTAAAATGTATTTCAAACACACCAAAGTGATCATTTGTCACACTTATGCAAGTCTAAGCGTGCCACAATTAGACAATCGGCGCATCGGTGGCCCATAAGCCATTAGAGTTTTAATTGAAAATAGCGTAAAGGCTGTAAATCGTAGAGTGCAGCCCGATGTCTCGCCACCCAGGGCAGGCCCGGCTACCCTGGCCACACCACACCCCTTTACAGCTATCGATAATAGACATTATTCACTTGACTTTGTTTTACAACTACCCTCAAAGGTCGACGCAATTTTAATACAATGCTTTTCATGACGGTCAGAAAACCGCATTTGAAATATTTTTCATCCAAGGCTTTGTTCTTACTCTTTAGGGTATATTATAAATTTCATAAATTAAAAAAACAAACTTCAGAATTACGAAATGAAGTGAAGAGTAATTGTTATATTCTTACACACACATGATTTTTCGATTTAGGTAATGAAAATAATATGCACTTTTAGGGAAAACACTTTCTATGAAATATATAAAATGGTTAAAGTTACTGTACCTATCAACACACATTAAAATAATAATCTGATGGGCTGGTGGTTCGCCAACCTAATTGATAAGCCGGCGTTTGTGGGTTCCATTCTCAACTAAGTCAAATAATTGTGTGATTCTTTTTTTTAATGACATGTTAAGCAAACGAGCAGCCATATGGCCTGATGGTAAGCAATCCCTGCCGCCCATGGATGCCGCAATTGCCTAGTCGGGGAATGAAGAGGGGAGTGTGGGGAGGAGTGGGGGTATGGGTCTCCGGTATCCTCACTCGCTCGGTGAAACACAGTACAGGCGCTGTTTCAAACCGGTTTTTTTGTGAGGATTAAAATCATTGGCTTTAAATCTAAGTACAGTTTAAGTTTATATAACATGTAGTCTGATTACTATTTTAAATTACACGAACGTGTGTGAGACATCAATAAACAAGTAAAGTTAAAACCCTATTACCCGATTACGTATACGTAAATTTAAATATCATAAGTCACGCAGATCATTATTGCGAATCTATTGACACTTTAATCATAAAAATCGGTCCAGTAGTTTAGGCGCTACGGTGCTTAGGAGCCTCTTAATGGACCGCTATAGAGAGTCACCATGCTGCATTGTTGCAATTAGCAATGAGTGTGGTCACCACTACTTTTGAATTCTGCTCATGCTTTCCATCAAGTCGAGTAAAGTCACTTTGGCGAGCTATTTTCCTACTTATGTACATATAAAAAATCTAATAACCTTCCTTTTGGCTTTACCAAACTCGGGTAAAAAAGAAATCGCCTTACTTGACCAACACAGTTATATTAATATAATATAAATAAATAACATGGCCACGTTACTTTAATTAATTCGACAACACATATAAATTATATCGTACGGACATAAATGAGTTCAACTGACCAAAACATATAAAACAACAGAATATATCGATAAATGTAACTGTAGCTAGAAATTGTCGACATTCGTTAAAAGAAATTATGTATATTAAATTCTCAACTGACTTTCTTATCGACATCAAAATGTATCGGCTACTACGACCTCACAATCTAGATACTTGGGCATTTTTTTACCTGACTGCGGCGAAGCGAAAAGGTTATAGTTTTAGCAGTCGATGTATGTTTGTATTTAAATTACAGAACCGACTTTATGAATGCAATGTCAATAGATTGGTAACAATGGCTTAGGTGATTTAGGTGTCAATACAAATTTACATACTAAATACATAGACTGTATCTCTCCTCAGTGGAGCAGTGGTAGCGTATGTGACTGCTGTGCACGAGGTCTTGGGTTCGATTCTCGGGTCGGACCAAGTGTTTCTATGATCTGCAAATATTTGTTTTGGAATTTGGGTGTTTTCTATGCATAATATGTATTTATTTAAAAAAAAGTGCATATGTATTTATAGCAGTTGACCAGTACCCCTAACACAAGCTCTGCTTAGTTTGTTCAATGTATCTTGTCTGTATTACTGCATGCAATTCCAATACGTACGTTTTTCAGTATTCGGATTATAGCTTTTTTGTTTATTTTTTTATGATATGTCAACCGTAGTAACCGATAAATCTTATCACTTGGTGGTAAGTAACATCTGCCACTCCTGCACTCATGGAGATCTGCAACACAAAAGTAAGAAATGCGTTGTCGATTACTACGTGATAAGCAATAAATTATTGTTTAACATCAGTTTTGTCTGAGTCCCTAGGACCACAACGGCCGAATGAAAAACACAAAGTTTAAACCTGGATTCCACACGATAAAAACATGTAAACTTCTCTAAAACTCTATGGGTATTATATAAAAAGAACAAATTATATGATATTCTATTGTGTAGTAAATCTTACTGTGTTTGTTATTTCTTAACTTTCCACGTTTATGGGTGTCATTGTTCTTCAAATTTTAATGATACCAAAAACACATATTTCTCCAAATATATCTAGTTCACAAGTCACAAAGTTGTAAAAAATAAACAAACAAAAGCATTATTATGGTGGTAAAAATATATTTATGAATGACATTCCAAGTATCAAGACGTGTTGACCCAATGCATAACACGTTAATATCGCATGCGACTAACAATCTAATTACAACCCACGGGAATCGAACCGCGATCGGCTGACCGATACGGGCCGATTACAGTCCCACCTACCGATACCGCGCGTTAGTTAAATGAGTGTAAAAGGGTCCCTTTTCAACGATAGTTATTGTAAAATTTTTGTCAAGTTTGTTTATCATTTTGTACGTCCCAATTAAGTTGTCTTAGTAGATAGTTATTGGCATCGAAAATGTAGTTTCTTGCTGTTAATATATCGATTTAGCTCTTAAGATTTCTGCTCCAATTAGAGGTGTCCGATTGATGAGTTACTTCTACAGAAGATGACAGTTAAACGACCACCTAGTTGGTACATTTAAGATCATTAGCAATGTAGCTTAGATGTGTTATTTTATTGACCAGGAGGTATAATTTAAATTATTGTTGTGTAGAAATATATAATAGATTTAATTGACTACACGGTTGGCCTAGTGGTTTCAGTGGTCGCCACACCGCTTCCTACTGCGCTAAGTGTTGTGCGTTCAATCCCACATGGGACAACACTTTGTGTGATCCATAAATTGTTGTTCTAAGTCTGAGTGTACTTTGTGTCCGTTTCATGTATGTTTGTAAAGATCCCCGCGACATAGGAATTTATATTCTTAAAGCGGGAGATGTCATTTAAAAAATTCATACTATTACCCATATCAAGATAGTATCGTATACAGCATGGATAAAGTTGCTTACCATGACAGATATCATAGTGAACCAACGATAAAAGATATACACAATATACACTTTCGCGGACTTTTTTAAGAGGAACGTTTTTTGTGAAACAAACTATTTATGCAGCGTACCCAATTGAAGGCCTCAAACGGAATAAGTTTTCATTGTCACTCCTTTCAGTTTATAGCTTGCCTCAATAACTGGGCTATCTAAAACTACAAGATTTTTTCTAATCAGACCAGCATTTCCTGAGATTTGCGCATTGAACCCAACAAACAAACACTTCAACTTTCTTTTGTTTATTGTTCATAACATTATCTACATAAATATACAAAGACAGATTCTCTCGCTTAAACCGCGTGGGTTTTTAGGTGAAAGGGAGTTGGTCTATAACAGCCGGTAATTACTCAGCAAAATGAAATTTACAAAGCTTAGAAAAAATATACACAAAACACAAACACAGCGCAGGTAAGCGCATACAGGTACAAACATCAGTACAAATTAAATTATTGTAAAACGTTTCTATTCTCCATATTTGTTTAAAAATCGGCACAAAGTATTTTTTTCAGCTATCAATTTGAGGATTTGTGCTGTTGTATTTTGTTGGTGAGTCCGAGACCGGAGGCCTGATATCCCAGAGGCATCTCAATAAACCTTCATAGTGTGGGTCAGCTCACATGCAAAAAGTACAAAGAAATGATACACACTTTATGACGTCATAATTATACCGTCAGTCAACGCCCTCAGCCCCGAAACTCGAGCATAAGACAATACCCTAACTTTCCCCAGTGGACCTACAATTCATTCACGGCTATCTAAGTGAAATAAATTACTGGGCGTTAATTGATTCAGCTTGATCGAGGGGGGGACTTGTATCTGATACGGAAGTAAAGCAGATGGAAAGGCAGCAGCTGATTTGGTGAATATTAATGAGATAGAAAGAAAATGTTGATTATTTATTTATTTATATATAAATTGTGATAGCAGATAATGGCCTACATCAAATTTTTAAGATCATAGTTAGTTTTTTAATTTCCTAATTTGCCATCTTTAGGGAATACTTGCGCATTATTTTTCAAATTTAAATGAGACTAAACGTGAACTAATTTAAAGAAATAAATTTGAAATGTTTGTTAGTAATTTCATACACACCAAAACCATTTTCACTAAATGCAGTTGGAATTATATACGGTACTTACATTAAAGTATTTTTTTTTTTGGCTGAACTGATTTTGACGGGACTTTCATTGACAAATAGCTGATGTTATAAAGAGTAACTTAGGCTATTTTTGTTGTTATTGTAATGTTAAAACTACAACCGTGTATCCATTCAAATACACTCTTAAACTTCAAATTATGTTAGAATAGATCAACATTTGAGATCTGTAGGTATACCACTTTGGTGGAATCACCACATTCCTGGCTCCTCAGTCCACTAGGAGCCAGAGGTCCGAAGGGATTTTCCACCCAAACCAAGAAAGTTTACTACTCCAAGTCATCGTCATCACCATCAGCCTATCGTAGTCCACTGCTAAACATAGGCCTCTCCAATTTCACGTCACTTAGCTTAATCTTTGGCTTCTCGCATTCACCTCTTGCCAGCAGTATTGCACAAATCATCACTCCACCTGGCCTGTAAGTACTATTACAAAACCTTCTCAAGTTAGCAGTCGAGATAAATTACCACTGCAGCACTGGCAGAACAAATAGTTCAAGGTCAAATATTCTGTGCTTATTATTAGTTTGCATAATCTGTTTCTGATACAGTATATTATTTACATAATTCGGGATACTGGAAGTTGCCATGCAACAGTAGTTCTGTCATTGGTATTCGTAGCCAGTGAGAATATCAAACTGCAGGCTCAACTCTGATTCTGAAAGACCCAATGATGCAGAAGCATCACTAGGCCGCCATGGTATTGGTCACCATGCTGCATTGTTTTACTGTCTGCATTCGCAATGAGTATGGTGATCACTACTTTTGGAGTAAATTTACCTTAGCAGGCATACACAAAAACAATGGTGCTGGTGTTCATCGGTGGCGGTGGCCAAGAACGTTTCCCCTCTACCTTAAAAAAGGGAAGCGCCTCTAACTATCAAAGTAAGTCATCATCATCATCATCATTATTCATTCGACTACACAGTTGGCCTAGTGGTTTCAGTGGTCGAGTTGTCTTTAAAAAAAAAAAGAAAAAAAAAAGTAAAAATAATTCATCAGCCTATCGCAGTCCACTGCTGGACATAGGCTTCTCCAATTTCACGCCACTTAATTCGATCTATGGCTTCTCGCATCCAGCCTGCCAGCCAAAAGTAAGTTACAGGCACTATTAAAAATGTGGGTAGTACGTTCAAAATGGCGTGTGTATCAGCCATTAATTGGCGCCGCTGCCGAAACATTCGTCTGGCGGTACCTGACATATTCGGTTTAGCACTATCTCTTCCAAGATTTATTTACTAGAAGCGCATCAATACCCTCTCTAACAGATCAAGACAGCATGCAACTGCCAAGAAATGAGTTCTTTATCACGGTTATCAAACACTCTACGATTATATTGCTACTTCTTCTAAGTGGAGGAGTAGTGTGGTCTTTATGACTGGATCAATAAACGTCCATACTCTGTTTGTTACGCTGCACCGCTTTCCGCTTCATAAATACTTTGCCACATGCCACATCCCAATGAATTCTTTATTTTTTCAAAATATTTTTTGCCATCAAAAGGTTGCCAGTAAGAAATTACTTTTTAGTAATAAGGCCGCCATTTGTACATGGTCATTCATGTTACTTTTATGTCGCTTGTAATATCTGATGTATAAAGTTTATTCTATTCTATGGTGATCGTTTAGGAAGGACATAGGCTACTGTTTGTCTGTCTGTTACGCTCTAACGGATAAACCGCTGAACCGATATCAATAAAAGGCAACGAGATAATTTTATTCTTATGGAACGGGATAGCCTACTTTTTAACGCAATCACCGGTTTACAAACGTACAAATGCTAGTTATGAATACACAATTCTTAGACATACCTTGTGCAACTGTATCTCACTGTTTTATAGTGTAGGGAGACAAATAAGCAGACAAGTCACCTGATGGTAAGTACCAACCGCCGCCGACGGACACCAGCTACTCAATATTTCTTTCTTATCACTACTTTTAATTTCTTACACATAGATAACATTAAACTGTTAAACATAGTTTGATAGTAAAAATAAAAATAGAGTAATTATGGTCCCCATTAGTGGTGTTGATTAAAGAGAAGGAACAAGGCCTTGAAACAACGCCTATTTTTACGAGTTGAAACCCCCTCGGGCCTCCACCCCTCCGGGGTTTACTATACTTTATAATTTGTTAGAACCATACATATTGTCTGCCTCGTTGGTCTAGCGGTTGAAGTATGCGCCTGCCAATCAAGAGGTCTCGGGTTCAAATCCCTGGTCCGGCCATAAGTGTTAATGAGTTTTTATGAATCTATAAAAAATACTTCATAACAGCTCGGAGTTTGGAAGTTGGGGTCTGAACCCCCGTGCCTCGGCGAGCGCCTAAAACTGTCGGTCCTGCATATGATCTCTCCCTGATTGTGTCGGTTAACCGTCCCATCGAATTATGAGGGTGTGGGAACAGAGAATGCACTTGTGTTTGCGCACACACTTGTGCATTATAATATCTCCTGCGTAGTTGGCTGGTCTCCATTTACACTGACCGCCGTGGCCGTAATCGAGTAGGAGAACCTTGTGAGAAACTACAACAGTCTAGAATAACCTAGAGGCATCTTAATCTCAAATTTCAATTTAGGTACAAAATGATCTGTTATTTCACCCATTCAATTGTTAGGCCAAGGTTCCGCATCGTTACAAAGGGACTTCCTTAACAAAACCACAGACTTTTACATGTGTGGTGCCCCTAATTACATTCATATTGGTGACCATCTTGCAGGTGCACAGCGAGCCGTAACGGACATCAGTCAAGCGGAAACGCACGCTAAAACCAACCAAAAGTTTAAAGATAGAAAATTGAAAATTGATTGTACAGGTTTCAAGGATGTAGGTAAGATCAACGATCGATGTATGATTCGTATTAAGAAAGTATTAGGGTTTATTATTGTGTGTTCTATTAAATTGGGTAACAATGGCAGTGGCTTCGCGTAAGGTCAATAGCATGGTCGAATTCGGCATCGTTAATTACTGACCGATGCTCGAATGGTTTTTTATTAGTAAAAGGTGGTTGTCGATTGTAATTTGAATTTGATGGACGGGGAGTTGTAGATAGTACTGATAGTGCATTGGCGTGGAACTTAAAACCACATTGCACCACTTTTAAGCTGCCATAAAGTTGTAAATTTTATTTTTATTTGAGACTACTAGCTTTTTAGCATTTCATTCAACTTGGCGCAGCGGCTTAGCCTCAAAAGCGTAACAAACAAACAGACAGAGTTGCTTTCGAATTTATAATGTTAAGTATGAGAATATAGATGAACGCGTTTTTTCAATCATTATAATCTCACACATACTAATACCTATCATCACAATTAATTTCGTCTCCAAAAGATAGTGTGTTTATATGTACGAGTATAAATACAAAAAGTGTACAGGCCCCTAATGGCTAATAATACAATAGTGAAGTTCTTCTTAAAACCCAAATGATAATTTTCTTAGATGGAAAATCAAATTCAGGAGCATCTGACAATCACAGTCAAACATAAGCTCAAATCAATGAACCTAAGTCATATTAAAATAACTGGTTACTATTATTGCTCTTAGTTTTGTTGACAAACGCTATTCTATAAAAATTTGTGTATATGATTTCAAGACTGCGCTCTTACGAAAGAGCATATTTTGCATGGCGCCAACTATATTCAACAAATTACCAAAATATTGTAGGAATATAAGACTGGGAAATAAATTAAAAAGAATATTATTAGAGGAAGCCTATTACAGCAATCATAATGTTTTAACAAATTCTAATTATGTAAAATAAGAAAATATAAAAATGGACTCGTAAATAAGCATGTTTGGACATATATGTTTATTTATATTACACATATCATCAGTCTATCATTGTGTATAATATAATTAATATGTATTTATGTCATTTATGACTGCCTCTTTAGCGCAGTGGTAGCGAATGCGACTGCTGTGCTAGAGGTCTCGGGTTCGATTCCTGAGTCGGACCAAATGTTTGTATGATCTAAAAATATTTGACTCGGAGTTTGGGTATTTTCTATGTATAATATGTATGTATAACAAAAAAAGGCATATAAAAATATTTATTTATTTATTTATCATTATAGTTTTTATTACATATTGTTAACAAAGACTTTAATGATAAATGATATAAATACATATTTTTTTATTTGTTAAATAACTTTAGTATGATATGACCCAGTAATATATTAAAGGGCAAAAGATGATCTTTCTACTAATTATTCTAACATCTTGTATACTCATGTCTTGTACAAATAAACGATATTTTATGTAAATTCGTATGAATGTGTATATAAGGTAAATCATAAACTTTATTCCTAAAAGTTCTATGCCCAACAGTGAGTGTTGAAGGCCGTTGATAGTAATGATGTACGTACATAAAAGACTAATATTTTATAAGTACCTTTCAAAGCAATTATTCTCGGAATTGTTAATCTAATTAAAAGCAAAGCAAGTTATACACCATGCAATTAAACTCGTACACCATATCATTAGATGGTCTAGCAATCAACAATTATTCTCAATAAATTGGCTCACTCCTAATAATTAATAATAATAAATATGTTCAATTCGGATTTAATATTGATCAATGATAAATAAACATAATCCTTGTCTGCCTCTGTGGCCCCGTGGTAGCGAAAGCGATTAGTGTGCTTGAGGTCTCGGGTTCGATTCGAATCCAACCAAATGTTTGTATAGTCTGCATTGTATTTGAGTTTGAGTGTTATTGACTATGTATAATATCTATGTTTTTACAAACAAAAACAGTACTTGAGTCTTTTTCAGTCAATCTAACTGATAAGTAGAAGACCTGCTTAGTTTAAAGCTAGATGGCCTTGTATCAAATGTGTGAAATATTAACCATAATCCAAGTTATAAAACTATAGGATCTATTGACATCTCATTCATTAAGATTGGTTTAAAAGTTTACCGTGGATAATTCAAACATACATAGGTTGCCAAATCATCGCACTTTTTGGTTTAGTAGTTAGTTCGTAGAAAACTATTGTTCATATTACTCCTATACTCTTAAGGATGTAACATTACTGATCCAGTCTATCACATTCCTATGTGATAGACTGGATCAGTAATAGCAGCATAGTAGTGTGTGTGTTTGTCATGTTATCATCTTCCTAGCCTTTATTATTCCCAACATTGTTTGGGATCGGCTACTAGTTCAACCGGTTTTACCTGAATATCAATTTTCACACGGAGCGACTGGCATCGGACCTCCACAATTTTGAGGGTGAACTGAATTCGAAGGTTTACCTAGTTGTCAGTATATTAGAGGACTTTCCAATAACGATTGTCAAAGGTGTTCATGATAACCGGGACCGAACACTTAACGTGCTGTCCGAGGCGAGGATTTCTTGTGAGAAGAAGAAAAACCAACAGCAGTCCGACCCGAGAATCGAACTCGAGACCTTTTGGTCGGCAGTCGCTTACGCTAGCCGGTAGACCAACGAGGCAGTTATCATGTACATTTATAATAATAATACTTTAATAGCAATAATAATAAATTTTGTTCTGTCATACCCACTGCTGTGCGTAGGAGAAAAGTAATTTATGGAAAATCTGCCAAAATGACTCCACTTTGTCCTATGGAAAACATGAGTGAACTCCAAGAATGGGCATCACCATTCTAAGTATGATTGCAGGCAATGCAGCATGGTGACCTACACCATGGCAAACTAGTAAGATGCTTTTTCATACATCGCTTGAAGACCTGGGATCACAGTGGAAGGGAAAGTCATGCACTGGTAGTTCATACTTGTTATTTATCTACCTTTTTAAGTTAGTGTAATAACTCACTGATTAATAAGAGTAAATATACACACAAAAAATCTTAATTACTTTTACTTTAAGCGAAATTTTAAAAGAAAATGCAGTCTCACTGACCTTTTAGCGTACGTATCACATAAATCACATCGATACAAAACCATCAATGTAACGCGTTTAATAAACAACCGGTAATAAACATTTCACTTTTTTGTCTCAACTTTCTACGTCACAGATGAACTATTAGACTTGGTATACATTGTCGAACGCTCTGGTAAGAACTACTATAAAACGTCTCGAAAAAACACGCAAGCTTTCCGCCAATACATGTATCAATGTTTTTCAAGACTTTGCTACCATTAATTATGTAAATATGTATTACTTCAACGGTCGTACACATTGTAAAAACATCACTATTTAGTATAAATAGGCATTTCCTAATAAGAATTTTATTGTGTCGGACCTAGGTGTAGTCCCTGATGAACTTCGCGTGCTCAAGATATAGATTTACAACCATCGTGATAGTTATGTCCTTTCATGTGAATAAATATGATATTTATCCTATATTGCTTGCTTACTAACTAATTTTAAGTATCCTTTAATTGTAAGGATGGAACAAGTGAGGAAAGGGAATGGCCTTATTTATTTACGTAATAAAGTAACACTAATGGATGGTTTTGCTGCTATTTGAAATGATATTTATAAAAGCATAACCAGTAGGTAATATATAAGCTGGCAATAAAACTCATGACCATTACTTTTTAATTAATTTTGAGGGTGAAGTAACTGTGTGTATATTTTGTGTTATACGAATAAATAATATATTTTTTATTACTAACTGAAGCCGAAGCGCTCATAGCCCTGTTGCAAAACAAGCTCCGGTCCTCACTCACTCGGTGAAACAGCGCCTGCGCTGTGTTTCACCGAGTGAGTGAGGATACCGGAGGCCCATAATCCAACTCTTCCTCTCATCCCCCTCCCTATCCCCCAAGGCCGGCAACGCACTTGTGATGCCTCAGGTGTCCATGGGCGGCGGTAATTGCTTACCATCAAGCGATACGTCTGCTCGTTTGACCCTCATTCTATAAAAAAGGAGCATGATAAATGGATCTTCCTCGATTCTCAGACCTGCCCGATATGCACACAAAATTCATAAAAATCTGTGCCGTTTCGGAGGAGTTTGGTAACAAACAACGAGACATAAAAATCTGGTTTTATATATTGACCCGACTCAAGCACAGCAGTCCATACGTTACCACTGCGCTACCGAGGCAATTAAATTTATTGATTTGAATTAATTCGCATCCATGACAAAAATTAGGAAGAAGGATCAACGGTTTTTTGTCAGAGTATTATTACCTAAACATGAAATATTTGAATAATTTTATCAGTAGTCTAATTACCATAACACTGGCCTGCCTAGTTTGGAATCAAACTACATGTAACACGTATGCAGTTTCGACAGATCTTACTCAAAATTAAATTCAAAATAATTCATTCAATTAAGATACTAGGTGATATTTATAAACGTTTAATTGGAGCTACACTTACAGTACTCCAAGTCGAAATAGGTAAAAACACCAAAATCCACTGCCTGCCTGTGTCGATCCATAACTTCCAGTTTCCAAAACGTATATCCTTATGAGGGTAAGGAGCGGAGTAAACATTCCTTATTGAATATAATAAAAATAATTTTCTTTAAGGCATAGTGAGTAATCCATTGAATGGATTCATTCACGCACATTCCTTGAACAATAATTTAAAAAGACAATATAGAAGGATGTAGTCATTAAGTCCGCGATACATCGATACAATATCGATACGATCGAATCGTTAAAAAAACGACTTTAATTAACTGTTAGCAACAGACGCCACATGTCATTCTAAACAAAAGCTCTATACATGAGAAACTAATTACTAAAGCATGATAAAAAGAGACAGATGGATACGATGTACGTAAATGTGAGCAAGAGGTCAGTAATACCAAGATCGGAAGCAGATTGGAACGCACCACTGCGCACTGTCCGAATATGTTTTTTACTAATTAAAAATGCAGGCGGCAGTTTGATAAATGGTATCCCGGTCGATTTATTTAGCTTTTGTGTTTTTGAGGTTATGTGCGTGTGCGCAGGTCGTAATGAAATTGTTCAATAGCCCACTGATCGGGCATTAATTTTTTTTTAATGAAATGTGTTGAATTGAATAAAATTTCGTTATTGTTAAGTTATACTTGTTTTCAGTTAATTAATTTTGTTGTGTTATTCCTCTTTTATTAAATACCTATGTTTTAAAGTGATTTGACAACTTGGATGTTTCTGGAACCCATGGTTTCACTCTTGACTCTCCAAGGTTTAAATAGAAAGGTGAAAATCTATCAGCCATTTCTTTCACCAAACATCTGATACATTAGCCAGTATGTAACCTATTACCAAAAATAAAAGCTAAGTAAAATAATAAGCCGAAAATCGAACCAAGTGTCGTGAAATTGGAAAGGCCTATGTCCAGCAGTGGACTGCGATAGGCTGGTGATGATGTTGATGCAAATAATATTAATACACATGTAGATTGTCTGTTTAATTGTCAATATATAGGTTTTACGGTGGGACAGCCACGCTTCGGCACAAATGGGCCGGATCTACCGGAGTGATACCACGGCCTCACAGAAAACTGGTGTGATACAGCGCTTGCGCTGTTTTTCACGAGTCAGTAAGGATATATTTTTAATGCTTACATTAAACGTGAACAAGCTATTTTTTTTATATTTAAACCAGCTAATGCCCGCGGCTCCGATCGCGTATCCCTATATCGGTTATAATGACTACAGTAGTCCACTTCCTTCTCCAAGGTCCTATCTATCGGTATACCAAAATTTATCCAAATCGTTTCAGTAGTTTAGCCGAAAAAGCGAAACAGACAGAGACGCAGAGTTCCTTTTGAATTTATAATATTAGTATGGTTTTTAATAATACTCATGTCACGAACGTCTCAGTTTGAACATAATAATCTGTAACCCGTAGGTACAACCGTCAAGTTAAATCCCCATTCGCGTCCCCGCTTACCGCATTACGCTTCTCAAAATGATATATTCATAGAATAAGTGCGTTTAAACGTAAACCATAAATCCACATCGTATCTTACACAAAAATAAACACTAAATCACAATCATGCAAATAAGCCTTCAAAATTCAAATGGCGGCAATAAAATCGGTCTGGTACAAAAGCGGAGGAGCATCACCAACAATATGGGCTTTGGAACACCACTTACGCGCCGATAGCTAAACACTAATGAGCTATTGAAAAATGATAGCAAAAATAATTCAAGGAAAAATTATCATAAGCCATTTGAGGGTTATATGTTCCCATGTACTTAATGCTATTGAAATTTGAACCTTATAATAGAACTAGAAAGTTTGAATTTCAATAACGGTTCTCCTAGTAATCTTTTAAAAAGAGCATTCGAATATTCGCATTCTAGTTTTAAAAGAGTATCAGCTTTATTTCTGATATGTATAAGATTCAAAATAGAAATAATTTACATTGTGACGTAATCATATGATAATTTTTTTAACCCTTAAATAGCGTATGCAAATTTTTGCATTGTCAATCGAATGCGTGTGCAAGATGCGTTCAGGGGTCGAGTCGATACAGCGATGACAGATGCTGGGATGCAAACAGAGTATTGAGTTACTCTATTTTCGATGAGCGAAACGAATCGAGGATTCGAGGCGGCTGTTTTCTCACATTATGATTGTATAGGCAAATACTTTTGAACGAGTTTATCACAGATTAATGTGAAAGGAACAAGTTGTAGCTTGACTAGTTTATTTATTGTATGACCGTTTTATCCAAAGTCTTATGTGTGTCATTCTCATGGCAAAATATTATTATTTAATAATCACAAATTTTAACAAATACCAGATTTTAAGAACTGGACTAAATTAAAAAGGGAAAACACAGGAAGCACCAGCTTTCAATTTAAAAAAAAAACATTAAAATCGGTTCATTTAATCATAAGTTACGTGGTAACAAACATAAAAATCAATACAGTCGAATTGATAACCTCGTGTTTTTGAAGTCGGTTATAAAAACAGTATAAGTACATATTAAGTGATCTTTTAACAATTCTTAGTCGTCCCTTATATTGATAAACTGCAGACACCACGCTTTGCTTATATAAAAAATGGAAAATCTGATTTAAACAGTTCAATGTCTTAACACGAACACCTCACTTTTATTAAATAGAAACTTCAGACGTTAATACAAATGTATATATACCTATACTACAATGCTAAGGTGTCTGTACATTTCATTCAACAAGCTAATCCGAAACACTATCTCCTGGTTTCAATTGAACAGTTATGTCAGCCTCCATAACATTACAATACAAGCAGAGAGTGGAATATCAATAAAAGCTGTCTCGAAATTTGGGCAAATGTATTCCTTTTTAGAGCTTTCATTATCTAAGCCAAATAAATACCGGGGCGGTATAATCCTCTTACAGAAGACCAATGTATTATGATAGCATTAGTGCTGTTCTGCTTCGTTGGTGAATGCGAGACCAGAGGTCCAATAATGCATAGGATCTTATGCCCACGCATTAAAAATTATAATGTAAAAATCGTGGTGGGGAGCTACGTGGAAGAGCCACGCTTCGGCACGAATGGGCTGCCTCGACCAGAGAGTTTTTTTTTTTTTTTATTTAAGCTGCCAATATGACTCTGCCCTGCCTGATGGAAAGCATGAGCAGAATCCAAGAGTGGTGGTCACCATCCTCAATGCGAAAAAGAACAATGCAGCATGGTGACCCACACTATGGCGGCCTGGGGGGAAAGGGGATGGTGAGGGGGATAGGGGGCGTTGGATTGGGGTATGGGCCTCCGGTATCCTCACTCACTCGATGAAACACAGCGTAAGCGCTGTTTCACACCGGTTTTCTGTGAGGCCGTGGTATCACTGCGGTCGAGCCGGCCCATTCATGCCGAAGCGTGGCTCTCCCACGGTATAAATAGATAGAAATAGAAAATATAATATAAAAAATAAATAGAAAAGATACCACGGTCTCGCAGAAAGCCGGTGTGAAACCACGCTTACGCTGTCTTTCACTGAGTGAGTGGACTCCGGAGGCCTATACCATACCCATCGCCCATCACCTTCCCCATCCTCCAAAGGCCGGCAACGCACTTGACGTGACGCCTCTGGAGTTACGGATGTCCACGGGCGGCGGTAATCGCTTACCATCAAGCTATACGTCTGATAGTTTGCCCGCTATTACATTAAAAAAAAAATGATGAAATTACTATAAAAAAGTATGTATTTTAATTCTCTCTCTTAGACAGGCAAATATGTGTGGGTCAGCTAGTCTAGAAGAGAATTAAAAATAATTTCACACCTTTCATTGGACTCATATTCACCACAAAATTATTTGTACTGGACGGGAATCGAACCCTAGTTTTCAAGGAGTAAGTGTTACACGATTAAAGTAGAAACAGTTGAAGCTTTCGTGTTGCCGTGTGGTGCGTGTGCGCAATGATGCGTGGTGACACCTGCGTCTCGAGTGCGATGGGTGCCCGACGTATGGAGGCGGCTTGTCTCGGAGTTACAACTTCATTAGTCCACGTGAAGGCTTTATGTTAATGTGACGCTCAAACTGTCATGGTATCTTAGTTCAGAATGAAATAATTTATTGTTGTATGGAAGAAGGCACTTGATGAAGATATTGAAAGTATTCTGGTAGCACTCTTAGAGGCATTGATATTTGGGGACTAAATGAACCTTATTCCTTTTTATACTGACAATAGTAATAAACATAATAGTAGTAGACATAAGTATTTACCTATCAGGCTACAGACGGTAAATGATTATTTTATAGCTAAATATAGGTTTTAAATTAATAACAATTTTACCTTAACAATATTTTTCTTAAAATTTGTAATTTTCTTTAAGTGTTTTTTTTTAAAACAGTTGAATTTTATAATTTAAAATGCTATTACAAAATTCCTTAATATCTACCAAAAAGTTATAAGCTCTTTTTTAATTTTTACGAATCTGTGGGCTAATAGCCAGTTATTCTGCTTAGGAGAAATACTAAAATACAAGCAACAATTTATTTATTGCCTACACTTGTTACAAGAGCCTCCTCCACACTTGTCGCCTCCTTTCTGAAGAAAGTAAAACGTCGGTTAATAATTACCACGTAATACGATTACCGGTCATTTTGATCCACAATCGATATTACTATCGATATTTCTGTTGGAAACCGCAACGTTTTTATACCAAGGAATGAATTGAGCGATGTATCGATGGACTGTTTTTGTTACATGTTGTGGTTAATGAATCGATAGAAGTTGATTTTTGCAAAAGATCTATATAATTCAGCTGTTTATTTATATCTTCATTGTTAATGGTACGATGGTTATTAAGTAACGATTTGTAAGTTTTTTTCTTGTTTGACTTCTGGGGTCAAACATGTCCATGGCACAAGACTCTTGGTTTTGACAGAAAACACCTCTACTATTTGCATGGGGTTCTCTTATTTATATATATAGAGTTATAAAATAACGAACATTTTGGTCATAGTGCCATTACACTATCACAATAGTCACTCAACACATTAGCGAATATAAATGATCTCTTTAACCCTAAAATATTCACAATACAATAATAATAATCGTCTAAATTGTAGCAATAGTCGATTATTTTGCATCAATAGCAACTACGGCCGCCTTGTTAAGAAGTATCTCCGTAAAATGCAGATTAATGATCGAATCACATTAGTTTGACAAGCAAATCGATACATTTGTTAATCGATACAATCATCAATATGAATTACACGGTGTGAGTGAACACGTGGACTATTAGTTAAATAGTTGAAAGACAGTTGCAGGAGCTTGCAAAAGTTGAGGACAATTTCTATACATAAAGAAATTGTGGGTTCAGTTCCCGTTATAAAACTCGCAACCAGTAGCACTCAATGAATATTACAAATGCATACGCAAACTCAAGCCTATATCCTCAAAGGGGGTACGCAGATACATTATTTTTATGGAATAGGGGATTTTTTTTTTAAATCACGCATTCCTTTAGGTAGAGTAGAGTCATTTTGGCAGGGCAATACAAAAAATATAGCTAACTTACATAACTTAAAACGGTTTAATTAGAATTTAAAGAAAAAACAACTTTTAAACAGTAATAATGGTTCTTTTCAAGTTATTTAAAAAATAACGACCCATTAAAGTGTTTAAATACTGATGAAACCATTGATATCCAGCCCACCAACACACAATGACATCAAAATCCGGAAATACAAACAATAATATCGAACGAATTACATTTCAAAAAACTTGACAACGGACTTTCATATTCAAATTTGAAATTCGAACAAACCGAAAAAAATAACCGAACGGAGAGCACCGATCAATTAGAGTAACTCAATACTCTGTCACATTAAAATGACGAGTCGCACTAATGGATTTCCAAATTTGAATTTCAAATGGGATCGGAAGCATCGGTCGGGTGTCCTCGGAGTTCGGAACGGAATAACTATTGGTTGAGTTTTGTTTGATACGGATCAATCATATTCAGAACATTGTAGTGATGGGAAAATAGAACAAAACTAGGAAAAAGTATGCAGGCTATATAATTTAGTAATTGGTTAATCCATAGATATATTATGAATTCGTAATTAATTCTGTCTGTCTGTTACGTTTTCACAGTTAACCGCTGCACAGCTTTATATGAAAATTGATTCTTAAAGATAGACATAGGCTACTCTTTGCCTCGATAACCGATATATAAACGGGCGAAAAAGCAAAATAGGCTATAGTTAATGAATTTATATTTTTATTTACAACAAAATGCTGTATCAATAACGATCAAGTTCCAGTGTTTGAGCATCAACTTGTCGGCCGCACTTTTTGCATTACACATTATACATAATTATCAGGTGTAATCGCCTATGATTATATCGGTTCATTAATTATCTCACACGTTTAATGGTTGACGCCTACGATAAGTGTGGGTACGAAGTTTGTAATAAAAGACATCTCCCGTATTAGCATCTTCTGAAATCATCTTCTTGTTTTATTATTTAACTTTAGAACACTATAGAACTCAGACAGAAGTATATGCTTATAATGTACTACTATTTCGTATTATATAACAAAGTGGACAATCAATCGGTGTGTGAGTCTGTTCATCTCTAAGTGCCTGCCAATTACTTGCGTGGTTGTGGTCCTGGACAGCATCCTCCGCTGGCGTGACCACCATCTTGGCATATTACAAGAACTAGTTACCCCCACCGTTACAGCGATCAGTTTAATAAATGATCTTCGAAAGCTAGCCCTAGTACTGACATATTTTTTGATAAGACTGGTGTATTTTGTACTAATGTAATGACATACCTAAATAAATCGATAAGACCGCCAATTGTCACATTTGTGTGTTGTGATTATTTTTTTTCTATAATATAAAAAAATAAATAATAAATATTTCAGACGTCTAACACACAACGCCATCTAGTCCCAAACTAAGCAGAGCTTGTATTATGTGTACTAAACAACTGATATAAATACATATATAGTTTTTTTGTAAATACATACATATTATACATAGAAAACACCCAAACTCCGAAACAAACATTTGTAGATCATACAAACATTTGACCCGACCCGGGAATCGAACCCGAGACCTCAAGAACAGCAGTCGCATACGCTGCCGCTGCGCCACCGAGGCAGTCAAAAATCTGTCAAGTGTGTACAATAAAGATAAATAAATAAAAATAAAATAAATAAATAAATCAAAATAACTGTATTTAAATTTGATGGTGACATTTATTTATGTTTCATGGACATTTAATTAAAAATACTGACTTTTTTTAATTTGGGATCTGATTTTGTTGACATTATTTGTATTTAAGTTATTTGTAATTGAATTTATTTTGCTTTTCTTTGTAAATGTATATCCAAAAATCATAATTTTGACATAACATGTAAACGTCTTGGTGTGTGAACTGTTAGCTTATATTGTTTTATTTTATAAATGAATTATTAAACTTTAACATAGTTCATACAACGTAAAAATACATGGAACACTTTTCACCACAATATACGACATACACGTGGGTGGAGCCGAGAGCAACAGCTCATCATCATCATCTCCCTACCCTTTTCCCAACTTTATTTGGGATCGGTGCAGATTTCTTCCTCCATTCTCCTCTACCACGCGTCAATTCACTATTCACTCCGTTCCTGGCCATATCCTCTTGTACGCAGTCCATCCATTTTTCTTTGGTCGTCCTCAACTCTTACATCCGTCAACTTTCATAATTATTAATAAAAAACCCCCGACTGCATATATTTTTTTGTTTTTTTTTTGTAAGCACATGTACCCAGTGTCACTCTCACGACCAAGACGAATCTATTGACACCACTCACATAATACGACAAGCCGTTTAGGCTCTAGGGCGTGCCAAAGAAATATACATACGTACACTCGAGAAACATAACCCTCCTTCTTTCGCAGTCGGATAAAAATTATAATCAAACAGGTGTTGTTTCAATTTTTTTATGTTTTTTTTTTAAGATAACTCCCGCTTTTGGCATATAGATTTCCTGCGTCACGGGGTGTTTACATACATACATCAAACGGTCACAAAGTTCACCCAGACGTAGAACAAAAATTTATGGATCACCCAAAGTGTTGTCCCATGTATCCCATGATTTGAACCCACAACACTTGGCACAGTAGGTAGCGGTGTGGCGACCACTGAAACCACTAGGCCAACCGTGTATCAAATGATCACACTTAAGAATGAAAATGGTCATACTTATCACATAATTTGTCTTTACAGGGTATCGAACCGATGACCTCTGACTTGGCAGTCAATATAACTAACAACTAGACAATAAGTATAGAATCCCAATCCCACCAGATACACATCTGTTGAGATTCACCACGCGTCCCACGAACCATTTGTCACTTACTAATGATTGCAAAGCCATTTTTGAGTTGAACCACCCCTTTCGATAAGGGTGGGTATTGTCAATCGGGCTAAGTATGAGGTGTAAAGATTTTTGTGAAAGTGAAATGAGAAATGCTTGTTACTTTACATTCTAGAATTAAAATCGCTTATTCTGCTATTTTGTGTATGTTCACACCTGACAGGTTTCGACTTATACTATCATCAAAGAGGAATAAAAAAATAGTGAAATAAGTGCAATTGAATTTAATTCTAGAATGTATTGCAACAAGTTCCATCAAGAGCCGACAATCGAGAGTTAAAATTACTAAAAAATGCTTATTAATTTCTTTAGGAATTGTGACAAAAAGGGATCAGTCTGTTGTTTGGCGTACTAATTTTACTAATTTATATTAATATTATTGAAAGGAAAAGTTTATTTGTGGTTCACAAACCCGGAAACTACTGTATTCTACGATAGTAAAACAATTACTAAAATTTAGGATTATTATTAAAAAATAATTAAAATAATCGGGTTCTATCCAATACCTTTCAGTGAGCAATTCTTGATTATATACAATGTAGAGGAACGGGTGTCATCTCCCTCCAAGACAAAGGGAAGATCCTCCGACCAGGCGAGGTGATTATACCAGGCGGGTCACTGCCCAACGGTTGTTTGTTTTTGTTTTTTATGAAATAGGGGGCAAACGAGCAGACGTATCGCCTGATTGTAAGCGATTACCGCCGCCCATGGACCAGGAACACCTGAGGCGTTACAAGTGCGTTGCCGGCCTTCGGGGATGGGGAGGGGGATGAGGGGAAGGGTTGGATTATGGACCTCCATTATCCTCACTCACTCGGTGAAACACAGCGCAGGCACAGTTTCACACCGGTTTTTTTGTGAGGCCGTGGTATCACTCCGGTCGAGCCGGCCCATACATGCCGAAGCGTGGCTCTCCCACGGTCAGAAATGGATGTTGGGATGTTGTATAAATGACAATCGGCGCGAGAACTTCTATTGCGCGATTTAAAAAAAAGAAAATAGTAAGCAAAACTCGGCCATCCAGGTATCATGAATAATTAGACAATGGTTTATTCGTAACAATAATCTAGATATTTCTGTGTTACATTTTATCCAGATTCGTTGTACCATTCTGGCGTTATTGGATGACAAACAGATCATATCCTACGGCTGAACCTAACCACGGGTATAGGCGCCGGCACGTAACTTGGCTAGAATTCGGTGAGGTGCCGGTAAGTTCGTGCAGGTTCTCGCATAGTACGCGTAGTGTAACAAATCAAGACAAACAAAATCGAAGTGTACTCGACTGACGCTCCAATCGCATGCTCGGAACGGTACTACTGCAATTCCCGCGTCCCTCTATCAGCCAAAGGGACCTAAAAACGATTTCTGCACATCCAATAAATCTGGCCAAGTTACGTGCCGGTCTCTATAAAGCCTCGTGCGCTAGCAAGTAGCCCAATTTTCTAATTATCAGCTTATCAGCTGCCTGCCAGTGAAAGTCTAGTCAAAATCCGTCCAGTTACTCTAGAGATCGACCGAAACAAGCAGACAGACCGGCCAAAAATTAATTTTATGATGTAAGTACCATATTTATGTACTTTCAATTTAGTGAAAAGCAGTTAACTTGAATTTACAGATATTGAAATATTTTTATCTATCTACCTAGTAGTAATAATAGTAGTTAAATTTGTTTTTTTTTTTATTTATAGCCCAGCCAAAGTGACTCTATTCTGCTTGATGGAAAGCGTAAGCAGATTCCAAGTGTGTTGACTATGCAACATTGCAACATGGTGACCTACACCATGACGGCCTAGTGATGCTCCTGCATCATTAGACCTTCGGTAGTAAGATCAATGGGGACAAAAAGTATCAAAATCGCAGTGTGTCTATATTTTCTGTTGCCCATTAAGAATTTTATCCTCATCTCAAAATTCTACCGTAGAATTTCACACCAAAAAAACTACTACAATGGTACACAAGGCGCGTGCGTCCACCCACGTACAAACAGACACACAAACCGATCTCGTTACTAACAATGCGCAATATATTACTCCATTTCCGGTGAGATACCACTGCCTGCGTCTCTTTCTTACCGGGGGGCAATGAATCTTGCATCTCTTTCGCCAATCATCGTAAGACTTCAAGATCATTAAATGGCGATACAGTGATTTGTATAGTGTTTTTTTTATAATGTATACTCCTTTGTGGGTGAATTTCGGTTTGGCGAGTTTGTTTTCTTTTAAAGTACTGTTAGGTTTGTTATTCTTGTTGTTATTGTTAGGAATGAAAAAAAACTGAATATAATACAACAAGAAATTTTAAAGTAATTTCTTCTTATCTTATTACTTAGAATTTATTTCATATTCATGTTTTGAGGATACCGTACCCAAAGGGTAAAACGGGACCCTTGACTAAGACTCCGTTGTCCGTACGTTTGACCGTCTGTGACCAGGCTGTATCTCACGAATAGTTAGACAATTGAAATATTCAAACATGATTTATTTCTGTTGCCACTATAATAAGAAATAGGTATTCAAAACAGAATACAATAAATATTTGATCCCACAAAGCAAACGTATTTTTGCTGATAATGGCACTTGATCGATTTTTTAAATATTTTACTGTACTGAGGTGAACTTGTTCAGGTAGTTGGAGAATGTTTACGTATACAAACAAATAAATGTCTTCTTTTATATCTAAATAAATTTAGATAATATTCCTTGTATTGAAATTGGCGTTGATTGTAAAAGAAAATATAAATGACGCTACAATCCAATGGGCCGTGTGTTTTCTCGCCACAATGTACGAGTAAGTATCGAACCAAAACTGCCTGCACCACACCCTTACAATAAACAGACAAGCAAATGTCAAATATAATATATTATCTATCAGAAAATAATTGTTATAATTACTTATGCAACGGCGAGTTATCTCCCCTACGCCATTTTTATGTATTATTCAAATCTAGTAATGACTGATCTTTTGTTGAAGGGTTTGTTCGTGTTTGATCTAATATCTTCGCTATTGTCGGGAAAAAAATATAGAGCAGCCGTTATGGAACTATTGGACGGGTCTTTATTATTTTTACCCAATTTCGACAGAAGGAGGGTTTTGTTTTTCGAGCGTTTGTATGTATGTATATTTTTTTAACACGCCCTAGAGCCTAAACGGCTTGTCGTATTTCGTCTTAGTCGTGAAAGTGACACTGGGTACATCAAAATGAAAACAAAACAAAATTTTTAGAGTTACAATGTAATATCAAAAAAAAAAGTTTTCAAAATACATCGAGTGTGGTATCCAAATTAAGAATTTTAAAAGCTTCTTTCGAAGACTAATATGTCGAATACAGGGTTACAGGTTAAGTCGGCCTAAATCCGTTAAGAGATGATTGAGATGATGATTCCATCATTCTTGACCGATTTGACTAGGCGCTCATAGCCCAATTGCACTCGGTGATTAGAAACAATCACCGAGGGTAAGCAACGATGGCGCGGTCAGTACCTGGATGGGTGACCGCTAGTGGCATGTTACCATGAGCGTCTCCGTGATTCGGAGGTCACGTTAAGCAGTCGGTCCCGGTTGTTATCATACGATAACAGTCGTGAAGCTTCCCTTTCCCGCCTTCGGGCGGCTTAAAAACATCCAACGGCAAGATTTACGTAGCCACAACGTATTCTTGCCAGTTGCACCCGCACTTGGCCAGCGTGGGGACGTATGGCCTTAACCCTCTCCTGAGAGGAGACCCGAGCCCAGCAGTGGGACATTATGGGTTGTTGTTGTTTGTTGTTTTTTGACTAGGGAACCCCATATCCCAAACGTAAACGTCCTCAAGTATTATAAATAACGATTCCAACCTTACATATATTATAACTTCATATTTTAATATTCAAGTAGTTGTTTATATTAAATAATATTATTATCTTGGCGCCTGCCGCTATTTACTTAGAAATATTGTTACAACGTCTGAACTCTTTTTAATCAATGGTACTACCAGCGTAATAAATCTCTAATGTTACACAATGCTGTTTTATCAAATAATATTTATAAGTTAATAATTATTAGAATAATTATAATTAACAATGTTTAATATTATCTGCTGAGTTTGGGAATTCAGTATTGAAAATGATTCTAAATATCACATGTTATAAAATTCCGTGGATTTCAGTAATGCGGGGATATTTATATTCTAGCCGTTCTACTTGATGTGCATTGGAGAATAGTACAAGTTTGTGCTAATATAATATGTTGCTTTGCCGCTATCTTGACTATGCGCGTTACACAAGTAAAATAGGTTATGATTTAAAATAATAAAGCAACTAATCTTCTACACAAAAATAGCAAAAACAAAACAATATTGATACACCAAACACAAAAAAGGGGGCAATCAACAAAAACCTGTAATTTTTATAAAAGAAATTCAAAGACCGATAACTTGAGAACGGTTAAGTTTGGGATTAAGGTCACTTAACCTGTAACCCTGTATATGATATTGACGCAGTCGGGTCAACGAATAGTTTCTTGGGCACTCGAAATTTAATTAAGTAATAATCGGTACTGATGCTATAAGTGTTCAGTAATCACGTAACTTATTATAGTTTTGCTATTTTGTTACTTATTAGCAACCTTAGTAGTTTGAATTGATAAAATTTTCAACAGACACCTTATTACTTGCCTCACCTTGAATTTCAGTTAGGTACTTTTGAATATAAAGTTTTTGAAAAGAATTACAATTGGAAAATATTTTTTTAAGTTAATTTAATAAAACATAATCTTGAATCTATGGTCAGATAAGTTTATTTATCTCAATATCTGTGTAGCTTTTAATCAAGAAGGCTGGTTTAAGTCCCATTTTAGTTTCAAATTATCAAAATCATGTATCAAAAATTTGAGACCATTGGTATTTCACTGTCATCGCGGGTCCCTATGACCCCATATCAAACAATATGAACCCAAACACCGTTGATATGCAAATGTGGTATATTTCTGACAGACCCATAAAAGATAGATGGCGATATAATAGAACTCTATTGAATAATAGACAATGTGCATATCTGGTGTTATTATATCCGTATTGATAATGGATCTAGTTTGGATATTATTAATAAAATGATATTATTATTAAAAATGTACATATTTTTTGTGCCTATATGGCAAAGCATTTTTAACTGAAGCGTACATGAAACAACACAAAAACACCCAGACTCGGAAAAACAATTTGCGGATCACACATATTGTTTGTTCCAGGTGGGGTTTGAACCTACAACACTAGTGACCGCTTAAATCACTACGTTATCCCTGGACTACTATCACAAATATAAGCCTGACAAAGCAAGAGATATACTTAAGCCATCACCTTTTATGTCTATCTCTCTCTCTCAGAATTTGGGGTTCAAGGGAGGTTGAGAGCTCATGAGCTCACTCAACGAAGAGTTCGAGAGAAGTTTTTATTTGTTACTATAACTTTGATCTACAAAATTAATCGCTAATAAATAAATAGACGATAAAACTGTTGGACGTACTAAATCAACGCCAAACACGGCACGTGTAAAGCTAATGCCAAAAAGATGTCCTATAGTAGTACTTTATCATACCAACACAAAAACGGAGACAATAATAAATAAATAAATAAATACTCCCGACATCTAACACACAACGCCATCTAGTCCCAAATTAAATAGAGCTCGTATTATGGGTATTAGACAACTGATAAAATACTTATATACTTTTTTTTGTAAATACATAGATATATCAAACACAGAAAACACCCAAACTCCGAAACAAATATTTGCAGATCATACAAACATTTGATCCGACCCGGGAATCGTACCTGAGATCTCAGGAACAGCAGTCGCATACGCTACCGCTGGGCCACAGAGGCAGTCAATAACAAAATGGACGCCCTAATCGAAAGGGTTGCTGAACTTTCATTTTTATACCACAACCATGATGGAGCATAGAAAGAGAAAGGGCCACACTCCACATCTTGACAGGAAATATTCTCAAATTACACCCTTTGTATTGATACTGTTTAAATATATATTAGGAAAAGAATGAGTTTCTGTTTTTATTACACTTTAAGTAACGAGGATGGTTGGTTTTTTCGTGTTTTTTTTTTTTTATATATATTTAATCTGCCAAAATGACTCTGCCTTGCCTGATGGAAAGCATGAGCAGAATCCAAGAGTGGTGGTCACCATCCTCAATGCGAAAAAGAACAATGCAGCATGGTGACCCACACTATGGCGGCCTGGGGGGAAAGGGGATGGTAAGGGGGATAGGGGGCGTTGGATTGGGGTATGGGCCTCCGGTATCCTCACTCACTCGATGAAACACAGCGTAAGCGCTGTTTCACACCGGTTTTCTGTGAGGCCGTGGTATCACTCCGGTCGAGCCGGCCCATTCATGCCGAAGCGTGGCTCTCCCACGGTGTATATGAAAATCATAAGCAGAATCCTAAAGTGCTGGTCACCATACTCATTGCGAATGAAAACGAAACACGACAGCGAGAATGCTGTTATTTTAAGTTATTCTTCTGTGCGAGGGTAGAAGCACCCTGGTCTAGCCGGCCCGTTCATGCTGAAATCAGCGTGGCTCTACTACCTTTTGGTTGGTTGATTGTTGCGTGGCTAGTATGCCTGACAGCTAAGTTCGTTACTTTGATTCACGTCCACAATTAATAATTGTGTCATTAGAAAGGTCATTTGTACTTCTCTGGGAGGAAATTGCTCGTTTTTGCAATATTCTACATTGATCTTTAGCTCCTATTGGTCGTAAAGTGGTGTTATATAGCCTATTGGTTTCCTAGCTAAATGGGCTACTAAAATATTTTTTTCTATTTGACGTGCAGTCTCTGAGATTAGCATGTTCAACCAAACAAACACTTCAGAAGTATAATAGCCCACTGTTTAGAAAGAAGAATTCGGCCACATACCACGCTGACGACATTTTTACGTTTTGGTTTTCTTTCCACACTTTAATTTATTGTAGTTATATCCCTGCTCATTTTGCTCTTTAAATCGTCTCGTACCACATCTTTGGGATGATTAGGAGACGTGGCACACCATAATCCTAAGCCATCTCTACATAATAACACACAAACTAACGTATACGCACTTAATTGTGGACACAAAATCCTCTCATTGAATATCAAAATTATAAATCAAACACCCTCATATACCTTTTTTGTGTCATCACTTCCTTCCTCGACAGATGTCGTTATTCTCATTCAAATACATTATTATATTTAGATCAACCCTTTTTTGTGACGGCATAACAAGAAAAAAATCTTGCTTGCCACCGTCTTATGACAAAAAAGTGTCGAGATTCGTCATCATATGTCGATAGCTGACTGTTTTGGTGGTAAAGAGTAGGCTGTTTGATGGCTTGTTTGAGTGTTTTACGGGTCGTCTGTCCTTTAGTTGGTCAACTGGACTCGTTCTCAATACAGTACAGACCTCATCTATGATCAATCTAAGACTTTTAGTTTATATATGGACCTCCCTGACTCTACTCTGCCTCATTAAAATTAAAAATATCTACTGAGATAAATAAATATTTCGGACATCTAACACACAACGCCATCTAGTTCCAAGCTAAGCAGAGCTTCTGTTATGGGTACTAGACAACTGATATAAATACAAATTTACTTTTTTTGTAAATATATACGTATTGTAGATGAAAAACACCCAAGCTCCGAAATTAATATTTGCATTTCATACAAACATTTGGTCGCACACATTATCAGTGGCTATAATGATAGTAATATGACGGTAGGTATACCTATAGAACTGCACCGACCGAATCATGTTCTTGACTTTCCCAAATTTCTCTTGTACTAAACGCTTGTTCTTGAGAGGCTTGTTCGGGTGAAATGCAGGCGACACCGCGTGGCTAGCACTAGTGGTAAGTACTGCAATAGAACAGAGCGCCCGCATCATCAAATTTTAATTGTTCAAATGACGCCATTAAAACGTAGAACTTATAACGTCTAGAACAGACTAAAGTATGTTAACTTGTTAACTAGTAACGAGCCACGCTTCGGCATAAGTGGGCTGGCTCGACCGAAGTGATACACATAACACAGCTTCACAGAAAACCGGCGTGAAACAAAGCGGTTTTTCATCGAGTGAGTGAGGGTACTGGAGGCCCATACCCCAAACCTTCCCTCATCCCCTTACCATCCCCCAAAGGCCGGCAACGCATTAGTGACGTTTCTGGTATGGGCGTCCATGGACGGCGGTAATCGCTCACCATCAGGCGATAGGTCTGCTCGTTTGCCCCCTATTAAATAAAGAAAACGAAAATTGACTAATTGCTTATTCTTATTGCATATTTGAGTGTGTTTTATATTCACAAATTTAGTTTAACTGTCAATAGGTATATTCATTCTGCGAAGAAGTTGTTGTCAATTCATAAGTAAGCAGATACTTGAAACAAGTCACTTGTGTGTTGGTAGCCCTTCCCAGTATCTTATTTCTCTAAAGAAGATTAATTAGAAGAACTCCAGTAATCTATCAAATATCTAGTTAAAGTTAAAAACCGGTTAGCTAATAGCCGACCCCAAATAATCTTGGGAATAATAAAGGCTAGGAAGAGTTATTTTAACTGTAACTACGAATTTTTTAAAAAGTACGTACCTCGTCCTCCTCTACTGGATTTCTAACTCTATGTAGAACTCATTTCACATGGAAACATCAATTCGAGGGCAATTTTTTGAAGAATATAATGTAGATTAATTAATGATGGTTTGAAACAATGAGTCAGCGGTGAATGATCCCGTGCTGTATGGGGACTGAAGCCATGGGGGCACGCCACTTGTCCTCTCACTTTCTTATAATAGTTATTGGTATATTTGAATACAATTAATTCAGAACGCCTCAACGAAACTGGATGAAATTGGCAAAGAGATAGATTATTCGCAAAAGCTAAGATAAAACAGAGGCCCATGTCCAGCAGTAATCTACAATAGGCTGATAACGATGGATTACAGAAAATACATACATACATTTAGTTCGGAAAAAATTACCTACCCTACAATATCTCAAATACGGCAGTCTTGTCCCAAACGAGGCAGAACCTGTGCTATGACAACTAGACTGCAGTTACATGTACTCATTATTGTTAATGCATACCTACATTTTTTAGAGACATTTCCCGTATAAGTGTCGCGGGGGACTTTACAAACACACAAACAATATCCAGACTCAAAACAACAATTTGCGGATCACACAAATTGTAGTCCCATGTGGGAGCTATGTCTGTAAGTTTCTATCACCACATACTTGCGTGGTAAATCATCAATACTATTATAAAAAATATAAATATATTGTGACATTAATGCTACAATTTCTACAAGCATCCAAATTGTTAAGATACATATACATGTATAATAATTCATCACTTAAAACAAAGCAATTTTAACCTTATTAGTAACACACTAAAGTCTATCTAAAACGTAAAATTAAAATTGAAAGTATCAAGACAAAACTATTATACTGTTTATAGGAAATTAAACTCTATTCATAACGGTATAAAGTGTGGTGTAGTTTGTATAGATGGTCTTAAGAGATCGGCTATAGAAATGTTCAACCCTTACGAAACCGCGATGCGCATTTTGATAATAAGTGACAGAGTAATGATGGATACAGAGACTGTTGACTTAAGAAGTCGGATATATAGAAATTCGGTTTTTTATTTGTAATTATACTTGGGGCTTACAAACCCCGAGAGAGAGAGAGAGATATATTCAATTATTTTTTTCTTAAGAAGTGTCGCGGATAACTTTAGAGGCATATATAAAACGGTTATAAAAAACACTAAGACTCAGGAATCATAATTTGTGGATCAGATAATAGGTTGTCCTATATGGGAATCGTATCCACAACCCAGTAGAAGCAACCAAAGTTGTTATTTCATCAGAGTATTTTGTAGGAATCGAACCGGAACGGATTCTAGCTTAACTATAACATCTAAGATAGGACTTAAGAGATACCATAATACACCATTCTACTAATATTAAAAATGCGAAACTTTGTGATTACGTATGGATGTTTGTTACTCTGCTACTCATAAACTATTGAACAGATTTACATGAAATTTGACAGTAATATAGCTCATATATCAGAGTTACATATAGACTACTTTTTACCTTGATATTCGACATACACGCGAACGGTGCCGCGGGTGAAAACTAGTTATCTAGTTTTTTATACTATTGATGGCCCAATGGTCGAAATTCGAGAATAAATCTTTTTTTTATCTTCCTGCTCTCCCCCAACATATAAACTTTAATTGTACCAATATTCATACTACACCGTTCGCATTACTTACATAAAAAGGGGTACAATGTTTTTGTTTCAGGTATTAATATATGGATTTTTTATAAATACCAGCCTACCAAAGGAACTCTGCTTGATAGAAAACATGAGCAGAATCCAAAATACGTGGTCACCATACCCTTTGCGATGCAGACAATATAAGGCAAGCAGTTCAGTAGAAAAAACAATCGAAAGTAACGTACAGTAGGAACAAGGGGGGTGGTGGGGAGGTGTCTAAAGTAAGTGTGTAAGCGATACACAAACAAGATAGCTTCGCCACAAATGTGATTAACATATATGTATGTAAGTTGGAGTCGAGTAATAAAGTGTTCAGAGCTCATACATAATTAATGGTCACAATTCTTATAACAGAAGCCGGCCAGCTTTGATGTGGGGGGATGGCGTAATTTAGAAGCTATCGCGGTTCCGGTAACTTAAACGTGTGTCGACTTGCTTTGGTTAAAAATAAATAAATAATGCTTATATTGTTTAACCTGTATTTCGTCATGTTTTATAAATGTCTGTACCATTTACTACGTATAATACCGGTTTCAGGTCTTGGCTTAATATTAGGAAAATCGCATGAAGTCTGTCAAAATATAGTAAAGCATAGGACGGTCTGTAATTAGTACATTAGGCTACATTAGTATGATTCCCTGTTTTATTTAATTTCGATAATTTATTTTTATTTATTTTATTTTATTTGTTGTTTTTAATACATTACAAACACTATGGACTAGTGTCACACAAACATACAGGCAAATAGTCTTAATAATCTTAACCTAGTATAAAATAAAGTCGCTTCCGCTGTCTGTCCACTTAGATCTTTGATCTACTTAACAGATTTCAGTTACGTATGTTACTATTTGCAGTATTCAGAAATAATTGCGAAGCCGGCTGTACCGCTGTTATCAGTATAAATTGTTTTTTTTAATGTGTGCTTAGTTAAATCGCTACTTCTTATTCCTTGGAGCATAGAATTCAAATAGTTGTACAGCAGTGGGTGTCTGTATTGTGAGCGCAGTGGCACGCACGTGGACACTCATTGTCTGCGCAGGGTGACGATGAATAGCAACTGGTTTGTCCCAGGTTCGGTTCTGATTGAACGATCTTCTTATTGTTTGTCGCTTCCCGTATCTAGTGACACTGTGGCGCAGACTGCTTTTATTCTCTATATGTATATATATCTAATGTGTCTTTTCATGTCTATTGCATATATTGAATTACGGGCTGTTTGAATTGTTCAAATACAAATTCAAAATCATTTATTCCATTAAGACACTTAGTGATAATTATGAACGTTAAATTAAAGCTACAGATAAAAATTATAGATCGACACAAACAGACGCCAGATGTACTGTATTGTCAAGGTGAATTAGGTGAAAACACCAAAATTCACTGTATGCCTGTGTCGATCCATAACTTCCAGTTTCCAAAATGCGTAGGGCCTTAAGAGAAGAATACTGGCAAGGAAACTCATGGCCACTCTTTTAAAAGTGAGATGGTTGTGATAAAATAGCTTTTTAATAAATTTAATTAAAATTAGGTCACAGTCTTAAGTGTGACCTAAGCTTCCGTAAGCTTCCTTACTCTTACACTTACACACTTACACTTACACACACACTTTACTTTACTTTACACGGTACACTTTTTAGTTTTCTCTTAATCAGCCAGAATTTGGCTGAAATATGTCTTCTTAACTTAGTTTTTAACCGACTTCAAAAAAGAGGAAGTCTCAAACCGTGTATACTGTTTTTTGTAACCTTTGAACTTTCGACTAGGTGAACCGATTTTGATGATTCTTTGTTATTTGAAAGCTGTACTTAAGATGTGGTCCCATTTCAATTTGATCCAATTCTAGAACTTCGGTTTTTTTAAGATGAGCTTTGCCTTGTGAGAACATACTCGGGCACAAATAGGCCAGCTTGTGCAGCAGTGAAGGCGTCACAGCTGCGCTGCCGGCCTTTGGGGGATAGGGAGGAGATGGGATATGGGCCTCCTGTATCCTCACTCACTCGGTGAAACACAGCGCAACCGCCTTTCTGCGTGGCCGTGGTATAGCTCCGGTCGAGCCAGCTATTACTGCCGAAGTGTGATTCTTCCACGGTAAAATTCATATAGATGATGAAAAATATTCATATCAAAATGAGCTCATAAACCTACACGAACACGAACGTATTGGATCTTAAGAGGGGTCTTAGACAAAATCTACACCAGAATATATAAAAACTCCTAACAAAGAAGTACCTGGGTGAACTCATTTCCAAATCCGTTTATCAAGTCCAAACGGACCCAATCCTGAATTCTGATTACAGAAACATAAATACAAAAGGACAATTTACACTTCAAAAAACTCGATTTTCTTTCGCGCTAATTAATTCTATTGAACGACAGCACACAAAAAAGTGTTGAAACATTCGTAACCCTTTCAATGGCGCGTCAAAAAAAAATTAGCTTTTATAGAATTTTTCATAAAAATCGTCGCAAAGAAAAATGGTAATAAATCATTTGGAAATTAATAATTAATAACGTAACACCCGGACGCGACGGGCTGACTAAAATCAAACGTAAATTCGAAGAAATTATTTGCATAAGAAGGGATTTTTTTTGTTGCTTTTTTCTGCTTTATATCGTTTACTTTTCGATTTGAAGGGAACGATTTGAATGGATATGATGTTTCAAGTGTTTTTTAATCTGTTGTTAATGCTATGGAAATACTTCTTAATTTAGGTAAAATTACATTTAATTTAGTAGCAAAACCAAGTCTAACGCAGTTACACGTAACATTTCTCATGAGTTTCAGTATTATGTGCACTGATTGTCATCAAGTGATTAAGTGACTTAATGTTATTCCTAACTTATTCATAAGATATTATGGATTAACCACTATTTATCAGTCTGATAACATAGATATGAACGAATCTCTATAAAGAGAAACTTTAATACTTAAACACAATTTGCACATTTAATTACATATTAAAGAGTCAGTCTCGAAATGAAGAATATCCACACTAAGACATCTTAACCCTTTTAGAGGGTATCGGAGGGATTGGAACAGATGTTTTTAATATCGGAGAGACACCCCAACGCAGTGTTTACACTGAGCCCATTGTGTGATGTCTTAGTCTCCAGTATTTAAGGGTTATTGTATTTTTAAAAAGCAAATAAGTTTGTTTTAAAACGTTGGATTTGCAGGTAGCACTTATACAGAATGATTTTTGTTTGCTAAGGGTCTGAATAGAAGGTGTTCTCCTTCATCCGTCGTCATTATTGATTCATTATTTTCTTATTCGTATACGGTGATCTTGTTTAAATATCTATACTTATATTATAAAGAAGTAAAGATTCTGACTTTGTATGGTTGTAGAGGTAATCTTTAGAAGTGGCAAATGATAGTGTTTGTAAATCAAGTCGAAGAAAAGGGGGCTCTTAATGCCCAACGGATAAAACAATATTATGTAATACATATAAGTATTTTTTTATTGAATGGGTGTCAAACGAGCTACCGTATCGCTAGTTGGTAAGTGATTACTGCCGCGTATGGACACCGGCTTTTGGGGGATGGATGGGGAGGGGGATTATAAAAAGACTTTGGGTATGGCCCTCCAGTGTCCTCACTCACTATTACATACCATATTTCTGTGGGACCATGGTATCACTCCATTTGAGGCTCTCCCACGATTGTTGTTTCATTCCATACACTAAAAGCTAAATCAAACAATCCCTTTCAGAAATTGCAATTACCTCCTCAAAATGGCCGAAACAAAGAAATTTTACATTAATCAAAACTTGCTCAATGACAATAGCAATAGTTGTTCAAATATTACGGTTTGCTAACCGGCGAATAATTATAGAAAACGGTCCGAGCCATAGGCGGAAGCGATAGCGGGAATACCAAACGACCGTTACAGGTAAGGCACAACGTTGGATGTTATAGTATGTTTAGGTCAAGACAACGTATTAGCGAAGGAATAGTTCCATCAACAACTTTTATCCCACCTTTAGATGGGCTTTGACCAGCCAAATTAAATATTCATGGTGGTTCTCTTGTTGTCATCACTAAACTAAAATTCACTAAATTTTTTTAGTATCTCATATCTCAGCGCTCACTATATTTAGTTCAGTATCGACTAAAAGTTGACCAGAGGTACATGCTTGTTTATTATTTTAAAAAAATCTAAACTAAATTCGAAATTGAAAAATTATAAGATATAATTACGTAGGTAATTTAGTCGGCGTGTATTTAGTCGACGTCTAAGTTTAGTGCGACATGTCAAGTTTTACGTCACGCGTTACACGTCATAAACGTTCAACATAAGAATAGCAGAAGAAAAATATGGTTTAAGTTGAGTAACTTAACTAATTTTGGTTATACTAAAGTAATGAGGTGCTCACAGCCCAGTTGCACTTTTTGATCAGAAACAATCAACGAGGGTAAGCAATGACAGCGCGGTCAGTACTTGGATGGATGACCGCTGGTGGCATGTTACCATGAGCGTTTCCATGATTCGGAGGTCACGTCAAGCAGTCGGTCCCGGTTGTTATCAAACGATAACAGTCGTGAAGCTTAGTTGGAGGCCTTCGGGCGGCTTAAAAACATCCAACGGCAAGATTATGTAGCCACAACGTTATCTTGTCAGTCCTAACCCGCACTTGGCCAGCGTGGGGACGTATGGCCTTAACCTTCTCCTGAGAGGAGACCCGAGCCCAGCTGTGGGACATTATGAAACTAAAAATGATTGATGAAACTAAAAATGTTATTCAAAAAATAAACAAACCTGTGTTTCTGTTTAATGTGTATTTGGTACAATACATAATACAACTGAGACGTGAGATATCTAAAAATGGACTGTAAGCTTATGAAATTAGAATATATCTCCCAATAACAAATTTTAGTGCATTTTAGTTTAGTAACGACAACAAGAAAATCACCACCATTGTGAACTATACTTGACTTGCCAGTTGGCTCGGTGATTAGTGGTCCCGACTGCTAAACCAGAGGTCAGGAGTTCGTTTCCAACCTAGTACAAATGTTTATGTGATAAGCACTATTATATATTCTGTATCTGGGAGTAATTTATCGCTTACCATCAGGTGATACGGGAGCTCGTTTGCCCCCTATTCCATAAAAAGTAAGCAAGAGAAACTAATAAAAACATAACATTTAATGTGGCATTATAAAGTCACCGTTCTTTACACCACTAAAGTTTCAAGTAAGCATAAAATTAAACCAGTTATGGATCTGGTTCAGTATACTTTCTTTTCAAAATTTAAGTAAAATAATATCTAAGTACGAGATGGTGGCCGCGGTTTGCCTGTGTCGGTTAACACGTGCACAATTTCGTTAAAATCGATTCAACGGTTTAGCCGTGAAAGCGTAACAGAAAGATAGATAAATAGAGTTACTTTCGAATGTATAATAATAATATAGTTTAATATGGATTATAACACGCGTAACTTTAAACTATCTTCATTTAAGGAAGTAGTTAAATCTTAACCGTTTATTATATATTATTAACTATTAGTTGAGCCCCGCGGTGTTACCTACGGTACTACATCAAAAGGGGGAGAAGCTAGTTTTTCAAAAAAACTGCCTAAGTTACCTCTTATGTTATCGGCTACCTATCAGTGAAAGTCCTGTCTCTAATTCAATAAAAATCGGTCCAGCCGTTACAGAGATTAGCACGAACAAATAGACAGACAGACATAAATTTCAAAATAAGTTATTTTGGTATACGTACCGTGTACATACATATGCATTTAGTAAAAAGCAGTTATTTCAATGTTATAAACCGACACTCCATTTTTTATTTATTTGTATGTATAGAAGATAAACATGTTTACATAATGATTAAAACCATAGACAAATATAGTCTATATGAAGACGCGTCTACATTTCTCAGTAAAGGTGTCGCTGTTTCCCACAGTTAAATTTTACGATCTACCCTTTTGGTCTACAAACAAACCAGAAAGCTCTGTCTGTGTTTAAAAAAACTACATTTCAGGATTAATGGTTTCTTTACACTTCTAATACACACTACCATCACTTATTGTCAGTTTGATGTTAAGATATATCTATTCAAACTAGTAGACGTGTACTATACGGCCGAAGTGTCTTGATAAGTCCGAACTTCGCGCAGAAGGTTGCGCAATAACTTTTTTCTTAACAAACTAGTGGCATGTCTCCTTCAGGCACGCGTATTGGACATCCCATTTTGGTTACTTCGAGGGTACATACGCTAATGTTCTCAGAGCCTATGTTCAGACTCTTCAAGATAGTAGAGCCACGATTCCAGCTCGAACTGGCGGGCTCGACTGAGGCAGTCTACCCTCAGAGAGTTTTTTTTTTTATGTGTGGAAACCCCCTCGGGCCTTCACCCCACCGGGGTTTAGCGGCGGGTGGTGTGTCGGAATCGAACCGACTAAAACCACACGGTGTGCCACTCTGCGCCTGAGACGGGAGGGATCCGGGAACCGCTTTCTTACGCCATCCGGACCCTCACAGAGTAGATATATTGACATCATTTGTGCTGTTGTGTTTCGTTAGTGAGTGCGAGACATCTCAATAGACCGTTTGTGTGGGTCACCATGCTGCACTGTTCCAATGACTGCATTCGCCGTTGGAATGGCAGCTTCTGCTTATTGATTCGACTCAAGTTTTCTATCAGACGAAGTTGAGTCATTCAAACTGGCTCATGTATACATTACAAGAACATATCACCTGAAGTTAAGCGATTACTTACCATTGTCTATGGACTCGTATTGTGATTGGAGGATTCAGTACCAACTACTGAAGCCTCTAATGTTGCTATGTGTATAAGAAATACTCTTATTAACAGTATTACCAGAAGATACTCGTATATTAAAAATCCGTAATCATTCCCCAACCAGCTGTTCTTGCTTGCCACTTTCATTCAAAATCTGTTCCATATTAAAATTTAAAAACGATCATCGCTCATCGCAACATTTGCGCTGCGGTGCTGTCGTCACAGTGGTTGCGTGAGCTCGCTACATATAATTACGTTCGCACGATCGACTCCCGCGCAGTGCAATTATTTTGTCACTATTTTCATCAAGCCTAATTCACTGTTTTGTTTTAATGTTACTTTCAAAAGGAATATAATAGGTTTATAGACAGATTTTTTAAATTTATGAAAACTATCTAAAAGTAATATTTTGGGAAACCCACATTATGTAGAGATAGCCCCGTTGTTCCTAATCACTGAGTGCAACCGGAGGTCACGTTAAGCAGTCGGTTTCGGTTGCTATCATAGGATAACAGTCGTAAAGATTTGTTGGAGGCCACAGGCCACAACGTTGTCTTACCAGTCCCCAACCTGCTCTCGGCCAGCCTGCGAACGTATAATAACACTTTTGGCCCGACCTGAAATTCGAATCCGTGACCTCTTCATCGGCAATCGCATACATCAACCGCTGGACCAACGAGACGACTGTTATATAATGCTTATATAAATAAGGTGCGTTTCGATTATTTTAAATAGAATAAAATATCTTATACCACACAGCTCCAAAGTTCATGGTGTCGGGCATAACTATTTTTTGGGGATAAGCAATCAAACGGCCAAGATTCTGACGATCTATCAAAAGATATAATTCGAGAGTCAATTTGATAGTCGTATATTTTAGTTATACGTTAACTGTTCGAACTAAGTTGTTGACTCATAGATTTCAAGGCTTTATAAAATACTCCTCATTTAAAAAAAATCGTTTTCCTCTAGAAAATCCCATACTAAAATTGATTTAAAATTAATTTGGCATTTGATTCTTGAGGAAGGGCAAGGGCTAAAAAAATATGTTATGATAATGAAATGTGCCAAATATGCCCAGGATTCGAACCCGATACCTCATGAACAGCAGTCGCATACGCTACCACTGCGCCACCGAGGCAGTCAAATAAAACTTAGCGATGGAAACAAGATAGCTTACTAGCTTTTGCCCCTTGCTTCGCTTGCGCAGAAGTATATATTTTCATCCCTTATTATACCCACATAGGATATGCGTTTCCTAATTTCCTTTCTTAGTGCTCACTTACGTTATATAAAAAACCTACCTTCAAAATTTCAGGATTTAGGCAGTGCGTTGATCTCTGGGTATCTAAGTCAGTCAGTCCCCTTCCTCTTTTATATATATTAGAAAAAGAGGATAGATAAAAATTACTACTTATCATGATGTCTATTGTCTTATGGCATTTACTTCCCACCGGCCAACCTGTCCACTATAATACCTATATATAAAATAAAACAAAATAATAGTACCCGAAAAAAAGATGTTTCTGATAATACGATGTACATACACACTTGAGTGGCCTAGATCTGCAGTTTGGTATCACTAACAATTAAACCTATTTAACACACCTGTACTGGATTCTTGAAACCATTCATTAATATAGCGACGATGTATATCGTATGCACCATTCATTGGTTATAATTCATTCATTATTATGTGTTTTTCTAGTAACCGCAGCTGCTTCGAGTTCGATTACACTTTAAATAAGTTGTTAATAAAATTAGGTCAATAAGTTTAAGTTATTGGTAAGTGACCCTTAAGCAACATTCCCGGCGATAAAGAAAAAAAAATGTAAATGACCCTTATGTTATCCATACACGGTAGGGTGTACCTAACAGGTCGGCCTGCACATTTACGCCTTCAGCTTAGTAGAGCACATACCTGCGCAGTTGTGCACGCTCCGGCTGACCTGTAAAGATTAATTGTACAGGCAAACCTGTCAGGTATACCCTAACGTGACCTTTACGCATAAGACCCATTGCTTACTCTGCCTAATTCGCTTGAATCTAGACTCAAACTAATGTTACAGTGCGCTTAAAAGGTTTTTTTTTGTGGAATAGGTGGCAAACGAGCGAGCGAAGACGCGGTTTTTTTATATAATATCTGCAGATTTTTAAAAGTTTATTTAAAATGTCATTTGCATAAAGTATGTTAATCTAGGCAGCCAGCTTCAATAAATCTTGACATAACCAGGTGGTTACTATACTATAGGTATAGTTTAGTGGTAAACAAAGTAATTATATTCCGTATATACTTTATAAATTTACATTATTAACATTTGACTACTTAAATACAAAAATGTAATTATGTTTTGAAGATATAACTAATAACTTGTACGGTAGATATTTCCGGAAAACCAGCTTAGATAAAACCTTTAAATTTAGATTAAGTATTATTACAACAAGAAAAAAATTAAATAAAACTATAACCGGACAACGTAGAAACTCTTTGTTGTAATAAAAGGCAAACGAGCAGACGTAGTGACTGATGATTAACGCCGCCCGTGATCACCCGGAGCACCAGAGGCGTCACAAGTGCTATGTCGGCTTTTGAGGGATGCGGAGAGGGATGAGTGAGGGGTTGGAATATGGGTCTCCAGTATTTAGGGGTCTGGATGGCGTAAGAAAGCGGTTCCCGGATCCCTCCCGTCTCAGGCGCAGAGTGGCACACCGTGTGGTTTTAGTTGGTTCGATTCCGACACACCGCCGCAAACCCCGGTAGGGTGAAGGCTCAAGGGGGTTTCCACACCTAAAAAAAAGGGTCTCCAGTATTCTCACTCACGGTTTTCTGTGAGGCAGTGATGATATCACTTCGGTCGAGCCAGCTCATTGATGCCGATGCGTGGCTCTCCCACGGTTCAATTTATTATGGAATTTATTCCTAAAGACTATGTCACCTAGCCTCTTATTGCAAATTTACTGACACTTTACTCATTACAAGCTAATATATAAAAAACCCTTACACAAGGACTTAATCGAATAATCATACGCCATAAATGCCTTGCGTGATTTCGGAAAAAGCTATATCCCTCACTGCTGGACCGATATATACCAAACATAGCTAAGTAATACCGCAGGAAATCTGGCATTCAAGTTACGGAAAAAAAATATCAGAGGACCTGATGAATTAAGCCTACGTGACAAGATTATAATAAATTATGTTAAATCTCCTATTTTTCTCCAAAAAACTATAAATTTACAAAAAAGAAGTTCAATGAAAATCGCATTAAAACATACCTAATTAGTAGATAAGTGCCGACCTAGTGTTGCAGTCACACTTTTCATTCCACAACTACATTTATTAGGTCCTGTTAAAACAAAAAAAAAAAAACAACAACCCATAATGTCCCACTGTTGGGCTCGGGTCTCCTCTCAGGAGAGGGTTAAGGCCATACGTCCCCACGCTGGCCAAGTGCGGGTTGGGGACTGGCAAGAATACGTTGTGGCTACGTAAATCTTGCCGTTGGATGTTTTTAAGCCGCCCGAANGTCCCCACGCTGGCCAAGTGCGGGTTGGGGACTGGCAAGAATACGTTGTGGCTACGTAAATCTTGCCGTTGGATGTTTTTAAGCCGCCCGAAGGCCTCCAACTAAGCTTCACGACTGTTATCGTATGATAAGAACCGGGACCGACTGCTTAACGTGACCTCCGAATCACGGAGACGCTCATGGTAACATGCCACCAGCGGTCACCCATCCAGGTACTGACCGCGCCATCGTTGCTTACCCTCGATGATTGTTTCTAATCACCGAGTGCAACTGGGCTATGAGCGTCAATTAGGTACTGTTACTAAAACTAAAATACATTCCGTAATATTACATTACACAATTAAAATTGATGTTATTAAATCAATATTCAACGTAATATTTATTTCAAAATTAACTAAAATTATTCATTTCAATTGCATGGTTCGTATCCAAGTATCCCTGACTGAAACATGTTTTCTGAGCCAAAGACTCTACTCATACATTTTAGCCGCCCCCTTCGCGTCGCTCTTTGGAAAATGTAATGAAAATGGTGAAAAGCGCCGTTTACTGCCATCTAGCGATGAGGGGAGTGTAACTAGACTAGCAAAATTTTCACAAACAGTGTATTCATATTTTGCGATGTTACTGGAATTATCGCTATCTTTTTAGTATGTATTTAGATACTGTTGAAATATTATATTGAATAGTACCTATCTTCTTACGTAGGAAGGGAAATAGGTATAGGGAAAATGATTGTTATTTTAATAAATGATATTATTTTCTCTGAATCAAATCGAGTAATAAAACAAGTAAGTCCACCGGACCGGAACAATTGTATCGGACTTCACAGGTATTTTATCCAAATAAATTCTTACAAAATAAATCTGTAATGTGACTAATTTATATAATAAATGACTTGTCAGAAATACCTAACAGGTGATATAATTCCGAGTTACATTAACTTACCTTCAAACTAAGTTTAGACGGCAGTTTACACTTGCGATAAAATCAAGCTATAAGTCTTTGCTTGACAACATAATCAAACATTTTTTTATCATAGCCCAAAAGCAAGGTGAAAGGCCCAATAATTGGCGCCGTTCAAGATTAATACCCAAACGAAACACGAACGAACCTAGTAACCGAATTTCGGGTGGCGCGAAACAAAAACTGACCTACATCTGCGCCCTACCGAGTTCAGCCACCCCTGCCGACTACTGAGACGATCACCCTACGTGTCTTGGCCTTACACTGAGCTGCACTTTCATTATTTCAAGGTGACGCCAATAACAACATCTTTACTTTTTATTTCATTTGAATAAACAAAATTCTCTTTTCAAAAAAAATGTAAAAGTACTTTTCAAAATAAATGTAGTTTTTAATTAAGATTATCTAAAAAATAATATAGATATTATGAGTGTTCTGATGTACTGATATGGTAATCAGGCTTCTTAAAGTGATCAATAATGTTTTATGAGTCAGAAAAATGCAGGTACTCGTGTATGTTATGCTCGCAACTGGATGCCGTGGAGTAAATGTAAACAAATGAATGCCAACACAAACAGCCGCTGAGCGGTCCAAGGAGCGGGCAGTCGATCGCGTCGCAAAAAAAAAAGCGCATCCTATTATCGACTACAACAAAAGGACTTGTGCAGTGATACCTAAGTACACATCTCGATTCATCGTCTCGACTCGATCCGCCGAACCGATCCTATTGGCGCGCCCCACTGTCGCCGGGCGAGAAAGGGACCACAAGCGCAGAACGAGTGAAGAGCGATAAAGAGGGAGACGGTCATCTTAGCTACCGAGTAGCGTCCCACTGGGCGGGGCCGCGCCAAGGAGTGAGCCTCAGATGCGCGTAGTGTTGGTGGGGCTTCGTCCGAAGGATCGCACTGCAGTCGTGTGTCGCGACAAGCACGCGCGCCCGTCGCCACGCCGCGCTCCGCGAACACCGTCACCTTACGTAATAATAACTAATCGGATCGGAACCGTTCGTCCGATAATCGATTGTGATTGAAAACTGTCAATAATCGTACACTTATTTTTTTTTATTTATTTATATTTTTTTTCATCGTCAAGTCGGCCATTTGTGAACTTGAGTTTTGTGTACATTGTGTCATGTTTTTGTTTTGTTTTCGCTCAGACTTAGAGATTTATTTTTGGGCGTAGTTGACTGTGTTTTACTTTTATAATTTAGTAACATTATTGTTACGAGTGCGTGTGTCACTGAAAACTATTTCGAAGAAAAACAGTTGTTGTGAAATATTTGACTTAGTGTTATGTGGACGTACATTGTAACTATTGTGATCTCACAAGTCTCCGTTAACAATACACGTAAGTGTTTCAATTCAGTGTTGTATGCTTTTATTGTGATTATAGGGGAAGTGTGACTTTTTGTGAGTTAGGTTGTTGGTTAAAACTCAAAGAGCTTATAAGAAAATACTTCCACAAGAATCACTAAGTTCCAACAGTTCTAAGGAAGTTTCTTCACCTTTCTTTAAAGGTTATAGATTAATTAAATTGCATTTTAATATTATAAAACCTGAAAATTAAGCAATTTTATCAAAAATGACTTCTCACTATAGCTTAGTCTCGAAATTTTACTAAGTCCCAAGACATTAGCAGCAAGCAAGCAACTCTTTCGTAGCAACTAAAAGTTTTAGCAAGACATTCAGAAAGAAATTTACAAGCAAGAAAAAAACAATGCTTAATTTCATTTAAGAATGTGTACTCATTAAAAAATAAAAAGTTGCAGACAGTAGAGAGTGCATATGATCGATAAATTTTATGATCAATTGCGATCGAAAGTTTAATTGCGGGGAACGCGACGCGGCGGCTCTTGCCGACGTTGCCTATGTTTTCTTTAACTCTCGGACGATAATTGTGGCTCTCATCTAATTTTCATTTATTTCTACATTTAAATTGAAAAGATGTAAAAAGTTAAAAGGAAAAAAAGTCTGTAAAAAATGTGTGCAACATTTTTTACTAAAATTTGGCTCAGTTATGTATTTTTTAGTAGAAAATGTAAAAATAAAATCATTAAGAATACTTACGTATTCTAAGACAAGTGTCTCATATATTTGATATTAGTAAGTTGTAGGTATCTAAAGTAGGTCTACATAAAATCAAATAGACATTATAAAACTATAATAAAATTATAGACATTATAAGGTTTTTATACCATAGAGGTTTTATTTGTGTAAGTAGGATAAATTTAGATAACATTTATAAATAATTAGTAACATAGTAACGAATAAATGTAATAAAATTAAAAACTAAAATAAAATTCTAAGAATTGAAATAGGTACGTCAAATAAAAAAACATTGTTTTCTTTACCACATTCTATGACTGTACTGTCCTTACTATTAATATTAAGATAATTCATCCTCATTTTTATTGAAATAGGTAATAATTTAAAATAAGAACAATATCAATTATTTTCGTACAGATGGTGTTCAGAGGTCGTTGCCCTCGCGACTGTACTGTTGAATTAAACAGCGGTTTCCGTATTCCAGTTAATAAAAATATCAATATGAAAATAATATGAATAAAGTTATCAAAAAATGTGCATTTTTTATATTAATTAATCGACATAATCTTTATGCATTAAATTAGTTATTATAAATATCTGTGAATGAGTGGGGTCTTTCAAGGAGGTTTGAATACATGCACATTGGGTATCAATTACAGATAAAAAATACAGTATTCAAATGAGTAAAGCAAATGCATGTTTGAATGAATATTCAATATTGAAATAAATGTGATGACAGGTGTTTTTTTTCCTGTCAATACCGTTGCAATTTAAGTCTAATTAGAATCGGTATAAAAACTTAATCGATTCTAAACAGTATCGATTACCAGCGAATCGAGTTATGCGTCTACATGATAATGTGGGATTTTTCCATTGTTACGGCGAAATACAGAGTTTTTTGTTGTGTGAGAAAATATTAAGATATACTCATAAAAAATTAAGTAGGTTTACAAATGTATCTTATTTTTATCCCCCGACTATAAAAGAGGGGTGTTATAAATTTGACGTCGATGTCTGTCTGTATGTATGTACGTATGGCTGTGGCATCGTAACTCTCAAACGAAAGGACCGATTTCGATGTGGTTTTTTCATTTGAAAGCCAGTTTTCTTGCGGTTCTTACTTATTTTTGGTTAATATCGGTCTAGAAGTGTAAGATTGTCAGCTTTTATCCAATATGATGGAAGGCATTTTCGGCGTATGATTACTTACTCGATTAAGTGCTTGCGTTAGAGTTTTTTTTTTAATTTTAGCTTGTAATTATAACCCCTAAACCTATATATTTCTTATGATATAATTAATGTATACCTTAGTGATAAAAATATTAAAAATATTTTTTACTAAATAGAATATTGAAATTTAGAAAAATTATTATTATTATTTAATGGGTAATAGCCATGGATCGAACTAAGTGGCGTGCAATTGGAGAGGCCTATGTCCAGTAATGGACTGCGATAGGCTGATGATGGTGATGATGGACAGGCAATAAATTAGTAGAAGGTACATTTATTTGTCTTTGGTAAAGTGACATAAAAATCTAATTTATAATAATTTTATGATCTGAAAGTTAAATATCTGAAACCTTCTTACTTGATTTCATTTATATTATTTATGCATTTAAAAATAATTGAAATAGTTTAAATAATCATTAGACGAAAATGAAGTTCCTAACTACATTTGTAGGTGAAGGGCCAAAGGCAGTGTAAGGTCGCGAGTTCAAAACGGACCCCTTTGAACTATCAAAGGGTCGCTCAGAATACAGGTATTTTAATAGCTTAGTTCCAAGGACTCGCGGAAATATTGAAATTGTGTGATTAAATTTTACTAACTTAGTACCGCTGTTTCGCTTGCCTTAATACCTATAGAATTTAATAGAATATTTGCTGAAGATACTGGATTTTAGATTGAAAGATATTGACATGTTCTTTTCTTTCTAACATCGTATAACAAATTTTTTTAAATATTATTTAGGTTTCAGTGGCGCAGTGGTAACATATGCGACTGCTGTGCTTGAGGTCTCGGGTTCAATTCTCGGGTCGAACCAAATTTTTGTATGATACACAAACATTTGTTTCGGAGTTAAGATGTTTTCTATGTATAATATGTATGTATTTACAGAAATATATACATATACCTATATATGTATGTAATTATATCAGTTGTCTAGCATTCATAACAGAAGCCCTACTAAGCTTGGGACTAGATGGCGTTGTATGTTAGACGTTCGAAATGTTTATAAAAATATTTTTGTCGAACTAATAAATGATCTAAGTTTAGTTGGAATAGTTGAGTTTTGCAACTTTTGTGAGTTAAATTTAGTTTTTTTTTTAGTTGCAGTTAGACTAAATCCATAGACTAGTAGACTTTATATGTGAGTATTAGAAGAAGGTTAGGACTAATTATATTCGGTAAAAACAGTTCCGAGAGTATTAAAGTTGACTTTGTAGGAACTGCTACTGACTGTCGTGGGTTCGATACTCAACAGATATTACTGTTGTGATAATTACCTGAGTATTCATAAATTTCTTGTATATTCTAAAAGCTTAGCACAACTAGTAGGAGATAGTTATTTCTGTGAAGAAGAAAAAAAAATTTCTTATGTAGAGAGGGCAAACCTCGTATTGAGGCAGAATTAATTTATTTTAAAAATCTTTCTTATTTCAGTTGTAGGTCTATCTTGAGGGTGTCGGTTCCTGGGTTCGATTCCCGAAAGGAATAAAAAGACATTATTCGAGAGTCTTTCAGTAGAAGTAGACAGTAGGGCGAAGCTAGTGTTAAAAATAGCCGAAAACTCCTTATATCATCAGTTATCTTCCAGTGAAATCCATGTCAAAATCGGTCTAGCCAGACAGACAGACAGGCAAAGAAATATTTTAATTCTTTTTTAAATATTACAAACAGACAATACAATTTTTTTTATTTGTATAGGTAATATTAAACCTTCTTACCTACCCATTCATGGTTATCTAAATTCATGATAATAAAATAAAATCGCACTTCCCTTAATTTATTCATAGAAATATTCTATCTTCAACTTTAGAATCACGGGTTCCAATCGCGCTAAGTGCAAATATTTGTATACGTAAATATAAACTAGTCTAAAAATTGCCGCAAGTGTGTGAACGTATATACATAAATAAATATGTATAAATTTATGTTCTTCAGTATTCTAGAATCGACAATAAAACTTATGCTTAGCTTGGGTCTAAATAACGCTGTACTAATTTTATTGTAATTATTGCAATTGGAGATTACACGTGACACGTGAGACATATGAATCTTTACCAGAGTGTAATAATCGTTAAAATCGATAGGTATATTAATAATTAATTAATATTTGGGGGTTCGATTCCGCATTCAATCATGACAACAGTTATTTGTTCTGTGTCTAAGTGTAGATCACTTATGCCCAGAGCCTTATTGTATTATATTTATAAAAAAAATTACCGGTTATTTTTCTTCAACGGTTTCAACTAAAGATGATTTAAACCAGCCCACAGACGCAAGTGAATGAAATATCATAACTACATTGACGCTTAGAATCTCGCTCAAGGGAACTATATTTGCAAGAGATATGATTGATTGTGTTTTAAAGGTCAGACCCTAAGTAATTTTGCAAAAATATACCAGGAAATTATAATTAGAAACGGTCGTTCAAGCTTCTAAAGAGTGGCTTGATTTGAGATGTGTGTAGGTAGGGCTGCTCGACCGGGGTGGTACTACCCTCGCACAGAAGACAAACATTGCCGGACGGGGTGGGGGTTGTCGTTATTCAAAAAAATATGGGAACTTTCGAAAATTAACGAGAAACTCACCCAAAAAAAGTAGTGACAAAAAGTTCTGCAATACCTAGTATGTATGTCTCATAGCATCGTCAACAGCCTTTAAGAATTTACTGCTGGATATAGGCCTCTCTTCAGATCAAAATCCCTGCGATTACACCACGCCGACCAGACGGGGCTGGTCACAATTGGGATGAATACTCCTGGTGACACTCCCTATTCATAATACATCACTACACGTACAATATATATGTGTACTACATAAATACTAGTTTTTTTTTTTATGGAATAGGCGGCAAACGACTAGACTTATCTCCTGATGGTAAGCGATTACCGCCGCCCATGGACACCAGAGGCGTCACAAGTGCGTAGTCGGTCTTTGAGGGCTAGGAATGGGGGAGGGATTGGGGTATGGGCCTCTCCCATATTTGACTATCCTGATTGATTAAGTGAAACACAGCGCAAGCACTAATTCACACCGGTTTTCTGTAAGTCCGTAGTATCTATCATTTCGGTGGAGCCGGCCCATTCGTGCCGAAGCGTAGAATGAAAATATAAATAAATGGAAAGTGAAATATAAGTACTATTGACTGCCTCGACTGCTCTAGCAGTTAACACAAGTGACTGCCGATTAAGAGGTCCTGGGCTCGATTCCCGGGTTTGACTGTGGGTTTTTCTTACAAAAAATTCTTAACAGCGCCCCGAGTATGTAATATGACGATGTTCTCCAAGCCTCGGAGATCACATTAAGCTGAGGGTTATCAGGAACACATGCCAATAGTTATTGGGAATTCAGTGCCCTCTAATATACTGACAACACCTTCAAATTCAGTTCACCCTCAGGGTTGCGGAGGTTCTTTGCCAGTCACTCCGTGGTAAAACTAATATTCAGGTAAAACCGCTTGAACTAGTAGCCGAACAAGTCCAATAATTAGTCTTGCAAATAATAAAGACTAGTAAGATAAATATGTACTGTATAAGTATGTTTATCAGCGGTCTGGTTACTCAAACGTAGGTTCGGCCTAAGGTATACTTTTAAACTAACTTCTAGTACCTGGATGACCGAGTTTTAATCAGTATTTTTTTTTATTTATTTAACTTTATTGTACACACTTAACAGATTGAAAAAAAAGAATTACAACATACAAATGTGACAATTGGCGGTCTTATCGCTCATGGCGATCTCTTGTTGGTGATATTATTCAGGGTACTAGTAGTAGGGTGCACAAATCTCAGATCCATTTAAATGTCAATAATTACAAAAAAAACACACCAAATTCAAAATATTTAACCTTCATATATAAATACATATCTACTCATACTATTCATAAACACATTCATATACATTTTTAGGAAGTTTTCCAAAAATAAAATCTATCTAGATTGATTTATCGTCCCCGAAACTCCCTGTATACTAAATTTCATGAAAATCGTTGCAGCCGTTTAAAGGTATTAGATAAATTATAAAGGCAGTGGATAGTTTATACTAGCTGAGCCTCGCGGTATTACCCGCGTGTGTTGTTGTAACTGTGGGCAGAGCTTAGTCTAAAAAAGTAACCTAAGTTACTTTCAAATTAAAACTCAAAATCATTTTCATCACTCAATTAAGACGCTAAATGATTTATAAACGTTAAATTGAAGCTACGGATAAAAAACATAAATTGACACAAACAGACGCCCAAAATGTACTGCATACTCTTTACATCATCAGCCATCTGCTTGTAAAAGTTCAATCGAAATCGGTTCAGTCGTTCCAGAGATCACCCGGAACAAACAGACAGACAATCAAAGATTGAAAAAATATTATTTTGGTCTGTGCACTGTGTACACATAGTTTAGTTATACAAACAGACTCCAATTTTATTTCTTATTTATATACCTAAATTGAACAGTTATTCATTTTTTTGGTTCAACTGATTTCTTTTTTGTTTTTTTAAAATATAACTTTCTGTGTCACGGGGATCTTTACAAACATACAAGAAACGGACCAAAGTACACCCAGACTTAGAACAACAATTTATGGATCACACAAAGGATTGTATTGTATTGATTGTAGGATTTGAACCCACAACACAAAGCGCAGTAGGAAGCGGTGTGGCGACCGCTGAAACCACTAGGCCAACCGATGCAGTCAATACATATAGTTTTTTATATACATAAGCAGGTACGTTGTACCTCTTAAAGATGTTTAATAAATACACTGCACGGATGGCGTAGTGGTGGTCTTGAGCAGTTGCCTCGCCTTTTTCTACTGCGCCAAGTGTTGTGGGTTTAAATTCACTAGGCACAACACTTTCTATGATTAACAAATTGTTGTTCAGTCTTGGTTTTTTTTGGCCGTTTCATGTATGTTTGTAAAATCGGATTTCTAAAAAAGGAGTCGAATTTAAAAAAAAAACACGACCAATTTAAAACAACTTAAAAAAATAATAACTATAAATCACTTCAAAAACGATATCATTTTATTAGGAAGTCGGTTAATCTAATCTAAAGCTCTACTGATGAAACTATAAGTATAATCTATATAACCCATTAGAAGCTGGTAGAGTCGACTCTATAAATAAATCTGTCAAAACCCATAATAATGATCTAGTTTGATCATTAAATGGTGATACCATGTGTGGTGATCTATCGAACACGACTCTACAACATGTTGTAGAGTTCCAATGTAATATGTAGAGCACACACGTATTGAATTATTGTACGAATATCTTCAGTCCTGTGGTTAGAATGGCAGGAAGTAGGTTCCATTCTTGTGTGGAGTTAAATGTATATTAACAAATAAAAGATAATACTCCCGTATTAAAAATAAATCTTGGAAAAGATATATAACATACTTGAAAAAGATACAAAGCACACCTGGACTAAGAACAACCATTTGTACATCACACAAAGTTTTGTTTCTTGGGGGGTTCGAACCCACAACACTCAGCGCAGTAGAGAGCGACGCGGCGACAGCTATCAACCACTACGCAATCTGTATAGTCAAACGTTCTGTTCCCGTAGTAAAAATAAACAGTTTGAAAATGAATTAAAAACTTTACAAAAAAATCGGACTGAATCTACCTTTTTTGAAGAGCAGTTGAAGAAAATAGGCAAAAGATGTACTTCTACTCTTCACCCCTGATGGGTCTATTCGAATGGTGCAATAGTGAGGATGATCTCAACACTGAATGTTCAGAGTTCAAATCCTCTACTCGAATGCTGGAACTCAAACTTAGTAATTTAATAATAATGACAGATATTCCAGACATCTTACACACAACGCCATCTAGTCCCAAGCTAAGTAGAGCTTGTGTTATGGGTACTAGATAACTGATCTAAATATATATATACTTTTTATAAATACATTCATATATACATAGAAAACACCCAAACTCCGAAACAAACATTTGCACATCAAACAAATATTTGATTCGACTCAGGAATCGAACCCAAGACCTCAAGCACAGCAGTCACTTACTCTACCACTTGCGCCACCGAGGCTTTTCAGTGGATATAAAACTCATACCTAATAATAAATCTGTATGTTTGTCATCTCAATGAAATCCTGCCGATCAAAGCATTTCGCGTTACCTATACCTACCTATGCATGTAGTTATTAATGCTTAAGATAAGGCGTGGGACGATCCGGACCGCGGTGCTCCCATATTGTTCGATTTGTGACGTCAATATTAGTGTTGGAGACTATACAGCGGGTTCACTTTTCGGTACATTATATTATAACAAAGAAATATTTTGTTTGTTTGTTGGAATTCGCTGGTTTCTGAAACTATTGACCAATTTTGAATTGTCCTTTTTATTGAATCACTGTAATTTCAGTTTGCGGCTTTTAGAAGCAGAGTAGTTATCATAAATGAGAAAAAACTAAATTATCTAAATTATAACATTTTTTGACTTTCAAACACGTAAATAGGCAGACAGTTATAAAGATTCATATCTGTTACTATGTAAAAACCATGGAAAACCCAAAAAAAAGTTATTCAACCATTACCTTGTCTTGTACGCCCGCCATTATCCCAAGAATTTAAGTAATAAAATTATCAAAACACAACTAGACGCGGGCCCGTTAAAATGGACGAAATATAAACATTACGGTCGAATTCCCGTAAATAAGCAATCAAAAACATTTATTATTGCCTACTAGATATAAAGACACATACTGACATACAATTATTACACGTTAGTAGAAGTCAAAAAAATAATTATATAAATATTTGTACCAACAATCTCCATTCTATTCTAGAAATACTTCAAAGAAGTCAATAAAAATCTAACTACCTAGTACAAATACGAAAGGAATTCGGTCTGTTGCGTGTTTTTACACGACTACGGCGAAACCAAAAGGAGGGCTAATAGTTTTGGCAGTCTTTGTATATTTGTATGTTCCAAGGAAACACCTAAACTCCTGAACCAATTTTTTTGAGTTGTCAATAGAGCTATAATAATACCGGGGATTTAAGACTTAAATAAACTAATTCCCATAATTCAAATTATCAACAATCGAGATTGGGATCTTAGAGTAAAGATGGTAATAAAAATTATCATTTCTATACTTAAATTAATAGATATTTCTTAGTTTTTGGTGACAAACTAAGAATATGATAATTTCTCAAAAAACTACTCCTACCAAGACATCACTAGTTTAAGTATCAGTCATAAAATATAGTCTATACTTTATAAAGTATAGAGAGTAAAAATTATCAAAAAGTTAAACTTATTTTTATTTCAATAATACCATATCAACCTGTATATAATAAATCGTTCGATTTTGTTTACATAAAGTTTATCTGCAGGACGCGGACGGTAAGCTGAGCCGCAATGCGACTCTTGCGCAATGATCGATAAATACAAATGATCTATAGATCTATGTGTGACAGGATGTCTGTGGGAAGTAACAAGAGACCATATATATTTTTATTATTTTAATGTTATTGTTTAATGAGAGAGAGGCGGACTAACTTTATAGATAACGGATTCTTAACATGAAATTGGGATATTTTTCATAACTTACAACGCCATCTAGTCCCAAACTTAGAAGAGCTTGTACTATGAATACTAGACAACTGATATAAATACATATATACTTTTTTATATTGTGACGTTACTGTTGTAGGCTACTCAATTGAACAATATATTTCAATGTTTGTTTTATTCATTATATTTACCGAGATCTTTTGTAATATTCTTTTTAATGAAGGAGACATCGGCATTTATTTACGAAACAGTCAACTACCCCATTGATGGATGTTTCTAGAAAGTCGATGTACAAATTGACAAACGGTCACAGTAATAGAACACCCATACTAAAGCTATGCTCGTCCCGCGGCTGCGTTTGTTTGTGTCGCGATATTTTACACCTTGTGGTGTAAGTCACGAGCTGTGCGATAACATAGGAATGGATGAGACAGCGGATATGATTTACACTTGAAATGCGTATAAAAACTTTTTTTACTATTATAAATGGGAAAGCTTAAATGTATTCATATTTGTTACTCAAAATGTCATAATGACTTAACGAATTTCGCTGTAATTTGTAAGTAAGATCGATTTATATCTTGCCCTCAAAAAATAAATGATGTAAATGACATAATATAGTAATGTAGACACATCCTACTTAAGCAAATTGCCTTAATTTTAAGATTGTAGTTTCAACCATCAAAAACTGCGACTAAAATTAATCATGTATTTGTAGTAAATAAATAATCAATCAATCAACCCATAATGTCCCACTGCTGGGCTCGCGTCTCCCCTCAGGAGTGGATTAAGGCCATACGTCCCCACGCTGGCCAAGTGCGGGTTGGGGTAAATAAATAAGAATCCCTTTATTATGCTCTACTTTAAAAGTACTTCTAAGCCTAGATTAATAAACCAAATATAATTTTACAGCCGTAGAATCATCTAGACGTAATTCTAAATCCCGTTACTGCTTACAACTTAGACCAACTATACTTGTTAATTGCATTCCATTGGATTTTACACCTTATCCCAATAGCATAGAGTTTATTATCGTTTAATTTGAGCGTGAGAACATATGCCAATTATACACTGCTTGATAAGAAGGCCTCAATCAGCGAAATAGGAAACGGAAGACATTTTTAGACGTAAACAATATTTTTTATTTATTTGTTATTGATACGACGATCGTTGAATAATTCTGAAAATCGAATTGATTAGTCAGCACTTTAATTTTTTTATTATTATTGTGTATAGTTTGGGACAGTAACAGAGCTAGGGGATTGATTAGTCAGGTGATAGTTCGGGGACATGTTTTGACAAAAAAAATCGTGTTCTGTGCGCCTGAACAGTGTCACAGACCAGGATTTTTTCAAAATTTTAGTATTAAAATTTAAATGAATTGACAAACTGAGAGTGACGTGTTGATGCTGCAGGCTGTCGCTATGACAACTTGGAGAAAACTTATTATCCGATTGCGAAAGAAGGAAGGTTAGGTTTTTCGAGTGTATGTATGTATCCATATTTTCTTGGCACACCCTAGAGCCTAAACGGCTTGTCGTATTTTTAGTACATTTATTTGCCACTGAAAGTATATATTTGTTTGCCATCCTAACGCCATAATTAATCAAACGATATACAATAGTATCGTTTATAAACCACGAGATTTCAGGAGTCAATAAAAGATATTGTCTCCGCAGCATGGAGCCCCACTAACCAATTTATTACCATCAAAGCTCCAGCATATGGCGAAATCGGTGCCTTCGATGTCTGAAAAAAAAGAAAAACATATATCCCTCCTGCTCTAACGTATAACTCCGTCCCTGTCTACCACCACATGTGTTTCCCGCCTGCGATCAATGGATAGAGTCTTTTTTTTCAAATAATATTAACGAGTTATACCCAGAATTTATTGGTCATCGACTCGTCATTACTATTTCATGTTTGTCGGTTAAACATGTGTTTAAAACAAATATTATTTTACTAGCTTTTGGCCGCATTTTGTACTCGTATTGCTGTACACTGTATGAGCTATTATTGTAAAGTATGATATTAAAGTTAGTAGAGCCACGCTGATCTCAGCGCGGTTGGGTCAGCTCAGCCGGGGCGGTACTACCCTCGCACAGAAGATCAACGTTAAATGACAGCATTGGTGCTGTCGTGTTTCGTTGGTGAGTGCGAGACCGGAGGCCCAATGATGCAGAAGTATCACTAGACCGCCATGGTCGAGCCACCATGCTGCATTATTGTATTGCCTGCATTTGCAATGAGCATGTGATCACCACTATTGAATTCTGCTTATGCTTTCCACCAGGCGAAGTAGAGTCAGTTTGGCAGGTCAATACATACAAAAAAGTTTCATATAAATCTGATAAGTAGTTTTTAAGAGGAAGAGTAAAAAACAATCGTAGATCCTCATATCGAAGATTAACTTTTCAAATCGGTATCATGAGCAAACATAACAAAAATCTTATTGTACTATTATGAGAACAAATTACGCAGGTTAACATTGTCAATTAAACCTGTACCAACTTGTCTGGGCAGCGCGTTTTAATAGACCAAAACCTCATTTCAAATAAGAGGTTTAACTCCAAAAGTGCAATAATTACCTAAATAATTCTAAATCCCGAGAACAATATAGCATCAAAATCTCCACAGTTCATTATGATCAGCAAATATTTTCTATCACAATTCACAACTGCCCTGACATTTCGAACTGGCAATCTTACAAGACGATTGATCCATTGGCAGGTCTACTTCCACCAGAATACATCCTGGCTATTCTCAGAGTGGACCAGATTAAAACAACAGTGCGTTGCGACATGCGTACTTTGTTGTTTCATAACTGTCTTGAATATTAATTGAGTTATCAATCTTGTTCTATTATGAGTTGGTTCTAGAATTATTTATATTTTGTAAACTCAAAAGTAACTCTGTCTATATGTCTGTTTCGCTTTCACGTCTAAACGAGTCTAGCGATTTCAATAAAATTTGCTTTGCTTTTTGAGAAAGGCCATAGGCTACTTTGTACCGCGATAACAGATGTACACGCACGAGCCGTTGGCAAAAACTATTTGAAGTAAAGTATTATAGTAGATTAGTATTATTACATAAGGTAGTAGAGCCACGCTGATTTCAGTACGAACGGACATACAGAAGATCAGCGTAAAATTTTAGAGTTTGTGTTGTCGTGTTTCGTTGGTGAGTGCGAGAGTGGAGGCCCAATTTTTGTTTTTATGAAATAAGTGGGCAAACGAGCAGACATATCGCCTGATGGTAAGCGATTACTGCCGCCCATGGACACCCGTAACACCAGAGGCGAAACAAGTGCGTTACCGGGGGGGATGGCGAGGGGGATGAGGGGAAGGGTTGGACTATGGGCATCCGGTATCCTCAATCACACGGTGAAACACAGCGCAGGCGCTGTTTCACACCGGTTTTCTGTGAGACCGTGGTATCACACTGGTCGAGCTGGCCCATGCATCCCGAAGCGTGGCTCTCCTACGGTGAAAAATAGCCGGCCGAATGATACAGAAGCATCACTAGGCCGCCAAGGTGTGGGTCACCACGCTGCATTGTTGCATTGTCTGCATTCGTGATGAGTATGGTGACCACCATTCTTGGGTTCTGCTTATGCTTTCCTTTAGTCAGAGAAGAGTTATTTTGGCAGAGCCATCTCTCAATTCATCCAAATCGGTGACCCTCGTTACCCCTTTTACCATAAAAAACACAAAGAGTGTTCTTAGCACACAATCATTTGTGTGATGAGTACCTGGAAATCGAACCCACAATTACAAGCCAGTCAGTAATAAAAAATCAGAATCATATGTACTCTAACTAAAATCGTATTTTGACGCTATAGTACGTTTGTTTTAAACCTTAGTGGTTTAAAAAAGTGTTTAAAATGAAGTGCATCAGTACATTCTACGTAATGAAGAGAAGGGTGACAATGATTAAGGGAGCCTGTATCGATGAAGCGGGAGCAATCGACAGCTCGCCCGAAATACACCGGCCATCGTCCCACGCGAGGGTGTAATGACATACTACCAGAGCATACTACGGCGACCATCATTCTGTCATATTTGTGGGACAAATCCTTAACTGAGACGAGTAAGATTTTTATCAAAATAATTTAAAACTAGCTGTTGTGGTATGAGTATGTTATAAATAAACAAAAATTTTAAGAAACAAACGACTTCGTGAAATGAGACCACACAGAAAGTACCAGCTTTAAAAAAAATGTAATCATCGAAATCGGTTCACCCATTGGAAAGTTCTGAGGTAACAAACATAAAAAAATACAGCCAAATTGAGAACATCCTCCGCTTTTCAAGACGATTAAAAATAAAAGATGATACACAAACATCAGTGAGATAACGCATAGGGGACCGTCGCCCATGAACACCTGAAGCTCGAGAGTCAGTGCATCTTTTTGAGAACTCCCCCTACAATAATAGGGAGAAGAAGGCTTTCGATAAACTCACTTACTCACTCAGTTGTTTCAAATTTAGCAAATCATATCTTTTCGTCACCACAAGCGACATAACCCGTTCGAAACCTTAGGAAATAGAAGGTATGACAACGTTTCAAATCATTTTATCACGATTTAGTCCTGCTGTAAACAAAAACTAATGTTAAATCATATCACACGAGAAGAAGCTTCAATTTTGACAGGTACAAATAAGAACATCATGGCTGCCCTACAGATAGGGGAATCAAAAATGAAATGTCGAATTAGACATTCGGATGTCGTTTTTTGTCAACTTCATCTCTGGAGGGAGGCCGAGTGGTGTGCTACCTGTGTCTAACGTTCATTTGGAACACATTAATAGTTAAAAATATACCTTTTATTACTTTTGAAAACTATTACTCGTCGATTCGGGGTTTTAATATAACCTCTTCTATTGATGGACCTTCATTGATTCATTGCTTGAACTTTAAACAAAAAACAAACAACAACCCATAATGTCCCACTGCTGGGCTCGGGTCTCCTCTCAGGAGAGGGTTAAGGCCATACGCCCCCACGCTGGCCAAGTGCGGGTTGGGGACTGGCAAGAATACGTTGTGGCTACGTAAATCTTGCCGTTGGATGTTTTTAAGCTGCCCGAAGGCCAGCTCACGACTGTTATCGTATGATAACAACCGGGACCGACTGCTTAACGTGACCTCCGAATCACGGAGACGCTCATGGTAACATGCCACCAGCGGTCACCCATCCAGGTACTGACCGCGCCATCGTTGCTTACCCTCGATGCTTGTTTCTAATCACCGAGTGCAACTGGGCTATGAGCGCCACAAACTTTGTGAGAAAGCAATAGGAACCAACAAGCTTGAATGCAGTGAATTATGAATGTGGACGAAGCAAACGAGGTGTGTCAGGACCGTAGTAAGTGGAGATCAATTGTCTCTGACTACTAATCTGGGAAAAAAGCATGATGTTATGACTATTCGTACGTGCTTAAAAATATTTCCTAAAACAATAAAAAAGAGGAACCGAAGCCCCGACAGTCTTAAATATCCGGTATAAATATTGAAACATATAAAAACTGCTTGGACTTGAAATGGCGTATTTATTATTCCGTATTATACCGTGAAAGAGCCACGCTTCGACATTAATTGGCTGGCTCGAACGGAGTGATACCACGGCCTCACATAAGACCGGTGTGAACAGCGCTTGCACTGTGTTTCATCGTGTAAGTGTTGAAACACCTTCCCCATCCCCCTCCTCATCCCGCAAAGGCCAGTGACGTCTCTGGTGTTGCGGGTGTCCATGGGCGGCGGTAAACACTTACCATCAGGTGATACGTCCGCTCATTTACTTCTATTCCATAAAAAAAAAACTTAAATAAAATAAAGAAAATATATTTTCGAAATATATGATACTAATAAGTACCACACCAATAACCACCAAAACGTACGAACACCTCTTGTTTTAATCATAAATATATTTTTACGACTTTCTCCCCCAATATTAAGTTTTTAAGCACACATTTATGTCATCTCACACAACGTTAAGTTTCAAATGAACTTTAAATTAACCAATAATTACACCCCAGCGTACATTTGCTTTAATGATTATATGTATTTTTAAATATTCATATTTCTCAGTTATGATTTTACAACTGAATAAAGTTACTGGTACTTATATCTGTCAGTAACTGTCAAACTGAGACATACGTATAGAAAATGACGCATTTCTTTTAGAATTGGCGTTTAGATTTTGACAAATCAAAAAACCATACTGAAAAACTATACTTTTCTGCAGCTATTTTAAATAATTTTAACTATATTGACTGAGTTTTTTACGATTTTTCTACCTATAAACATCAAGCATTATCTATGAAATTTTATCGTGCGCCATTTTCTTTTGAAAAGAATTGCAAATAATTTTGTTAACATTGTGATAGATTAATGTATACTAGTTCTCGCCCAGTGCTTGAAATTCAACCTTAATACAGTAGTTGACATCTTAGTCAAATAAGTTTCTTTTCATCATCTGTCAAAACGATAAATTTGTATGAAAAATGTACTAAATACAAACTTGTGACGTCACTGTTTTATACTACTCAATTGAGCGATATATTTCAATGTTTTTATTGATTAAAATTCCTTATACAAGTAAGAAGCTGTAATGATTATATTTTCCAATATTATTTGTAATATTCATTTTAATGAAGAAGACTTCGGTGTATATTCACGATACAGTCAGATTATAGATTACCCTATTATTATTATTATTTAGCTCTCTGCACACCTCGTCTATACCTACAAACATTAATTGTACTAAATTTCACACTCCTCCGTTTCAATAATTTTCGTGAAAAGGGATACAAAATGTTTGCTTCACATATTTAAATATTGTGATTAAACTAACTGATTGGACCTATAAAACTTTCGATAACTTTCTAGTTCCTTTGCAGATTTTCTAAATACCTATAAACAACTATATATGTATGTATACATATAAACATATATAGTATGTATACATATATAGTTATAGGTATATTAGAAAATCTGCAAAGGAAATAGAAAGTTATTGAAAGTATTATAGGTCCAATCAGTTAGTTTAATTGTTACGAAAACCCGCATATGACGTCAAAAGGGTGAGGGTATACCAGGTCAAGTTAATCGTTGGAGTCAGTGCAATCGATCATAATCAACCTGGTGACATAAGCTGTGTATCATTAAGTGAATGTCAAATCAAAAGACGCGCGCTCAGGAGAAAAAGCGCGGCAAATGATATGTCAAACGTTTAAAAAGAATGTATTGTAAACTTTTAAATAAGGTATAAAAATTTAAAAAGAAATATTTATATTAGTGATGGAATGTTTTAAACATCGATACAATCTATCACATCAACATTCAAATTTAAATAAGCGTTATTTAATCGATATAGTACCTAACGTTACATGTAATTATTATTTTGATTAGAAAATTTACAACTAAATAATGTGTTCTGTTTTGTAATAAGAAATTTCCAAGTAATCAATATGTACCTTTGACAATAACACAATTCTACAACGACTAAGTTTCTCTGGTGACTTTACTTCTCATCGGAAACGCTATAGCGGTATAGGTAACTTTATAAAAGTGCAAGTTTAGTTCTTAGTTCTATTTATTTACTAAGTTGAACTGTAGAACAGAAATCTAGTAGCTACATATATAAAACTTCAGCAGCAGTATTGGTTTTAATAAAAACACATCTTTCTTAAGGTGTAATGAACAGACACTTACTCCAATAGTCGAAAAACATAAAGACCACCTTATGCTATTTAATGTAGATTAGTAGAGCATCGCGATCGGAATTTCAATTTAAAAATGTCTATTAATAAATATAACCTTTCAGAATGAACACAAACACTATATTTATATCGTTAAACAATTGTGATAAAGACAAGTGACAAGAACGCAATGATATTCGAACAAAAATAAATTAACGGCCACACCTGCCCAAATACACGCAACGCGACTCAACTTTATCGATAATCGACCATTTAATAATGAACATCACTATCGTGATCGTAGGTTAGTGATGTCCTTTTGTCGTGAGTGAAATTGATAATTTTCAAGAATTGACGTTTATTGGTTTTATAACCGTTATTTGTCCGTCGAGTAATTGGTGATAGGAGTGTGTGTTATAAGTGATATTTAGGAAAATGACACTCGACTTTCTAATAGCCTCGGTTATTAATAATTATTTTAAGCTGAATTGTTTTAGGTTTAATTAAAAAAGTAACTCCCGGTAAATTTATTGTTTCATTAATATATTTTTGTCTTAATATCTGGGTAACACTGTCTGTAATATTTTTGTACCGATACGATTCTTGAGACTTTTAAATTTCAGATGTTCTTGGTAGGCATTCAGGAGCAATCAGCTCCCATCAGGTGACTTGAACGTGTGCTGGTATATCCCTAATATCATAACAAAACGTGAAACACTAAACTGATTTAGACTCATCAAGATACTCTACCATTTCTCAATAGAAATGAAAAACTAAGCCATTTTTATTACCTTTGAATATTACACAATCGAATATTGAACCATCCGATTGAAAAATAGAACGTACCACAACATAAAACTTTACTGGCATCGATCACTTTTCAACTCCATTCAATAAAACGACACTCGTTTTAAGCCAATACGACAAAAGGGCACTTAGCACACGTCCGAAAACCGCTCCGCTTAAAAAGTAAAAACAAAACGCATCAATCAAAGAAGAGAAATGAAATAATCGAATTGTTGAACGAGCGCAGGTCAAAGAGCACAAACGAAGAACCGCAACAGATTCAAAAAGGTAAAATAAAATTGTGGAACATCACTAATATCTGGCGCAAAGTTCAGTGTCGATAACTGGAACAAAAGAAAACAGAAGGGGGAAGGCATTCAGAAATGGAACTGGAATTGATTTTCTTTTTAAATTTCGAACTTCACCGGATTGGTTTAGTCTCTTTTTTTACTGATATTTGACAAATGAAATGGAAAGCCTGTAACGTTGAATAGAGAAAAAAAAAGATCTTTTGGCGCGTGAATGATGTCGACAAGATGGCGCAAGATGATATATATTATTGCCAGATAAAAAAAGGCAATAGGTAGATCGTCACGCATTGAGTCATATAATCTTGGATTGACTTTGTGTTTAATTGTAAAATTAATACAATGATTTCCTTATTTAAATAACTTAAAGTCCGTAAACATGTACTTTTTGCTTCCATTGTTAAAAAACGTTAGATTAGATTAAAAAAGTAGTATAAACGTTGTGGCACCATACTAATGTCATATTTAAATTACAAATTGTCATATAAATTAAAATTAAATGCGACATTTGCATTTTTTATCATAATTTTAAAGTTAATATATCAAAACTAATCTTGAAATTTCTTCGTGGCCATTGCATGTGGATAAATAATTAGGTTACAAAAGTTTGAAAAAAAACCGCCGAACTAAAAGGCATCGATTGAACGGGAACTAGCGAACTTTTCTGTCACGAAACAACGTTTTCGATGCACGATAGATTTTTACTGCTGTTCACTATCGGCTGTTGTTCCCCGCCAAAACTTATTTACATCCAAACCATTAATGACCAAACAAAAATACACCCTATGTTCTTATAATAAGGGCTATAAGGGTAGAAAAGAATTCGTCTATCGGTAATACGATTTCTTCGATGTATTTTAGAATTTGAGGGTATTTTTTATTTACAACAGTGATAAAAATGTTTGCGGCCATGTTTCCTTTCGAATATATTGTTTGGTGTAGTCTTTGGATAGTCGTAAAATAGTTTTTAATGGTTTAGTAAATCATTATAATGATATAGGTAAGGTATACAGTGTGCGGTACGAAGTAAGAAAGTATTTGAGGAACGATTTCGTTAATAGACATTAAAATAAGCGGCTATTAATTTATTTTATTTCTACGTAATGGTACTTTAATGGAGCTTTTATCTTGTCCTAAAACATAAATCTATCGAAATAAAATCGGTTAGTTGGATTTCAAAAAAGTTTATTTGATCTAAAACTCGATTCGATGCAACATTATTAGAATGACATCCTCAAACAGATTTCAATTCACCGGTAATTTTGAACTAACAAGTACACTACACAAACCACTTAGCGACACGGCAAATTTACAATTCTAATTCACAGTTAATTTATATTATATTCAAAGGTATACATATTTTAGAATTTTGTCGAAAAATAAAGTTGTTAGAAGCCATTGTTGTAGGGGACTGAACGGGCAGGCGGCACGCGAGAGATCACTATCGATGACAAACTTACCGATATCTATCGAACAATCGATCGTACTATTAAAACAATCCTTATTCCTATCTTTATTAAGTTTAAGATATAGCGACAATAGTTAAGAACAGCAAACGTTCGAATTTTGAATTTTTGGTTTTGTCGTCAAATTAATTCAAAGTGTCTATATTTTAAGTTGAAGTGAGCGGGCAACCTTTTATACGACCTATTTAGACATCAAATAGTTAATAGTAATATACCCTTTATAGTAAATCTAATGACACTCGTATTTACAAATATTTATCATGGCAATGTTTGTTGCGGTTCTTTTCAGTCATTCATTGAAATAATAAATACAATTAAATGCCTAACTTCAACATTCAAGCCAGTGATGAAAAGTATACAATTTTTGCGTACAGTTTCATAGTTAAACTAAGTTAGTAAAATACACCCTTTCAGTGCCTTGTAGCACAAATTCTACAATAAGTAGGGGCATTACTAATAACGAGCTTATCTGCACCATCTGACCTCCCCAGCTAATGAATATTAACTGAATATGTTAAATATTTAGTTTATACAGTTTCCGATGACTCACGATATAAGGGAAAATCTATTACTGTTTGTCACCGCTAACTAATACTAACTTCATTCTTTGTCTATGAATCTTTTTTCCAGTTTTAAAATTTAAAACATTTAACGTTCCCTCCATCTTGTCATGCTCTTTGTTTTCGGTGACAGCCATACGGCCTATAGCGCTGTTCTATTTAGTAACTAATTAACAATAGTATTCGATTCGTAAAATCGACTAATCGATTCAAGGCGTGTGCTGTTCGTGCGGGCGTGTAATCCTGTTTGCATATCGGCCAGCACGAAACTCCCGCACTTATCATGTTTATTGATTGACACGCCAGTAACTCAACCTACCAACCCCACCGGCCAACTTGACCGTACAATTCTTTAAATGCAAGCGAGAAAAGAAAACTATTTAAAAAAAGTTGCAAATACAAAAGGAAAACCATTTTTATGAAAAGTTTCATAAAAATGGTTTTCCTTTTAACTAAATATAATATATAGTAACTATATAGTAACTTGAACTAGTAACTTGCAAATATATAGTAACTTGAAAAAAAATTAGCCCAAATGATATTAAAAAAAATAAAATCACAAACTAAAAGAAAATTGATTTGTAAAACAACCTCTAAAAGCGATAAAAAAGTAAATAAGTTTTTTGTTAGTTCTACAAGACTTAAATAATTCCATAAAAAACTAGTTTCTTCGCTACAGTTTATGTCTTAAGGCCCACGAATTCACAGGTAGCAGTTTAAGGCCTTTGTTTAGGCGGCGATAAGTTTTTTTACATGTTTTATTTTACTATTTATTATAACAGAAACTAAATTAAATCAACAAATAACTCATGTAAGAATTTACTAAATAGTTTCCCGCGAAAATAATGAATGATTGATGTTCGAATATGGAATAACTTTGAATACTCGTTATATGGCCGTCAATTCCTGTGTTTTGTGTTTTATAAAAGTTGGTTTTTGTTATTAAAAGAACGAATGCGTCATAAAGATCAAAATACATATATAAAATATGTTTTTTTGCTATATATAGATTCTTAGTCACAGTCATCCATAGTAATATTACTAACGACTTTGGTCACTGACAGACTTCCCATTTTTCATACTTTTCCTCCAATCCTTTGTATTCCACAAACGCCCCAGCGATTGTTCTTTTCGTTCGATCCACAAATCTGTCAATTTACTTTTTCGTAAGCTATCGCTTTGATCAAACTTCCAACCAAATTAGTTTCGACACGAAAACCGAGTGGCCGATTGTCTGCAGACAATAGAATCGATGTTAGACCTTCCCCTTTCAATCGCCTTTTTCTTTTCCAGGCTGAACACCAACAATAAGAAAGAAAAAGTAAAAAGACACGCGACGTCTGAACATTAGATTACAGTTCAAAAACGATTATTGAATGAAGAATCAAGTAGTTCTACAAATTTGAATGTAGAATGTGCTGTAATGCGCTTATGTGGTTCAGTGCACGACGGGATATAATCAGTATGAGCCGGGCGTGAGACTCGGACGGATGCACCCCACGGGCGCGGCCAGCCTGCCCGCCGCACCAGAGGCGGAGGTGCAAGCTATGCACTCGATGGACTGGCTCTTCAAGAAAGAAAGAATATATCTGCTCGCACAGTTCTGGCAACAGGTAAGAATATCACATACAAAAAGATTGGACCTTCGAGTCTCACAGACATGATAATGGAGATAACGCTGCAGTCGCGATGAATCGGTTGTAATCGGTTGTAAATATTTGGGGTCACATATGACCCCAACTATTTACAACCGATAACAACAACGTAACAAAATCAATTAATAGTTGTACATTAGGTGCAATTAACCCATCGCCCACCGCCTGCCGCACGACCCCGCTTGAGATTATTGTTACTATTGTTTCGTATTGTAATCACGGTGATTTTATGACTTACAGTTAATGTCGTCCTGCTATTGTATCTGACTATTAAAGGAAAACTTTTAACTAATTAACTATTAGAGTCTATTACGATACTGGTTTATAAGGACTAATTGTAGAAAGGCTATTTGATAATACTTGACAACTGCCCAACTTTATTTAGGGTTGCGGTCGGTGCAATGAGTTTTCTTCCGCCATTCTCCTCCGTCAATGAGCAGTTACCTGAGCACCAAATCCGGGTGTGTTTTGGGCTCCGGTAACTGACAAGTCCCGATATACAGTTCCTATAATCCCTTGGAGGACTTCTTGGGCGGCATTAAGTTTGTATTTCTTGCAGGTTACCCTTTACACTAGCTTTACGCTTGTCTCTTTGTTATTGGCGTCAATGGACGGTGGGTCACCGTCGTGGTCATACTTACCATTAGGTATTCTATCTACTCGTTTGTCCCTTCCATAAAAATACTAATTATTTCTACCTTTGCGAACAGTTATTAAAATACATTTATATCTCTTTAAAGGCTGTTCTCATTTTTAAATGAACAATTATAGCAATACAATAGTTGTTGCAAGCAATATATCTGTCTGATCCGATCTAAAGCTGCTGTAACTCATAGATTTTTATCATCAATACTAAGGCCACAGGATGTTGAGGAGTAGGAAACCTGTTTATTCTTCACGCTGATGAGTCGAAAACGTTATATAAAGTAATAAAATTTATATTATAATACTCTTATGCTAAACGACTTAATAATTACGTATAATTAAGTGTGGTCATTGAGAATTTGAGACATCGATTTTAAACTTCTTAAAAATCGACTTAGTCGATTTTTAATATAATCAAATAATTTCCTAAAGATACTTAAAATATATGTTTCCCTTTCATTGGCGAATAATATGGAAATTTTTTTGAAGATTATTCTTCGATTTTTTTTGATAACACTGAGCCGTGACGTTATGTCTTAGTTTTTCATACAAAATACGTATTCAATTCAAAAAATAAGTCCGGATGAGTAATTTTGTCATGAGCATCGTATATTCTACCATGTCTGAATGTAGTATCACTACTGTATATGTTGTTCCTGGTTTAAAAACAGATAACCTACTTTTTTATAAAGTTATGTCTACGTAAAAAAGCAAAAGTAGAAGCTTATTATAACCAAGAACTTTAACATTTAACAGTATAACACTGCGTCAGGTTCAGGCTACTTCAATTAAACATTCATGCCACGTCACGTTGGTGTGATGTTGGAAAGGCTACCACACCTAGAGTACTCCTTCAGAAGTGATCCAGTAGCCGTACAAAATACGTAATTATTTATTGGACACCACATTAATAAGTACATAGATGGAGTGCGGCTAACTGTAAAATTGTATAAAAGAGGGTCTGGAGGTTCTATTGCACATTCTTGCATGCAAAGGAATTAAAGTACCTAAGTCGTGTATGTCGGTTATCGCACCAAAAATTCAATGTCCATCCTCAAGAATCAAGGTTTCCCCATTCCGAATTTCATTGAACTCGGCGCAGGGGTTCAGCTGTTAAAGCATAAGAGACATACAGATACAGTTAATTGTCAATTTATAATATTATTATAGATATGGATATACAAATTATTAAACACTATACACATATACCGGGTTTTTGTCTGTGTTTTACCTGATATTTCACTCCAATTGTGTTGAATCTAAGACATTATTGAAAAGGATAATAATTAGTATTTAAAATGAGTTTTATCTATAAATTAAAATATGAACACAAAATCTTACTTTATTATATATGAAAGGATATTTAATCTATGAATTAATTGTAAGCATAAACCAGAAAATATTGCATCTAATGGTTGCTGATCTATGACACGGCATTGCAACGTCAAACGCCATTCAATAAGCGCACGTACCATTATACTCTAATGTGTGTAATATTGAATAATAACCCCACTCACTGACACACACGTACGAATTTGCATCTAATATGGCCGATAGGAAACATATTATCGAGGAATAAAAGTCCGTGTGGTGACGGATTAAGAATACGAAGTGTGACCACTAATAGTGATCTTTAAGTGTCGTAAGAATCGACTAAAGAAGCAAAGTACAGAACAACATCACTACAAATAAGGAAAAGTTTGACAAACCCTTTACTGATTCGTCTGATCAGCGTGCTATAACAGGCCGAAACTTCCTTTTAAAGGAGAGGCCTCGATATGACCAGTAGTGACTACTAAAGGCGGTTGATATAATTTTATTTTGACATAAAAATATTTATGCTTTAATAATAGCTCACATCGCTATCTTTAATAACATTCAAATTTACATTCCAAGTTGCTACAAGATTAACCATATCAGTTTCGATATTCAAATTTCGAAATCATAATTTAATATAAAAGTTGGAGACTAGATAGCCAGCTACACATTCTAAATTTAAATTTCAAAATGCCTATTCTAAATATAAATAAACATTTGACGACAAATTATGAACAATAGAGTATGATATTAAAGTACGCTAAATAAATATTCATTGTTGTTCATGGAACGGAGCGCTAGTGGTGCGCCGATTCGTCCCACTGATACTCAACACATTTGAATGCTGGTACCCGATACTATTGTTAGTATTACGTTCCAAGCTCTAACATTGATTAAAAAGCATATTTACATATAAAATTTGCATACTCCGTGCCTCGAATTGCACTTATCGATTAGAAGGTTCACAAGGACGTTTTGTTTTAATTTCATAGTTAATTTTATGGTGTTTCTCTACTCGTTTGCATATAAATATACTCGAAGGTACTTTGCGTGTTTGTATAATATGTCACTATATATTATGGGTACTTTAGTCGGCCAATTCATTTATGTGAATTTCTAGAATGTTTGTCCTTGTACAAAACGTTTTTGTGCAGGTGGTCGCTGTTTATGTTGAAGGAAAGTAGTGAATTTTACATTATCTCTTCAAGATCACCTACTCCTAAGTTTTAAGGTACTAATAATTTTAATTAGGATGTTTCGAAATTCAAAATTCAAATAACCTTTTTTGAACTGTAAATGTTGAGTCCACAATAATCAAAGAGGATCGTCAACACATTAAAAAAACAGAAGTAACTAAACAAATAGTAAATTGAAATAATCTTCAAATCAATCTCTCTCCTTTATATATAAAACCAATCGTAAAGTAACGAAAATAAAGAGATAAATGATTAACTGTGTAATTAATAGATAATGCCGTCGTTAAATTTTCTTTCTCCTGCTTTTATAATCATTCCATTTAGTGATGGGACAAAGGTATTTTACAAACTAAATTAACTAGTAATTCCTGACACCTTGGATTTATAAATAGAACGCCTGTGCGTCTTATGAAACTAACAAGTGACAGCAACTGACATTTAGGAAATGACAGTTCTATAATATTTTCAAAACTCGCTAATACCTTCATCGTTTCTATTTAAACGTCCCTAAACCAATCCTCAAGCAATCAAGTGATTCTCAATTAAATTTTCAATTGCTGTTTTCAGACACACTCCGCAGTTATTTATATGTGTGGTTATAAAAGTTGAACAATTATTATCAAAACCAATAGCCATAAATTGTCGATGAACCACCCAGGCAGCGGGAAACGGAAAGATCCTGGAATGAATCAATGTTAATTTATCTTATAATTTATCATTAAATTAATGGCATATTAGTTGGCTTAATGATACTTAAATACTACATGTGAATGTAATAACATATTGTGAAAAGATTACTTTTTATATAAATACACGAACTTTAATAAAAATGTAATGTAGTAATCCATACTTATAAATGCGAATGTTACCTGATTTTAATGAAATTTGGCATGGAGATACTTTGATTCTTGAGGAAGGACATAAGCTAGTATTGGCAGCGGTAACGGACAAAACGCGGGCGCGCGCAAATGTTAGTGTTATAGAAAGAGATAGAATAATTTTTTTCGACAATATTAGTGTTATATACTTCCTCACACATCTATAAAATAGAACTCCATTTAAAACCTCATTACTGTACACAGGGAGAAATCCATTATTATTATTAAATGCCGAACAAAAACGACATTCCGATAGGCACCATTAAAATCGATTACATTTTTGAAGTAAACACTAGGGTTGCTGCAAAATCGTTTGAAATTTTTCCCCTTGGTGTTTGTAAATAATATTCGAACGATGGCGGTGAGAGAAGATTGTTAATAAAACTAACATTAACATCAATAAAATCTTGGCGGCATACTGCAAATCATTTTATTGTCACTATAATTGAATAAGATAAAGAATCCACTGTTTTACCGTCCTAAGGAAAAAAACTATCGATAAAACAGTTTTATAATGAAGTTAAACCAATTCAAGTAAGTGATGATGATTATCACGTATATCCTTAGGTGTAGAGATTTAAGGTTTTATTTGAAGGTTTTCAAACAGTTTCAGACCTCGGGGGTGTTCTATATCAAGTAGTGAAAGGCATAACTTAGATCATCATGTATAAGCCGAGTACGATCAATACAATTTACGTGTGAAGGCAATAGGCATATGGATCGGCATCACTAGCAATCGATATAAATAATTATTTCTCTGTTTTTTTACGGAGTGAGTGAGATTAGAGAAGCCAACCTGCCCCTCCCCCTTCTCCCTACGTCTTTGAGATAAGGGACTTATAAGGCTACACACTCTATATATATTTCTATATATATATAATAAGATATTTTAATACTCATAATACGTAAAATGACAGAACAACATTAAGTCCCTTCTAATGATGTGTCACAAAATTAACTTAAAAAGTGCCTATCCAATGGCGCCCTTCTTTATGACAAATTGTAATGTCCTAATGTAAATGATACCCGATTTAAGCATCGATTAATGTTGATTGCGAGCGTTAATGGATTTAAAATAAATAAAGTTTAATACGTAATTTCACGAATCAATTAATGTTTGCCTTTGAAACAATTACTATGTGGTCTCTCAGTGGCTCTAACGGAGTGATATCAAGGCCTAACTGCAAATCAGTGTTTTTATTTCTTTTCTCTAAATAGGCCTACGCCTTAAAACCTCCTTGCCTCGGATGCCTCGATCCTCGGAGGAAAGTTTTGACTTTCCTCCGAGGATCGAGGAGGCATCCTTTGGAAGGGCAACGTACTTACAATACCTATACTTTAAAAAGTAGGTCATATATATTTATTAATTTAAACATTTCGAAGATATGTATGAAAAGGCATATTAAATTAATAATAAATCCCTTCCATATTACCTCCAAATTCAAAAATTTTACTTCCAATATCCCATCCCAACCGTTAATTAGTGCTGGCCAAGGAACGTCACTGCAAACATTCGAATTTCGACGCCGTAATTAATCGACTCGATTCATCGGCCGATCGTATCGGTTCGGATCGTAAAAAGAGCATTTCCCTACGAGTTCCGAGCGGAATGCAATTGGTTCCCACAGCCTTGATGCCTCAAAGAATGTGTCCTGTGTCCCGTTTAGAGCAAAAAATTGCGTGCTTTCCCATGTCTACGTCAGTTCTGGGTCGAATGGTGACGCCACTGCACCTAATAAAACGCTGCGATTTCTTAAGGAAAAGCAACAAGTGTAAAGTTTATTGTGAGTCCTTTTTACCACTTATTACCAATATCATAAAAAAACGGAAAACTTAAGTCTCCAAAAACGTGGAATTTTGCGGCACGAATGCCTCAAACAAAAACCGTAACCTGTATTTAAAAATCGATTGCAACCAAAAAATTGTCACTGACAAATGATTCGAACGCCTTGTGGTTGAAATTACGAATTCAAATCTTTAGATTTTGAACAAAAACCGCCATTAACTGTCGGCTGTTACTTTTTTCGATTGTCAATGATTTTTGGGGCTAATCGTGTTTTTTGTTGATCCGTTCAAAGCTAATCGATGTATCGAGTATACTAATTTGATTTGCGACCCTCCCCTTGTATCTATTGGTGGGCGTGCCCTATCGATCCACTCTAGCTAGATCATTACTTCAAACTAATCAACATGGATCAACTGCAGTTGGATAATTTCCAATTTGGAATGGTTTGGATGTAATATAAATCTTTGTTTAAATGCCGAATATGACTTCGGTAGCGCGAAATTGAACGTTTAAACCGCGAAGCATATACGAATAAAAAGATATTACATCTCGATAATTTAATAGAATTATGAAGGGAAAAAATAAAGAATCGATTGTGGTTGATGGCCGGCCGCACGAATCATCTGTGGAACATTCAAATCATCAAGCGCTGATGGTTTTTTAATGATATTTTTCACAATCGGCCCGATCATTGATGGTTATTAGGTATAGGCGAATGCCTCGAGATATGAATGTTAAGTCTTCGACACAGTTAAAATCGCCTTACAAATAATTCTTACACTAATCTCGTCTTTATTGTGAGAGTACAATTGACGTTATTCCTTTGTATTAGTCAGTTATTACTGGTATTTCCATGTGGTTGGGTAGTTGAGTCGTTGTGGGAACGGTCTCCAAAGTCTATAATGCGTCATACAGAAATTAAAAGAAATATAGATGTCGAACAAAAAATAAAATTCTACCTAAGCGTTCCTATATATGATAATCGAAGATACATGATAATAATTATAGGACTAGTTCAACTAACTCGACGGTTATAAAAACATTAGAAAGCTTCCTTACATTTATAACATATTATTTGTAACTTAATTTTTCTATTTATTTTTTACTAACTTCATTCCAATAAAGTAACAATGTATAATCGATACTTAATAAAACAATAAATCGATTCAAATATCGAGAAACAATGGTAAAACGGGTAGCATCCCAACGGGGCATAGTGTACAGCTCATTAGAATAATCTTAACCGCTTTCAACTGGTTTCTACTAATTTCCCACTCGCCGCTCGCGTGTTTAGTCGAGTCTAGCGCGAGTGTTTGTAAACACTGGCATGAATGGGAACTATCGACACGTTTCAATTTGGAATACACCTCTACAGTATGCGGCGGTTAACGTTCACCATTATGAATGCACATCACTATTGATTACACTTACGTAATGAATGAGTTTAAGTGATGTGATAGATAAGTGACTGACTAGAGTTGTTTTATACTTTTCTGGTTAATTTTATGAATGCATGTAGGTAATCATAAGAGAGGATTTTTCGCTAATGAATATATATGTTTTGTCACATGTAAGATGTTCGAACAATCATAATACTGTACAGACGGATAAACAGCCATCAAAGTTTTTTCTTTCAAGTGTTTCCAGTTCTTTTTCGCTCTTACCTTAAAACTGTGACCCCTATCTCGAACCGAAAGTCATATAGGAGCATTTACTAAAAGGCTGATATAACTTTTCTGAAGACTCATACAGATGTAGCAAATGCAAAGTTAACGAGTTATATAAATCGGATGCTCCTAATATTATATAATAGCGTGTTAGAACGTTAATTACCGAAAACCGATAATCGTCATATGTAACTAGTATTTTCATTAATAGCCGTGTCGGTACAAATGGTTTGTAATAAACGGCCTATTGAGCGCTGTAATAGCCGAGAATAGAACCTTGAGCTGGTTGTCAACTCTTTTGTATGTAAGTACAACTTGAATAATTAACTTCTAGAAAAGTATCATTGACTTCAATTTGCCAAACATGATAGATTGTAATATTCTTGACACATGCCACAGAAGGTACAACACTAGCGTAATGAATATAGACCTTCGAAAACCACAACGAAAGTTGTAAAACCTTCAAGCAATCGATTCCCAACGAATTTTTTTTTTTGGAATAGCGTGCAAACGAGCATACGTATCGCCTGATGGTAAGCGATTACCGCCACCCATGGACACCCGTAACACCAGAGGCATCACAAGTGCGTTGTCGGCCTTGCAGGATGGGGAGAGGGATGAGGGGAAGGGTTGGATTATGAGCCTCCGGTATCCTCACTCACTCGGTGAAACACAGCGCAGATACTGTTTCACACCGGTTTTTTATTTTTACTACTAAATAACTTTTGACAGCGTTCTAACAATTAACATTAAAAACATAGAATAATGACTAGTTTATGACTCCAAATTTTAATAACCTCATTATCGCATTCAAACGTGGAACAGAAAAATTTGAATATTGAATGCCCCTGCATTCAAAATTCAAAACAAACACGACACGAATCAGAGATAAATTTTGACGAATAAATTTGAATTAAGAATTCTTAACGGGCATTTTGGTAGCTGTATCGACAGGTAATCAATTATCAATGCATCGATTTTGTGTTACATCGATGACTACTTTTATTGATTTAATCGAATTCGATATACAAAAATAGGTGATTTACGATACTACTACGGTAAGCGACATATGAGGGATGTCGTACAAACTTAAAAGGTTAATTGGGTACTCTTTACGCCTAAAATAACCAATCGTAAAGTTTTATGTAGAGTGCCCTGAGATATTGAGCGGCGATAAATATGAAGCTAATGTCTTATAATTTGATGGTTTTCATTAGAAATCGTATTAACGTTAGAACATATATTACAAGCAAAGGAAACACTACGATACGAGTTTTTAGATAGATACTCTTCATAACTAATTAAATCGAAAAACTTTTTTCAATTTAGGAGTAAAATTAATTTTGTGTCTGTGATGTTTTATTCAAAAGTCACAAAACCCTCTTATTAAACAGGTATTCGCCTCTAGAGATATATAAAAGAACTGCAGTAATAATTTGATCTTTTTTATCTCGATAAGTAGAATAATAGACATTTTTCAGTTTATTTTATTTTTTTTTAGGTTGGCAACATTAAGAAGAATATAATGTCGTAAATTTCAAATGATATTTTTATAATGATATAACTTTAACTATATTATATACTAGCCGTGACTGCAGCTTCACCCGCATTTATTCTGGTCATTACTCTGGATCTTTGATCACTGGTTAATGTCTAATAAAAAATAATAACTTTAAAGTGACTTTTAGTTTTAGAAACAAACTATGAAACACGAAACACTTAGCTTTACTATTAGTATAAATTAGTGTAAATTAATATAAATTTATAATTAGAGATTAAGTAAACATTACAAACCCAAACTTTCCATTAGAAATCTTAGCATTTAACAAATACCTACTAGTTACCTAACCAAGAACGGCGCATAAGTCGTTGTGTAAAATACCACAATCCTGTTTCATTCACAAAATATTTACTTGACGAATTTAGACCTTAAGAAGTTAACAACAAGCTTTCGGTTAAGTTTCGTGTGTAAAATAAATAAAGCCAGCTGAAATGTCATTCATGTTTGACAGATTGCTATCGAACTGCAAAATGTTGCCATGTACAGGAGGCAAAATAAGTCATTGATACACTGGTTCATTGTTCATAAATTTATTTTTACTCTTGAAGACTAAAGGTTATTGCAGAATATATCGTTGACTATTAAAAACATTGAACAAGTAGTTACAGGTTTGCGATACTGACCTGTTGAAGCTTTTAGTTACCTAATACATTTGTATTTCGTTTCCCTTCCACACTTACCCCATTTCTTTTTTTTTAATTCTAAGGTCAATTAAATTGAATCTTATTACATAAACAGATGTTTGGCAAATATCGTACAGGTTTATGTCTACCATTTGGGGGCTACAAGGAGAGTATAATGTTATATTAAAATATTATAATTATTTTTAAAATTAATTAACATTAAAATGAAACGGTATCCCCACCGTCTCCTCCAAATAACAAAACTTACTAGCATTCCCTGCCAACAGTACTCTGTAAAGTCACCCATTGTTTGCAGCGATATGCATCGAAGTTGGAACTGCCAGTTACAGCTGTGAGAACAGAGTTTATAACATACAGCTGAAACATAACCTTAAGAAAATTTATATTTCCTTATATAGAAATACGATAACTAAAATATAAAATCACCTATCTCAATCATGCAACCTTCTTGAGCCTCTCGGTTCGTAAAGACTATTAAAACATCGTCCATGAAAAACAATTACGATACTTAATCTGACATTCAATATTAAAAATATTATTTCTCAATATAATATAATATTATTTCTGTTAAAAAATGTTCATTCAAATGTATACAAATTATTGGAAAGCCTTTCTCACTCATGGTCTTCGAAACACTGGGTCGGTGATCTGGCATCACGAGACAGTCAAATCACAAAAGTAAGGTGTGTCACCTGTTATTTAGTATGTATCAGATACTGCATTCAAAGATAAGACAAAGCCGTGTCATACTCTGTTACAAATTCACAATTTCACTTTTTGTATGTTCAACACACGTTCTAAGCAATAACCGTATGAGATTGTTTCATTCCTGGTTTTCCTGTATTACTTAGTTTTGTGCCAATACTATAGTGATTTATTTTATTTCCAAAGAAAAGTGATAATCATTCTGAATATCATTTGGTTAATGGCCAATTACTTATCTACAAACGAAAATTTTTAAGGCAGTTGAAATTCATGTGATAATCCTTTGTAGCTGATTAATGAATATACCAAATGACTGTATTTTTTCTTAATTTATTGTTCAGTTTTCGACATATATTCGAAAAACATGATAATTCACAACAACGTCACCACATGCTAAAGACAATTATTAAAATAAGAAACAAACGCATTTCATAATCCTCGCGCAATTTTTCACAGCACCATTGACGCCTCTCGGCAGCCGTTCGAAAATTGAAAACATTTCAAATTTAGAACACCCCGAGCGTGTTCGAACTCTTTCAAAATGTGCGCGGGAATCGAAAACAGCGATTAGTTTTAAATGTCGCTGTTCGAACTTTTAAAAATATGTCGTATTCTTAATTTTAAATATAAACCGTGGAACGCGTTCTATTTCGTCGCCACTTTACGATGTTTGTCGGTTTAATGATTTTCGTTAGGAAACATTTCGAGATTGGTAATATTAAATTTATTTGCGCTTTTAATTTTTTCTATTTGTTTTTATGGGAGCTAGTGAGGGATTATTTTCGTGTATTCTGAGTGACGGGAGATTATTGGAACTACGATGCTATATACCAAAGAGTTTTAATGATCGACTAACAAATTTTTATGTGTTCTATAATTTAAAATGAAAGGTTTATTAAATATTATTTGACGTGGAACTTGAAACGTTAATTCGATCAAATTTTTAGGGCATCGTAAACCTAAAAGTGTGTAGCATCCCACTGTCATTAAAATAACTTACATTAATTTTTGATGACGAAAATATGAGTTCAGTGGAAAGTCTGCGATAATCCGTGGAATCAATAAACAACTAAGAGACCAGCGTATGTATAAGATGAGTCTGTTTATAGCTGTAGGCAGAAAATATTGATGATTTTCTAAACACAGTAATAAGATTTTTAAAACATGAAATGAAAGTTAATAAATAAATAAATAAAGCACAAGAAAAGAAATTAACCTCTTAATTGTAATTTTTTTTAAAATAACTGTCTTGGTGTCTTTAACACACACAGCTCAAGCAGCTAATCAGGCCAAGTAGTTTTATATGCTTAAAGGAACTAAAACTACTACAGAATTAACAGAATCACACCTTGAAGTATAAAAATTGTCAGTAGAAGTTATAAATATGTCTTATAAAGTTATTATCGACAGAAAGATTTCTTGTATAAATTGTCGTAAAAAAGTTAATCATATGACAACTAATAAAACCAGCTCATTAATATGCCACTAATAAATAATAAACAAACCAAGGTTCCACATTTATACCATAAATATGTTATTTATAAAGTTATAAAAATCGATGAAATATGTTTTATTAATCATGTCTGCATAGAAATTTATTAATAGTAATATATATGTTATACCTGTTTTAATTATTCCAAAAAAAATTATCATATAAATTATACCTAGTTCAAAATTTCTTCTATTTCATGAAATTATTCTACTAAAAAAGTAAAAAAAGAATATCAAATGCCAGTAAACAAATACTAGACTTCACTTTTTTTCATTTTCAAATACAGAATGGTAATTCAAATTCCGAATGTCGTCTGACTCACCACAACCATTCATCTAGAAATACTCAGAATTTCAAAGGGAACATTTCATTTCACTCATCTTTAATCGCGACAACAATGTCTCGGCGATAGTGTGAACACGTGTAACGCTATAAAAAAATATAATCTAAAACATTCCGTAAAATGGAGCGGTGTTGTAACCGATTTTGTAACGTTCTCTCAAATAAATTCCGTTTTTATGACATTAATTTCTTTAACAAAGTAAAATTTAAAGTAAATTATCCAAAAATACTGTACATTGTGTTTCATTTCATTGACACTCACCCACTTGGCACGTGTTTTTGGGATAATGACGCTTTTACTTACGAAAACATTTGGCTTTTTCATATTTTCCTTGATGTATTTATTTACTAATAAGACAGTGCCCCTGTTTCTTCTCCATAATAATCTTACAATAACAAATTTTATTAACTTATTTTGAATGAAAATAAAGACTTGTGACCGAAGTCTCCAACTATCGAAGTCTTAATTATATTTATCACATTTATATACCACGTAACATGAAAACCAATAACCTATATAATATTTTTACTGCTCAATATTGATTTAATAAGCTAACAAAATAGCTTGTTCAAACACCTAAAGTAATAAATATTGTACGTTAATCATAATGATTAATTAAAAATATTGCGATCTAATCTTTTCCACAAATATCAGTATTCGTGAGCGATATCTGACGCAAATATGACACTTTATTGCCTCCCTGAATGTGAAAATCATGTCAAATGACGTCACAGAGATACTTTGCTCAATATGAACAGGACATAAGCAATAACACGAAATGAAAACGTTAAAAGAAATAAAAGAACGTTCTAATTTTAAAATCGTAACGATATCCCCCTCGTGGTTCGATGGAGTTCGATTTTTGAATGCCGTTTCGTTCGGAAATAGCGCGCGACAGCTGAGAGACGACATCGGACTGTTTTTTATTACCTCCTTCGTGTTTATGAGCACTTTATGAGTTTTTATAGATTTTATTTTTCTAATCCAATGAAAGTCACACCGGGTTCGTGATCGGATACATTCGGGACGTTAAGAAATTTACGACGGGGACCTGTTCGCACGTTATTTATTGAAGAGTTTAACAAATGACACTTTTTCTGACTATTCAAACTTTACTTTGAAATTATATTTTTTTGCTCTATAAGTAATGCCAATTTCAATTATTCTGTTAATTTTATAGGGAGTAAATATATGTTTAATATCCAAGACATGAATAAACACTTTTGCTAACTAGGTATGGTTTAAAATTAGTTGTGAATAAGACCCCTTTGATTAGATCATTGAATAGTTCGGTCGATTAAATAAGCAATATCCTCTAAACGAGGTCACTTATCGAATGAATCTATAATCGAAATTCGAATCTTATTCGGTATTCAAATTACCGATTGAGTTTCGTACTTTACACTCATTCACAATCCGAAAAGAAATAAAACCTATTTAAAAGAAGCTTCTGTTTGAATATTAAGAACGGAAATCAACCGTCGCTTTCGCTTGTTCTAAGTGTGAAAGGATCGATTCGAAATTTAAATAGGCCTTTTTTCAACCAGATCTTATTGACATGTTGCGTTTTGTTTGGAAAAAACTATTGTCTTGAGTTCTGGCATTTGCGTTTCGTAACGCACATAAATTTTACTTGACTCTGATAGTATTTTTAATTCGAAAGTAACTCTGTCTGTTACGCTTTCGCGGTTAAAGAGCTGCTTCGATTTCAACGAAATTTGCCATGGAGATGGTTTGATTCTTGAGAAAGGACATAGGCTACTTTTAACTGCGATAACCAGCATATACGCGGACGGAACCGCTGATAAAATCTAGTATGTATAAATGTAAACAAATCGATATTTTTAAATCTGTAAAATATAATTTTATTGTTTTCCGAGCACTTAATGAAGTCAAATTAGGTATTTTGGCTTCCATCGGCGAGCCATAAAATGGTAGTAAACTTGTGGGTATTGATCACGGGGACTATACTATTTTATGTTATTTTTATTGTTATTTATAGTGAAATAAAATGTTTTTATTAATGTCATCGGTTCCCGCGGGCGGCGGGCGATTAACGTGTTGATAATTAAAGGTTTGTTTGAATGTGCGCAGGAGTCGATCAGGTAGGTCCACTGGACGGGTCACCTGCCAATGGACGTGCTGAATTATGAGGATGTGTCAGATTAAGGACAGCGATCTAAAAACTAATGGCTTTATTAAAATTGAAATTATTTTGAGGTAAATTCAGCAACAAAATATTAAAAATAACCGCTGATGGGACAAATACTGAACTAAAATCTTTATCAATGCCCGCGGCTTCGCTCGCTCAGAAGTAAATATTTTCATCTCCTATTTTAGCCCCTTGGCGGTGGCATATCCTAAATTCCTTTCTCAGTGCTCGCTTATGTTATGTAAAGAACCTACATGCAAAATTTTAGGATTCTAGGTTCAGTGATTTAGGCTGTGCGTTGATCTCTGGGTCTTAGTCAGTCACCTTCCTCTTTTATATATATAGATTCAACTACAATTAGAATCAATAAGGGTTTTTTAATTTCGTAGAGATATATCAATACTCAAATCAGCATCACCTAGATCGTTTAAAATCGAAACCATTTCCAGTGTCTATGGCTACTCATCATCATCATCATCATCAGCCTATCGCAGTCCACTGCTGGACATAGGCCTCTCCAATTTCACGCCACTTAGTTCGATCTATGGCTTCTCGCATCCAGCTCCTGCCAGCCGTCTTGCGCAAATCATCGCTCCACCTGGCTTGTGGACGTCCTACACTACGTTTGCCGAGACGCAGTCTCCACTCAAGAACTCAATTTAATTATAAAATAACTACCAGTCAATAAACTAATATAAGTATATTAAGAATAAAACCGATAAATAAGTATTAATTCAATACAAATTTTATGTTAGCACTAAAACCAATTAAGAATCGTAAAGCGAATAATTTCATATTTGAATAGTATGTATTTTATGTCGGTGCCCGCATGTCCCACTTTATATTGGTACGGCTACTGTTTATATTGACGAGTGTAGTCTAGTGGTGAGTGTCACTCACTGTTAAACTGGAGGTCGTGGCTTCGATTCCCACTCAGGGTATCTTTTTGTAATGAGCACGATAATTTTTGCGGTGTCTGGGTGTAAATTGTCAATAATATTTATATTTATGGAATAGGGGGCAAACGAGCAGACGTATCACCTGATGGTAAGCGATTACCGTCGCCCATTGACACCCGCAATACAAGAGCCGTCACAAGTGCGTTGCCGGCCTTTGGGGGATATGGAGGGATATGGGGAAGGGGTCGAGGTATGGGCCTTAGGTATCCTCACTCACTGGGTGAAACACAGCGAAAGCGCCACAGTACCGACAGGGATCTCTTTTCCTTTTTAATAAATGTAAGCCAGCCAAAGTGACTTTATTCTGCCTGATGGAAAGCATTACCAGAATCTAAGAGGAATGGTCATCCTACTCATTACGAAGGTAGACTATGCAATAATGCAGCATGGTGAAACACACTATGGTGGCCTATTGACATGCTCCTGCATCACTGTATCCTGCAGCACCTTCGGTCTTGCATTTACTCACAAAACACGGCTAATTATTGTAAAAATAGTTCTTAGTTTTCTCATGTAAATTAATAGTTTACTTTTAAATAATTTAACGAAACAAAAACATTAATTTTAAATATTTCTTTCAGGTAAATTAAGTTCCCGTATGCGAAAATACAGTGAGTACCTATGATTATACTTTGTTCATCAATCCATCAAATCAAACATTTTTATCAATCACACAATCACTAAAGCCACTAAAACAATACTCAATAGGTAACCAACCGTTAAAAAAAAAACTTAAAAATGGCGAATGTCAATCGCTAAAGACTTTTCGCGGCAACGGCAATTGTCAATAGTCGAGACACTGATATCCAATGCTCTCACTTAAACAAACGATTTCAAAAAACGAATACATTCAACTTTAAAACGCCAATGAATTTTGAATTTAGAAAACAAAAAGAAGTCGCTCCCTCGTTCGTACTTCGTTGCGCAAATTAATAATTAATTTGTTACCATCAGTTGTCGAGAAAGGACGTGTTTCTCGTGCACGTTTTTGGGGCGTATAAAGATGTGTGTCTATTCTCTGAATCAAAAAAGCATAATAAATGCAGAGTGACAGATCTAGAAAGTGACGAGTTATAGGAAAGCGATTTAATATAACAAAGTTTACTGACAGAAAAGGATAATAGATAATATCAGTAGAATCATTTGCAATTTACATAAGATATTGACGTTTTGGGATTCCCACTTTAAACAATTCTTATTGTGATTCATAATTACATATTTGCTCTTTCTTAAAACAGTGTTTATTGCCAGCTCATAACCATAACGTCAAAATTCTTAAACACGACTGTCTAAATCCCAAACTAAACTGAGCCTGAGCTTGGTAACCAGACTGGTGATAGACTTGCGACATAGCAGTCCTTAAAACATAGCTGTATCTCGTAACAGATGAATGGAACACCGACAATTAACGAAAAATGTATTCTGTATCACCTATATTTTCATTCTTCATGTGCTAGTTTTACAATAAGTTGAGTGCAATCTACAAATTCAAACCTAAAATGAACCCCCTAAGTTTTAAACTGACACTAGTGACAACTGTCATAGAAATGAAGCTTAATTTTATTTACTAAAATATAATCAGGCCAGGTTTATAGGCTCCTAGAACGGAGTGTTAGGGTTCCTACAAAGGAAGGGGCTACCTACAAATAGTGGGTGGCCCGAAATACGTCGGGGTTCCAAGCTTTTCCTTTCGAGGGTGTACCTGGTTTCCCGGCTTCTAGAACCCGAGATGTTTTGCAGTTTTTACTCAACTCTAGTCCGACATACTGAAGTCGGTGACATCCGAGTTGATTACCGCACAAAAATAAAAAAAAATGTATAAGCTTACTGGTTTTGATTTAAAAACTTATTTCTAAACAAAAAATGATTGCATGTTTCAATAAAGTAAAACTCAAACATTCTGCCGCTCAGTTCACCCTTCGCCATGGAGTTATAAAATTGATTAGCATCGACAGCCGAACATCACCCCACGCACCGCCATAAATGTATCACGCCATTTTAGCACTTACCTTTAACAGGGAACTTGTCTCTTGAGTTGAAATTAAGCGATTGAGATTGTTTTATTGGATATTGATTTTAGAATAGCGTTTGATTCGCTTTAAGCGACACAGGTAGACTTGGTCCGACTTTGCTTCTTAAAATGGTGTTTCACAAGGATTGTTGCTGGCGCCTGTCATGCATACATGATTTTTTCGTCCCCGTTACATCAAATGATCTGATTAAATCGACGTCTATAAGTATCTTAACCTAATGATCGTTGTTAGGATTCCGTAACTCAAAAGGAAAAACGGAACCTTTTAAGGATCTTTGTAGTTCATCTGTCTGTCAAGACCCTTTTTCTCAGAAACCCGTGAGGGTGTCGAGCTGAAATATATCAAATACTAAGGTCTACTGTCTCTTGGAGTTGTGAAAAAATCAAACTTCTAATACAACGCAATCAAAGATGTGTCTTTAGCTGTGGCCGTGTATGCTGCAAATCACACAACCAAAACTGTGGAAGGAACTGTCACCTGCGGTATTCCCAGACCAATACGACCTGCAAACCCTCAAGAAAAGAGAATACTCTTTCAAAAAAGACCGGCAAGGTACTTGAGGTGTCACCTCTGGTGTTGCGGGTATTCATGGGTGGCGGAAATCGCTTACCATCACGTGATACGCCTGCTCGTTTGCCCCTGATATCATAGAAATGAAATTCGACACTCGCAAGGGAATGAAAACCAACAGGGTACTTCCTGAGAACTCAGGATCTTGAAATTTGGTACGAAGCGACGTCTTATAGTACAGTTATAAGAAAAATTGCAAAAAGGATACATTTTTTATTACATCATATAATATACCTACAGGTTTGTGCGGAACCCTCTTGTACTCGGCCGGCTTTTGATTGCTAATGATTAATTTCTTGTGTGTTCTAGCAGCTGACTCACAGCTCATAAAATACATAAATCTTCAGGTTGACGAGCATTAAGTACTCCAAAAAGGTTTTCTTAATCTATAATGACGTTTGAGCATATATTTCACACAAAGTACGTTTTTTTAAAAACATAAATGGCACCCACTCCATAAAAGGAATAACTTTTTACGTTTGCGCGTGAGTTGAGACGCATTACATTACGAAATTGTACCTAAGTAGATTCTGTTTAACACGTTTCGTGACAAAATTCTGTAAATTTAAAATGTACATTTTGACCTTATAAAATTTAAGTAAGTGGAGATAAGTTAAATGACCTGCAACAACGCAGAGACGATTCTAGAACTCCTGTGTTTAAACACAACGAGTTCATAAACGTTATAAATTCATGTTTTTGTTGGATTGTGTTTACGTCTAATTATGATCTCATTACATGGTCGTTACTCTAATCAATATATATTATTATTGTAAGTAGGTACAAATAACTCTTAAAAAAGTAAAAAAAAAACAATTGTATGTAGCCCCCAATTGAACAAAAACTGAAACCTTATTGTGCAAAGAAACAAATGTCACAATTTCCAACCAAATAAATTTAAATTCGGAAAATAAAAATCACGTTCGATTTGTTGCAACACGAGAAGTAACACAAAGTGAAGCAAATAAAGGCAATCGAAGTTTAACCGCAAAGATTTCCGACATCTTTCAGCCTGTGTTTACAAGTTCAAAAGAAAACTCTGCTCCCCTCTGAGGGGCCCGGGACACAGGTAAAGAGGTGCTTAAAGGTATTTTTTCGCAAACAGATCACGTTCGATGTCCTTAAGTGAGACATCTTTGTTTCCCGCCCCTTGCCATTTGAAAATCGAATGCGGCTCATTGATTCTTGTTCAAGAAATTAAAAAATAAGTTACAATGGGTGCTTATTAATGTATATCTAGACAATTAAGAGATAAAATGTCACAGTAATCGTAATAATATCATCACTTTTATTTAGAAATATTCGAGAGAGCTGATTTTGTAAAGTCAAATATTTGAAAGTGATGGACTTGAATTTATTTACAACTATACTTTAAATGTGGTAATTAAATTGCTGATCACAATTACCGCTTTCTCAGTGTGTTACTGCAGCTCATTTTCTAATAACAACGTATTAAATGTCAAATGAATTCTTAAATCTCGTAGCAATGAACAAAATATAGGCAATTTTATATTGTTAAGTTTCTGCGCACGCCGCTGTGTCGTGATCCCACCCTGACGCTGCACTCGGCCGCCTCAATTGTCCGCCTTTTATCCGATAATGCCGATCAATCCGTTTTGATTGAATAATCAATCGTCAGTCAATTGAACTCGATTCAGTGCAGACCACTTTGTAGTCGATGTTTCGAGATGTGATATTCACAAAGATACATGATTGCTTCATATTGCAAGCACTACTTTATTCGAGAAGTCTCGTCTCTCTTTGTTACGGTAAGTAGTGGCTTCCTTGAAGCTGATACTTAAGTATTTATAAGTTAATATAGTGTAATAAAAATGATCTTACATTTATAGATATTAATGGTACCTATTAGTATGCATACTTCGATGAAATCACCAAACTTATTATGAAATGAGTTTTTGACAAATATTTATATGGTCTCGCTCATACAATTTATGATTATAAGGCGATTATATTCTTTTAATTAAAACCATTTTTTCGGTCATAATCTTCCAATATCCGATACGTAAAATCGATCTAAAGAATAGAGTCACCTACTAGAGGTCCTAAATTTTTACGACCAATAAAAACTTGACTTATTCGGGTTCGGCACTCGCCACGTAACTCGACTAAAGAATTCTAAACATTAAAAATTCGATATTACGACCGAAAGTTCTAATTTACGATGGTTTAAAACTAAACGATAGGCTTTTTCAACTAACATATGTATATATATAGATATACAACAAATTGGTGATTTTTATTAACTATATAAGATTTGATGAAAACACAGCAATAAAATTTTACAGTATCGTTATGGGACGTTGATTGCGGACGTAATTCAGAATCAGATGATCATAAAATGACATTTTGTAATGTGTAATGTGAAATGAAAAGTGTTGCGTTCTCTTTTTAACTCGTTGTTATTTCGTTGTAAAGAAAGAGAAACGTACGGGGTTATTACCGTGTTACACATCACATTACTAAATAAAATAGTGTAAATAAAAAGGTTTAAATGGTTTTGAAGTAAGCGTACAAATGAGACCGGTTTCCTATTGGCAAAAAGTGGGTTCTGTGTTTGAGATTCCTGGCAAGGACACGCGGCCGCTGCCGGTGCCGCTGAGAGGGCGATGCGCGCGATGCACAGCCTTTTAATTGTCAAAATTGCGCTCGTTTCGCTTTTGATGTTGCCGACAACAGCGGCCTCCTGCTTGCACTTATTGAACGCGAAGATTCTTGAGCTTTAATGAAACTTGTAGCTGATTTCAGTTTTTAGTACTCAATTATACGCGGTCATTATTGAATCGTAATTTTTGTAATGATTAACATAAATAATGACGTTGTGGGACTTACCTTAGTTTTAATGCTAAATATTGTTTTAAATTTTATTATTATATGATTTTCTTCAAAAAATCACCAATAACACGTCTGTGTTATTAGTCATTTTTTGATTTTTTCGCTTATTTAACCTTATATAAGGTTAAACAAGCGAAAAAGAGAAGATATTGAGGCTTGCTGAAAGATCTTACTAAAAGAATTCTGGTGTGAAGTTTTTGTATATTAATATATATATATATACAAAGCAGTAGTTATGATATTTCAATATCATCTCAAACTCAAAGCAAAAACACAACATACTCAGTATGTTATAATCCCCCTTTACAACACAACCGTCGTGCATATATCTAGACAGTTACATGTGTACGTGTGCATGCGCCGGTCGGCCCTGACCTCGACGCGCATCCACAAGCGGGAGTGAAGAACATACGTCATCAACGAGGATATTATTTGCGCACTTATTGATAGTATGATGAACATTACTGCACCTGGGGGATTAGTTAATAAACACAAACTAGGCTGAGTACATTCGTTGGTAATCAAGCTAGTATAAACCCGATTACATATCATAATTAGGAACAAAATTACGCTCAGAAACGGGGCAAATGATCATAGTCATCACAAAATAGTAGTTTTATTCAGGTTTACTACCCTCGACCCCTGGCTTAGCACAAAAAAGCGCTAGCCACAGAGCAAAGAGCAAACTGCAGTTAACAGTGTCATATAAATATCACTGCTTATCAAAGAACCGGTTATTAAACTACAGCATCTTGACAATTGGTACATACTATTTGACCATATTATTTTTGCGTAAATTTCGGAAATCACAGAAAATTAACTTATATTTTAAATATTATTTGAGTAAAAGTATTATTAAGAAGACAAAGTTTGGTCTTCTTACAAAGTAAGAAAGCTCAAAATGAACTGTCAATCAATTTAGACGTCTGTAATTATAAAAAGGTTGATCTCAAAACATCCACTGGCAGGTTTTTGCGCGGATACCGATTATTCGACGTGACGTTCCCACAGTCGCAGGCGAGTCTCGAGCGGTCGCCGGAATAGGCCCTGCGGTGGAATTAAGACGAATTCTTTTTACGAATTAGCGAATCACCTGTCTAATTACGCGCTACAAACCCAAACTTTGAATTTGGAATCTTTCCTTTTTACATTTGACGACTATTAAAAATTTTAAATTTAGAATTCGATAAGGGAAAGTGTTGCAACAGCGGAAAAATAAAATAGGTGTAAGAAAACAAAGATTACCATAACAAAAGTGGCGGTGAAGTACGTTTGTTGTGAATTGACAATCTGACAAATTTACAACCGATCGTCGGGCAAAACACACAAAAGTGCCCCTTTTCGAATGCAAATTTGTCAGAGGGATTCTTTGGCGAATTTTTTCTCCCCGGTGCGAAACTTCCGCCTATTTTCTCGCTCAACGCACATCCGGTAGGGGGCGCTGCTTCCGCTATCGGTGCTCGTTCGGAAATCGGATGAGTTCCACCGACAGAGATACGTCTATTCTCAACCCTCGCCCCATTGATTTCTTGTAAAGTGGTCATATTTTCTATTTCATATTTTTATTGGCTTTCGATGACTCTATTGTGACGCTTTATGAGACTTATAAAAAATATTTTTTTCATGTTCATCCTTAGGCGTTAAGTTAGTGGAATGTAAATAATTATTACCATACAATAAGAGAATAAAAGAGCAAGAGACTAGGATAGGATAGGATTTTGATTCCAATGACACTGTCACAAGCAACAAATAGAGGAAATGTGTCGAGGTAAACACACACACTTCTTGGATATATTGAAAGCCGGTCAGTCGCTAAAACGTACCAAGAAATAAAAAATATACCCCAGCAAAACCAGTAGGTTTGTAAGTACAACCAAATATGCTGGACATAAAATGAGCAAATAGTCGATAGTGTCTAACCACATATCGCAGCAATCGTTATCGAACGATCCCTATGGGTCCCGCACAATGATAGCTTAAATTGGCAACACTGACCGCAAATCGGCCACCGATTGTTAGATCCTAACATCTCTTCAAATACGGCTTAACCGGCCACATATAAATAAATAGATAATATAGAAATAGGTTAGTTAAGATAACTGAGAACTAATGTTATAAATATTAATGTATGTTTCTTCGTTTGTTTGTTACGCGTTATCGCTTTAAATAACTAATCGACTTTATGCAGGTTTTAAGTTTTGCTTTTAAGATATTAAGGCAAATATGTTTATAATATATAGGATACCTAATGAAGTTCTGGTTGTAATATAAAATCTGCACAAACGTGAGCAAAACCGTGGGGCAAAACCTATTTTTTCAAAAATAGAAATAACAGTGAGTATTCTGATAGAAATAAATTAAAAAGCTAAATTGTTTAAAAACTGCACACTTAATGGTAACTGACAACAAGATGCACCAACAAACCTTCTTTTTATTTTGTTAAATACTGGTCGAAAAATACAAATTCAAATTTAAAAGGAAAACAATACTAGGAGGCAACGAAGCAAATTAACATAAGTCGATATTTCAAAATTTTCCGAGTCAACGACCTTACCCAACTGAGAGTGTTAACATAAAACTCAATAGTATTAAATATCTTCGAGCTTCGCTAATGGCTCGTAATCGAAGAGTTTGAAAACAACAGGTGTCGGGAATCAAACCTGACAGTTACGACTACCAACTGTTGAACTATCGGAATTACTTCCAGTAGCTAAATATAATTTATCTAGTCTCTTTATTGCAATGTGTGGAAATTTATCTTTCTTATATCTAATTTAATTGCTGATCTATTTTTGTATTTAATAAGAAGTTTAAGGCTATGTTAATAAAACATGTATTAAAATCTCAAGATAAATACGCATTTATGCACGTCAGATCATTTTTGGTTTAAATAGGATATCGGATCCCTCGAAATGTTCAATAATGTTTCTTTTATGTAATAGGGGGCAAACGATTGTAAGCGGTTACCGCCGCCCTCGAAGATCTGCAACACCAAAGGCGTCACCAATGCGTTTCCGACCCTTAGGCGATGGGGAGGGGAAGGGCGAGGGGTTGGAGTATAGGCCTCCGGTATCCACACTCACTGGTGAAACAGAGCGCAAGTGCTGTTTCACACCTGTTTTCTGTGAGACCGTAGTATCACTCCGGTCGTTTCGACCCATTCATCCCGAAGCGTGGCTCTCTCTCGAATAAAATGTAAATGAAAATAAAGTTATCATTATAACTATATTGGAAAGAGGAGAACTAAATCTTTGAGTCTTCTCACTGGAGACATTAGATCAAAAACCTTGTTAGTGACCACTGAGTCACTAACAAGGTTTTTGATGGTCACCTTCTTATCGTAGTAACTTTTCCTTTCATTTAGAAGTTCAAATTTTCTTTTCTTATCCCTTCACGATGCCTCTACTTACACTACTTGATCTACCATAATACAGAATATGAGTGCATGGTAATTATTTAATGTCCCTATAAACAGATTTTTATTTCAAATCTACTGAACTAATCATCGTAAGAACATTACGACTTAAACTTATAACAATACGACAAATTAACAAACTAACAGACAAAACATTTCAAAGTCCAATTAATACAAACATAACACCTTGCTACCCTGACCCTTATATTAACAAGCTAAACCATACTTTAACATTAGAACAATAAGTTTCAAATTTGAACAAACTGAAGTCAAGACAAAGGGTGCTAGGGAAAAGGGTATATCTCAACAATAAAATACTTTTGGTGAGCCGCAACTCAATAAATACTTCATAGTATCGGTTTGAGGGCGACTTGACCGGATGTCCGGCCTTCGATCTTTTGCCCTCAGGGACGGAGGGCTTACATGCTTTGAATGTATTTTAGTTATTTGTAGAAATTATAGCTGTGGGTATTTAAATAGGGGTTCTGTTTATGAATGTTGGTTTTGTCTTGACTTTGGTAATTACATTTTATTACTCCAATTCATGCATTTGAACTCATTCTTAATCCCGTAATTATTTCATTGGCATTCTAAGAAATCATTTTTTTAATACAATTGTATGCGTCTTTGATCATTCTGAATTACGATTTAAAGACAAATAATAATATAACTTCCTAACGAAAATTTTGTCAACGCTGTAGTAACTGTACCAATTTTCCAACAAAATATTTGTACAAAATTAATTAAAATTGACATACGAAACTCAAAGTTAAATATCACCACATAACATCACATAATTCAGGACTAGAGGAAGGTCGTTTTAAATAATAGACGAGAAAGGGTTCCGTCGGCGAGAAAAGTCCGGTCGAATCTCACTTGAAGCATTTTGATCCAGATATTGACCAACGTAACTAGACCTGTCTTATTTTTAAACAGCATTTATATCAAAGTAACACGATAGAATAAATGATAATCGAAAAAAAAATTGTCTAAATTAACTATTTTGTGGTTCTTAAACATCTTCATTTCTTTAATTTAGTTCAGTACGAGTTCTTAAAACAAGTTTTAACAAGTATGTCACGGGTCGTCCTTAATTAGTTAACTGCAAAGATGTTAGTGGATGGTCAAGAGGTGTTTTATCGGGATAATCCCGGATTACCATTGTATCCTGTCACGGGCCATCGCCTTAATGAGGGTCAATAGTTCCGGGTTCAAATTGTTGGTTACTTTAACTAACACCCTTATTGGCTTATTTGTTATTGAACAGTTTACTGGATTAGGTTTGTGAACAACTCATTGATTGGGGTGAATTGTAATTTGTGGGTATATTAATGTTTTGGCTAAAAGAGGAAAATTTAAGCCTGTCTTATTTTTTATGCATACAGTTACTATCAAACTTCTAGCTAGGCAAAATAGTATAGTAAGCAGTTTCACGTGTCAAAGCAATTCTCAAAATCTCTCCTACTCGAAACAAAATGTCGAAATGAAGATGAGTAAAGAACTTTAGGTAATCTAAAACAGACCTTACGTACTTTCTGGAAATAAAGAAAAACCTGCCTGATTTCCATTCGTTTCATCACTAAGACCAATATAATCATTCTTTCTATATTGTTGGAAAGAAATAAAAGAAATAGGTTGTTTAAATCATAACATTTAGACATAAAAATCTATTATTACTCTTATGATCAAACTCGCAGTTACTTATAATAACACCAATTTTAACTTACTTAATAAAAAGCAGCTATGAATAATAAGTAAACTTAATACCAAATGATAAAAGCACTAAATAATAAAGCACAATATCTTAATACACGTGATTACCTTGACATCACCTGCTTAAGTAGAATCAAACAAAACATCTAATCCCTGTGACGAATTCCAGCCATTGATCTCTTTCATCTATTGATTGATCGAGATACAAAGATTCATGCAAACCGAAAAATCTCAAGACCATACTCAAATACAACAGATTTTAAACTTTATATCAATAGAAGTAGGTTACATTTTCATGTAACAGTTCAGTAACACGTGCAATCTGTTTATAGGTAATCGGATATTGCTTATTAATGTTGTGACTGAATCAGAATCAGACTATTGCCAATGAAGATGATTGACTCGAATGAAGGTAGACTCTTGTTTGAAACTATTGTTGAAGTTATTCTTTGTCTTATACTCTATTTATGATTTAATGTAATCGGTGTGTTGATCTGTTGGTCGAAATGTTTGGGTTCCTAACTACTAATTCAGAGACTATGAGTTCATTTCTCAATCTACACAAATAATGTAATTGCCAAATCCTCCATTTGAAGAAGATACTGATGTCCAGCAACAGACTGTTAAATATTGTAGATGATGACGAATTCGTCTATAGTACAGGCTCCGTCCAGTTCGGGATTTAATAACATGTTATGTGTGTCAAGTTCTTATTAAATTATTTTAATGACAGGACAAATATTATCTTCGCACAAGATATGATTGAAAGTCAGTTTCATACTGTCAACGTAAAGGCTGTTTAAACCACATTTGACAGCTGACACGTTGTCAAACATTTAAACAGCTATTTAAAATTTAATGAGGGCTTATTTTCCCAACTGATTATTTGGATGTGATTGAACTCAAAATTAAAATTTTGCCACAAAAAGCTATATTTAATTTTATTACCGTAATAAAATATGACAAAAATATTTTCGAGGAAGCGCAGACACAAAATAACTTGTTTAAATAAACAAAGCTTCATTAATAACGGTACAACTAATCACCGACACCAGAAGACACCAGGATCATACATATAATCATAACATAAATAAATCTCTATAAAAATCAAACAAAACTCAACGCGATTGAGACGCCACATGTATCATATTTATGTTTTCAAAAGTTATTTCTAGTTGAATCTAAATAATGTGTTAACGGGCTTACACAAATATCTATTCAAAACTAAGATAACATAATAAAATGTATTCTAAACATTTGATGGTTCACATATTAATTTATGATTTATTTTTTTATTAATTTTGACTTACTACTGTTTTATTAATGAGGTGGTAACAGTGACAGTTCTATAATTTGATTTAACAAAAATAGTGTTTTTATAAACATGGCATTTTAAATTCATGTTAGGAATTATTGTAAAATATATAAATAGTATAAAAATTTTAAGATTTATAATATCCGATTTTATGATTTGTTTTAATAATCTAGTTTATTAATTAAAGTTATTATATAGCTTTAGAAATTATCAGTGATAGACAACAATTTTAAGAAAACATACTTTTTTCATTAAATCAACATATTCCGACAGCTAACGCCATCTATTTATAGCAACCGTAAATTACGTGAATATAATTTCTTGACATGCATTATATTTAGACAAATAAAGCTTGAACATTCGACAAAAGTCCAGAATAACACTTCGAGATAGACACTAAGATCATTCTGACAACTGTAAGACACTCATTAAATAAGTAATTAGTTAATATATGTACCTACTGCATACAAAATTGCTTTTATAATGGCCTCATTTTGCTATAAAATGTGTTGATTTTATTTACAATCCCAAATCACTCTGTTATCAGTAACCAAGTCTCAATAACAGAGTAGGCCGTAAGTAAAACACTCAATTTAAATAAAATATAATATAAACACGAATATTTCAATTACACTAAGTACCAGGGCACCATAAACGGTTAGCATTTTAATACATTTTATTTGCCCATTATTGCTTAGTTGATAAGAAAGAATGCGCAGACAAAGAGCCGGTCCTCATCTCAGGACGACCTGCGCCGCCGAGAGGGACGCATGTATGGAAAAAACTCGGGACAGAAAGAGACAGGACCATCACCGATAACACGTCAATACATTCCTTGCAGCGCCCACACACGAGAAACGTCCCTATCTCCTGCACTCAGAGTCGAATATCGCCCGTTTGTGTTAATGGAAAACCGATACGACATCAATATGTTTTACTGCGTCGTTCTGCAATCGAATAGACATTGTAACACTGTTGAATAAGGTTGAGTTTTTTGTTAGGATGGTTTTCTTAGAAGGCGTATTCGATATCTTGTAAGATAGTGAGGGCGTTCGGAACCGATCGAACGCCGATAAAATGTTATTGGAAAAACAGCTCTATAGAAGGAGTGTGAACGTTTCAGCCACCGGGCGTTCCCCTGCTGGGACACGCCCCAGTCTTATATGGAAAAATGAGGAGTGACTTTTTTTTATTTCCCCGATCGTACCTGCTATATATCGAGATAAGACAGTATATTATTTTATTTCATTGTACTGATAATATTTTCTTTATCTTACTGAGCTTTGATTTTTTACAGGTACGTTACGATGCTGTGTCTCTATCAGGTAAATATAGATAACCTCAATCTACAAAGACCGACAAAATACAATGAAAACATCGTAAAACCTTATTTTGTACATTTTACTTTTTAATAAGATTCCGCCATCTTGGAACACAATTTGATAGTTTTTCTAGCTTTCATTTTGAAATAAGAATTAAAGTGGTTTGAAAATCGAACGACGCCAGTAATAAGAGGGTTAATACTTAGGTATTCCAAATTCAATTGTATTAAGAGTAAAGTCACAAAATCAGCGCATGCCGTTAATTCGTATTGAATTACACGCTAGTGTTCTAGAACAATTCCAATTTAAACAACAATTAGAACTCCTATAGGTAGGAGAACGAATCGAATGAGGCTGAACGCGATCCGACCTCAATGCGATTAAAAAGCGATCGAACAAATGAAGTGAAAGAGCTCGATTAACGATTTTAAATAACGAACGCGTTCATTATTTGTTAGGATTTAAAACAATACTTCATTCAGGCATTGGCTCGTTTGAATATGGAACGTGATGGACAGTTCCACGGGAGCGTTCCTTTTAACTGTTTATTTCGGGTGCGTTTCGTTTCGCTACCTGTGTGCCGCTGCGCCGATGTCAAGAATTTCATTATTTTTTACGAACTGATTGACACGGATCGCCAGTAAAATGTCTATCAATATGACATTTTAAGTGATCCCGCCACAATACACTCGATTTCTGGTTAATTCACGGATCTGACTTCACTTTTTAAGCCGTTTGTTTACTTTTTTGGGAACAAACTCGAAGTGGCAGAAGCAAATTTGACAAGTAGGTATTTTTTTTGTTTGATTGTTCGCTTATCTAAAAGGCATGAAGCTTTGTCCGTTCTATGTAAGCACTTAGGTATGAGCAAAAGTGTATCAAAAAGATATTAAGCAATTCATTGTTCTAGATTCCCAGTATACTATTTGTACACAACTGACATCTGTACGGTCGACATCGGGGCAAACAAAAAGCTATAATCAAAGGTGGCCGGTTTCTTGTCGGCAATCGCTATCGGCCCATTTGTCCGGCTCGCAGCGAGGCTACGATCCGATAGGCCGCAGCCCCACGAACAACAATTTAGACCCAACAGTGATTGATACAACCGATACATCACTAAACGCGTTTTTCTATGAAAAATTGCTATAATCGACTTAAAAACTCATTAGGCCGAAGACAAAGAAATCTTCCGACCGCCATTCGTCTAATTTGAGTTTCTCGATCGAAACGAATTTCAGTCGTGATTACCGTTCCCCTTTTTTGTGTTATTAAATGCCATCAAAGAATTTTAATACCATCATCCTTAATATTTGATGTTTTAGTATCATTGTTTGATAATGCCCTCGTGTGAGCTTCATCTCGCGCGCGCTTGTGTGTGTGTGTGTATGTGTGTACACATGTCCTACGTCACCGGCGTCACATTCATTAGTGTTGACAGCACAGGAAATAGTAATAAAGCGTGTACGCCGCACAAAAATCATAAACAAGAATAAATAATTTAAATAAAGCAACCATATTTGAATGCGACAGAACTTAGTACAGAGGGGAGTCTTTCAAAGTTAAAAAAAAGTCGATCACAATGCGTACGATATTTAAAAAAAAAGTAGTGCGTCGCCGTCACCATTCAAATTAAACGACAAGATAATTTTTGAATATGGATCGCGGTGTATTTGAATAAGTGTTACATTAATATTCTTTTGTGATAATTTCGAATTCGGAACGCCCACGCCCGGCCATTGTCTCGCAAGTTATTGGCTCATTAGGCAACGTGTCGCTTTGTCTCGAACGATTTGAATTTTTGATTTTCGAATCGAACATAATTGATTTGTGACTCGTGTCAGAACATGGAAACCTATAGAGTCTCTAGACCATTAATGCATAAACAAATTACACAACAACTTCATACATTGTAGTAATTTAAAATTAAAAGTCTACATTGTCAGTATAACAACCACTCATTATTTCAATTTCAATAACAATACATTATCTAAATAAAAAATCTCGAAACGTCAAATTGACAGTTCCAACTTCCGTATTACACGCGTGCGTTATCAGAAATCAAAACGCAATCCGAATGGATACAAAGGACCGAAATGATATATTTGAACAATAAGAAAGCGAGAGTCGCCCACGTGTTAGCAGCGGGACAGATGTGCTCACAAATTACGTATGCTAATGTGTCTTGTAATCCTTCCGTCGGACCTCCCTGCGCCGCGTCACCTTGTCTCGCGGTATAATCGATCGATTATGAATGCGGGCAATGATTCTCGATAATAGTTTTGAGAGATGTCGCGTCTCACAAGACTTGGCGCGCCACAACTTCAAGCTCGAAACAAAACAGCCGTAAATCATACTTACTAGGAAATCGAAACAACTACAAACGAATCAGTTTTTCCACTTGAGGTATCTATTATCATTTCCCGTTCGAATGGCTCGTGGTGGCAATGTAACGGAACCCCCAAATATGAAAAGGAATAACGTCAAAAATGAACGAATCCGCGCGACATTACCGGTAATCATGTTTTATGAGTTTCCCCCGACGAAATAGACGCACAATATGCCGCCCCCATCGGTTGACACGTATACTTGTAAAAAGTTAAATTGCGTGATATTACGTTCACGTACTTATTATTGACATTCATCGCAATAAACGCTCAAATTATCAGTGTACCGAGCCGAAATAACATGGTGCTCTTCGACTAGGAACTGTATGGAGAGCGTAGGTACATACACCTACCGCATTTGCATAGAACGGCCTATTATAAATCATTATCGTAAATTTCCGTTCAATATAATAACATGCGTTGTGTCGCGCAACAATATTTTATCAATAGAAACGTTGCGATATTTCGTTTGAAATTAGAATCAGTACCTACCGTTTCCGCTTCCGTTCGATATTTGAACTCGTGTTTGAATTAAGAACGTCGTTCTAAATAAATGATAACTGTCGATATAATTCAAATAGAGAATGCGACATTCCAGATTCGGAATGATTTAAGGAATTTAATTTTTTGAAACACCTGAACCGTTCAGAATATTTTGTTCGTTCGGTAACAGATAGCAAGGGAAGAGGCAATAACCATTAAAAGCTTGCGGAGGGCCGTTCCGAAAGTTTTCTTTTCAATAACGCGTCTAATATTCAAATTAGAGGCACTAAGGCGAGGAATTCTCAACGATATATCATCGAAGCTAATCAGATTTTTCCTTGCTTCGTACATTTCGTAAAATGTTTCGGGGATTAAATAGGGTATGTAGAGAAGTGGATAATTTAGTAGTTGTGTTGCAAGATTTTATGGGAATACTTATTGTGTTAAATCTATCATTATTTTTAAAACAATAGCTTGCTATTCGAAATTCCTAAATAAAAAACCTATTTTAGAACGAATAAAAGCTCTGCGTATGCAGACAAAGTTTCATTAATATTTAAATACAAAACAGATAAAACCTCTTTCCAAAACACTTACACCGCGAATCTACATTCTTTATTCAAATTCAATCTCAAGAGCACGCATCAAATCTATCACATGTAATTTAAAATTTCGAACGCGTACCTATACCCCAGTGTGGAGACATTTATTCAAATATGGCGTAACACAAAATGTCAAATATCAAAATGTGTCGGTTCATATAAAATTTACGAAGGAAGAGGAGATATCTCGAAGGCAATTCCTCGATCTTTGCGAACTCTCAATACACTCGGGCGCCATAAAAAATAATTTAAATTGCTCTTACAGTGACTCGCTATCGCTTCGAACATTTGCATACTAAAATAATGCAAAAATCTATGCGCGGAACGCACTCAGAGCACGTTTTCGTTGTCGCGCGATATTTAAGCTGACGTGACGTCAATTACAAGTACGGTATATAGCAATCTAAATGTGAGATAAGATGGTCTTTTGTTTGCGGTTCCAAACTAGAATTCTTATTCTAACCATTTAACAAGGTAGGTTAAAAGCATTGTTAAGTTTTATGTGAATCATATTAGCTACATTGTTCATGCGTGTCATCTACACACACACAAATGACACACAATTAGCCATTTCTAAACAAATTTAAATTACAATTGAATATAATTATTAATATAGGAAATTAGCTATGAAAATGAATGTTTTATAGGATAATAAAATTTAGTACTATGATAACAGAATCTCTTTTGTAGTTATTCAAAAATTAAAAAAAAGCAATTGAATAAATCGTCTAGACAATTGAGCTAAGATATGTTTCCTTAATTAACTACTTGAATGCAGTGACGACATTATCTTCCAGTTATGGAAACACACACAAACATTAGACGCGTGGGGCAAAGAAATTTTTATGTGTTATTTTTTTTCTTGTTTTGAAATATGTGCGCCGTTAGATTATTTATGGGCTCCATAGAGGTTATATTTCGGGAAGTAATGAGGTTTCGTTCGGAAAGGGCAATTTAAATGTGCGTAGATTGAGTCGTTAGGGGGCGCATCGGTCGCGTTCCCGCCTAAGTGAGCCGCGTGATCACGCGTACTCCACACATTGTGGTCTTCGAAGAAAATAATCAACTGTGCTAATCTTAGGTACCTAACGTACTACCTAAAATTGGTAAAAAATACACTGACTAGTTAAAACCCATTATTATTATTATTTAACTGACAATATATAAAAAGTAAACAAGATGAATTCAATGTTTTAATTTAACGTCTAATAAAAAGATTAAAGAATTAATATATACTAGCTGAGCCCCGCGGTGTTGCCCGCGGTACAAAGATATTGTGTGAAATGTACCTTTATAAATTATAGACTGTGTGTTATTCTGATGTGTAAGTTATATAATTATGGAGTTTTATTAAAATTCTTTCAGTACTTTTTACGTGAAAGAGTAACAAACATCCATCCATACTTACAAGCTTTCGTATTTATAATATTAGTAGGATTACAATCACTAACCAATAATATTCAGATAAATTGAACATTAAAAATGGTAAAAATAATAATAAATCAATATTTCAGCAATCTAGATCACTAACGACTAGAGCTACGGGCCAGTCCACAGTGAACAATCGCCGAACACTGTCTCCGATAAATTGATAAACGCCAAAAGCTGAACATTCGAATGTTAACGTACGCCAAACGGAGCGTAATATAACATTTATGTGTTCAAATACAGTGGACACGGTAGATAAATTAAAAAATTCAGCAAGTGTACACAACGACCGCTACGTTTCAAATCTGATAATGAGGGAGCGGTTATAAAAACTCTTTTATTCATAATTTTTATTTATATTAATTAAACATGGCGCTAAGTGTACCGTGACGGGGTCGACGCACGTTTTCGAGCCGGCCAATATCGTATCGGATTCGAAATACGAACGCCAGCTTCACTGCGCATAGACAAGCTTCACAATTCTGAACAAACATTAGAATTTCAAAAATCTGTTTTATATTTAATTAAGTTTACAATTATAAAAAAAATCTTGTTTTTATTGTAAATTTATGATGTGAAATAATTCATAATTATACCTATTACCTATTTGATGTATTGTTTTTGAATTGAACCGCATTTTAATATGAAACATTTGAATAAACTACTAAATTAATTACTTGAGATTGAATTTCAAAACAATAATCAATTCATTTAGGTACATATTTTAAAAGATTAATATCTTAAAGTCTGAGTTGGTTAGCTTGCTTTTAGCTTCACATTACATCATTTCAATTTATCTTGAATGGACCTTTTTTTATTCTTGCTAATTTATAGGTACTAAGAGACCGAAGGCCCAATGATGCCGAAGCTTCTTAATATAATATTATATTATATAATAATATATAATATATATAATAATATATAATTATATATCAATATAATAAATCTTAATATAATAATCTTGACTACACGGCTGGCTTAGTGGTCGCCACACCACTTCCTACTGCGCCAAGTGTTGTGGGTTGAAATCCTACATGGGACAACACTTTGTGTGATCCATAAATTGTTGTTCTAAGTCTGGGTGTACTTCGTGTCCGTTTCATGTATGTTTGTAAAGATCCCCGCGACACAGGAATGTATATTCCTAATACGGGAGTTGTCTTAAGAAAAAAAAAATAAAAATACACCGCCACAGTGTGGGTCACCATGCTGCATTGCAGCATCGTCTGCCTTCGCAATAAGTAGAGTAGAATATCTCCAGTTCCACCATTGGCATAATCAATTCGTGGTGGTTCCATTTCAATCATTTGAACAATTGGTACTCCACAATTTTGCGTTTTTCACGAAACTATGAAACAGATGAACATCAAAATATTCCCAACCAAAGACTCTTAAGTTACAAGTGTCCGTGGGTGGCGGAAGTAATTTACTAACTTCATATCATAAAAAAGAACATATCTGGTTAAACACTAGGTACGTAATAACTTGAAGCGTAGTTTACAAATTCAAATAACTTCATTAAAATTCAAACATTATCTGTGATCTAAGCCACGTAACTAAAACGTACAAATGGAAGTTCAATGTAGACGCGAAGTCAAACCGGTACAAAATCTAAAAGTTTAACTACGAAGCAAAGAGGTCGTTGCGGTAACTAAAAATAATAATTCGAACGAATTAATATGAATTATTGTTTACGGCGCACAATTACTAAATTCAAATTGCACTAATCCACCGCGCTCATTCATCGGATAAAACAATAATATTTTCTCATACAAAGTAGATCATCACTACATAAACATATCAACCTTATTCGTATAGAAATATGAATGTAAATTGTTTGTACAGTTTTGAGTTTTTAATAGTGATAATTAATTAAAAAAGATTATATATCCACTAAAACATTTCCAAATTCTTTCGAAGTCAACGGATCGTTGGACGTGAGACCGGCTTTTAATGCTATTGTTTAATTTTTATTATTTCGGACCGTTACCACGATATACTTTTACAATTATTACTTTTTTTTATTGATGGCCGTTAGCTACTTAGTTCGGTTTTCGAATTTCTAATGAATTTTTTAAATTAGGAATTGTTTTCTTTTTTTTATAGAATTCAATTAACGTCTAATGAGTATGGTTATAAGTTATTACTGTTTTAATTTTATTGTGTACTCTGAGTTAGTAATTATAACAAGAAAGTAACCAATTTATTTATCGTATGTAGGTATATTATGTTTTTCCTTTAGTAGCTGTACAAACTTACCTACTTAAGTTATGTAGCTGAAATTGTAACTTAGAACATCTCACACACGGTTGTCTCAGTGTAAACTTGCCAATGTACGAAATTAACCAGCCCGCTGAAAAAACGTATTGAGTATTTACCTATATAGATGAATTACACCTAGATACAGAACTTCTAAAATTATTTGTCTCGGTTGAGAATCGAACCCCCGACCTACGGCTCAGCCATCAGGATTCTAGCCGCGTGAATATCATACAATAGTGCTTAAAACCAGATATATTATATTCATGAGTTATTATTCGTTTAATCTTCTCATCCAATAATGGCGTCCACAACTAGAACACAGCGTTAATTACAATGTCCTTCATCGAAACGTGTCAAAAGTTATTACAATTAGAGCTGTTGAATCATGAGCTAATTTGTTTTTAATTTTACTTCTTTTTGCAACGGATATCACTAAATTTACATTTCCGGTGTTCATTTGTTTTAAAGTTACGGAGAAAGGCGTATAGTGTACTATCCCTAGTTAATATGTACCAAATATACACATTCAGGTTGTTGCTAAGTCTGTCTGTAACCGTATCTAGTGCTCCTTATTCGAAACGTCAATTCAAATTCATACGAGTATGTTAAACTGGTTACTTGATCACCCTAATAGTAATATTTTAGAAGTACCCATAAAATTATAAAAAGAAATATATTATTTTTAATTACAATTACACAAACATAAATTTGAAAAAAAATGTTACTCACGTTAAACTTTAAAAAAAAAGAATAATTCTAAAACCTAAGGCCGTTTGATTTTAAAATCAAATAAAGAATCACAGAATATTCAAATGAGGAATTAAAAAATTAAATACAGAAATTCGATCATCCGTAAAAATAATAAATCACGATCGAGCCCACGGTGATCGTCGATTCTCACAAAAAACCAGTCGAAGACATTCGGGTGATTCTTAATATGCAAATAATTAACCAGAGCACCGTTCAACCCCTAACCCGTGACATGTAGGTCAATAAATTAAAAATAATAAAATTACAAACGAATTCAAAAAACCGGTTATACCGATGTAACCCCCCAATTGTTCTATGATTTACATCGATCGATCTGCATATGGTAATATAAAATAATTATTACGGAGGTCGCAACTACTTAATATGTGAATAATAATTAGTGTTTCCTTATTTTTCTTGAGTCACTTTCTCACGAATGGGGTTGATTGATCGGATACTTGTATTTTGTTGATCGGGGTGACCGTTTTATTTAAATATCTTGTTTTCAGATAAAAGGAATATTATTGAATCAACTTCCAATGGGCCCTAATTAAAAATCCTGATCCTTAATAAACAATAATAATTTCTCTGCAGTAACACTCATTTCAAAATTAAAAAATAGTCTGTTTCCATAGGTATGAAATAGAAATCGTTTGCTACCTTAGTTATAATTCTGCACATCTCTCGTTTGAAAAGCCGTGCGCGTAAAAAGAAAGTTTGCATCCCAAACATCATTTTTCTCATCTGATTATTGTCAAGGACTTGAATCATCAATACTCAATACAGAGACATTAATATGCACACAAACGATCGCATCGCATTATAAAAAACCCATTTCCGAATTTGTTTGAGCGAACAATGAACTAAATATCAATACTCGGAACGCAACAACGACATCTGGCCCGAAGGGTTAAAAGTCTTAACCCTAATCCTATCTAAGAACGAACAAAGGTCTATCACATATATTTAAACCTGTTTTAACCGATTGATAGCTCGATTTCGATATAAAATGTCGAACAACAATAGGTTAAGATGCATGCTCGCATCGATTTGCATACATCTTCTTTGAATATGCAAATTATTTGATACGATTTTTACAAGGAGCCGATAGTATGGGAACTAGAGATGTTCGGGTGCGTATGCAAATGATGCGATAACGTGGCGAGATGGGCGCTTTTATCTAACTCGCTCAGTTAGTTGCTCGCGCGCTTCTCATCTGTAAACGTCACGCGGAACAACACTTGCTTTAAATTCGAAGTGTAAACGGACAACGTTCGAACTTATAAAAATCAAACTTGTAATCATTGTTCGAATTTAGAACTTCGATTTTAAATTAAATTTATTATTTTAAATTACGCATTATATGTAATTTAAAATAATATTTTTCTAACTTTTGAGTTTCGAACAATAATTACGAGTTTGTTTTAAATTAAACATCAATTAATAATTTTAAATTAAAATTTCAGTTTTGTATTTTTTATTTTGAGTGTTAAAATCAATTAATCAATGCACATGAATGACATTTATAAGCATTATCGTAACTGTGAAAGACTGAAGATAATATTTACTGAAATTATGAAAATAAGGAATTATTATCATGAGGTAAGTCATTTAATGGACTGTTTTGGAGAATTATTTAAGTATCAAGTTAACGAATGAATACCAGATTACTTAATTTTGAGAGCTTTTATTTATTTTCATAATTTTGTGATTAATGATACATACATGTAAATTTAATTAAACTTGTACTTTCAAGTGAAATCAAATGCTTTTTCTAAACTGTAATTTAAAACAGTTCTTGAAAAGTCCTTTTAAGGATATATTTTTGTGAGGTGATGACATTTGTATGAGTCTTTAAGCGGTAAAAAGGTTTGAAAGCTTTTTGAAACATTATTACACATAAATTCTGTATAGTTTGCAAGTTAAGCGGCAAACATCGCGGGTCACTCGGGGCACAAATCCGATCGCTACTTACTGCCCTGTTCAAAGTTGCTCCCTGGCGCTAATGAAAAGAGAATCTATAATGAACGAGGCCAACTCTCTGTGCGAAACGACATGGATGCGGTATCGAGATATTCTAAATTCAAATAGTTTAGGTTTTTAATATATTTTGTTAAATTAGTTGCCAGTAAAAAATATGTAAGTATTTGTACCGAAATTAATTTTTTACATTCTACTTGTGCAAGAGCGATAGTTTGAATGGAAGTTTGTTAATAAATTGCAGCGTAACAGCTGAACAAATCGTTAAAATTATATAAGATATGAATAACAAATGTGCTAAGTTTTATACGCAAACGAAGCCGCATGCGAAAGTTAGTTTTATATATTGAAACAGTTTTCTTTTAATTCAAATAAACTGTTAAAGTAGCAAAGCTGTACATCAACCAATATCAAGTTCCGTTATAGTCCGTGAGATAATTTTCTAGATGATGTCACTAGTTACTCAGTGTGATCTAGAATGTCGCATAATTGATGTATGTGTATACCTGCGGGATTGACGCGGCGTGATAACGTTTGACTCACTTCAGTCAATACATTACTCGTATGAAAAATAATCCATTTATATTTAAGATAATAGGTTTGCCTAATACTTAGAACCAGTATACTAGACAAACACATCACTATTAGATATCACAGTGCTTCTAGGAAAAAAAAATTCGACATCTTGCGATCGACATTCATTCATTAATATCAGAAGTAGACATTCTATTTCAATAATAATCATAAGAGTGTAGTAACGACAACTAGACGCATTTATTCATAATAAAATTACAATTAACTAGTAACAATGCAGTTACAAAACAAAACCAAAAAAGAATATTTTAAATTAAGAACACCGCATCAAACGTTGTGTTCCACCTGGCGCCGCGCATTCGTCCCCACATCTAGTAATTAAGAGGTGCAAATTAGTAACACGAGCTAAAGAACAGTATTTTTCTTTTATTCATGCGGGTTCGTGAGGTTTTAGAGAGAAGATACATACAGTATGATTTAGAATATACATTATGTATAATAGAGTATATTCTAAACCATTCTGTAAGTCTTTGAGACGATAAATATACCTACTATATATTATTTCGAATATATCGAGATATAAACTTAATTTTAATTGGAATTAATATAATCTTTTAATATGAGACTTCCTGTGAATCATGCTGTTTGCTATATTTACTTAATTGTTTGAAATTAGTCATATTTATTACTGTTAAAACCGAATGTGTTTGTTTTTTCTTAAATTTTTTGATAGAATCGTAATGAAAACTTGAAACTAGTTGCATTCGACGTCTTATAGCCAAACTAGGTAGAGTCTGGTATGGTGTACAGACTACTAATAAATACTTACATGTTTCTAAAAACATACATTTTAGGTCTAAATTATACCCAAAGGGAAAACTGATGATGTTGTTTATAATACAACTATTTGTCTTGGATAAGAATTTAACCTTGGCCAAGCCAATCTATAAAAGTTACTAGGCTTTATAATGAATGAATGAATCTGAAAAAAAGGTGTATCTTTTTGCCGCGTACAGAGTACACAATTTTCACGCTGACGGTACAGCATTAAAATTGATCAACACATAACGACGTTATCCACATAATGCGACCCAGCTCAGCGGTCACTTCGACAGCGGCCAACCTTTCCCAAATTTCCCTCCCTCATTTCAACCCACTTTTTACGTCAATGTTTTTCTATAGAAACAGGAGAAGGGTCCGTATAAGTATAGGAATAAGTGAATGATGGGGGCTATCAAAACATCTCCCTTATCAGCCGGTCCAAGGGTCCAAGTTTTTTGGAAAGGATTAGGTAGTACATGACGCGGAGTTTTAAACGTGTGATGTGTTGTTCGACAATTTCGTATAAGGCTGACGAGGCATTACACTCAGGAGACCTAAGATGAACGCACTCTCTATAACGTCAAATATTCTCAGCGAACATAGTTGCAGAAATTAAAATTTTAAATTTCGAATGTTATATTTTGATTTAGTTTCAAGATTGGAACGTTAATTTTTGTTTAGATTTTAAATATGGAATGTTAATTTTTGACATAATCAAATTACGAATGTATTCCATTGCGTAAAATGTTACCGAAAAAAATGTTACTGAATTTAGGTATTTGATTACATAACGTATATAAATTGCAGTAAAAGAAAAAAATAGACGAACCATAAATGTAGGCAATTATGTCATAGACAATAACTGTAGTACAAACATTTACTGTCAAAACTAATACCAAATTACCAACAGCGGGACAGTCGTTTCATAATTTTTCCACTCATATTAATTCCTTAATATCGACGGTGTAGGGTGGTTGGGGGTAGGAGGGGTGGCTAGGGGGTAGATAACGGGAGACATAAAGCGTAGGAGATCGCTAATTCATCATAAGTTAAAGGGGTTTTTATGTACGGAACCTCTGCTTTGTAGGGTCTGCAAAAAGCCCGATGTCTGGCGATACAGTTTAAAAATTACACTCAAAGGGTGGATATTAATTAGCTTTTAGAAGGTGATCTTGTGAATAGAGTTTCATGCTAGACTCTGAATTTAAATTCAGATAGGTACTTATCTAGATCATGTCACGATAAAAACAGCTAAAATATTCAAAGAAAATGTTAATTAATCTGTAATTAACATACAAAAAATGCTAAAAAAGGATTTGACTTTTTTTATTTGGTGTAATGGCAACATTTGAAGTTATTTAGAAAAATGTCTACCAAATACAAATTGTTTTTAGTGCCTAAATTGGATACGTCATTATTTTCTTACAACAAAAACATTACTGAGTAGTCATTTTATATAAATAAATTCTATCGAACCGAACATAAATTGTTAAAATAATTTCGAATTCCAAAATTCAAAATTGTCAACGGCCTTTAAGCAGTACGTCCCTAGTGTAAGAAGTTTGTTCCCTTAGTCGACTTTTCGGACACCCATAGAACGAATAGGAGCGGTGGCACTCTGTATCCTTAATCACTTACACACGTAAAAATATATGATGATAAGTGAAACGATAATCCTATTACCCACACTGGGGTAGTAAACAAGTAACCGAATTACGGTATCTTCACAAAATACATTTAACTTTTAAACCATTTAAAACTTCGCCAAAGATCGACAGACGTCAACGTCAAATCCGTTCAGAAATTAATTGTATTCTGTTCGAAACTTGTAATCTCATCGATCCCTTACAGCCTGCGAGGGTGTAAACAAAATAATAATGCGATTACTGTTTATTGATTCATTAATATAGTAATTGCATTATTTATTATTAATAATAGCAGAAATACAAGATACCTTGACTCCTTTAGCCTTAGAGTCACAAATGCAATGCCATTCTTAGCCGTGTGTCGACTATCGCGATGAAGAGTAGGGGATGTCGTTTCACAAGAATCAAAGTATCTTCATTTTCTTTTTATACACGAGCTTGCCAAAATGGCTCTACTCTACCTGATGGTAAGCATAAGCAACATCCAAGAATGGTGGTCACAATACTCATTGCGAATGCAGACAATGCAACAATGCAGCGTGGTGACCCACACCTTGGCGGTCTAGTGATACTTCCGCATCATTGGGCCTCTGGTCTCGCACTCACACGTCACGACAACACGAACACTGTCATTTTACGTTGATCTTCAGTGCGAGGGTAGTAGCTCTTGGGTCGAGCCGGCCCAACCGTACTGAGATCAGCGTGGTTCTACTACCTATTAATAGTACCATGTCAAATCTTCATTAAAATAAATTCGGCGACTTAGTCGTGAAAGCGTAACTGGCAGTTTCTTTTGAATTTATATTATTAAGTATGAATACGCAAAAAATTAGTGATGAATATATAGTTAGTAAACGAGTGACATATATCGAATCAGAACAATGTGTTCGTATCGAGTAATTAATTGATTAAAAAGGGTACAGGGGCATTCGTTAGAAGTTTTTCTAAGCCCCTCGCCCTCATACGACGATTTTGAAACGGGCCTAATTGATTTAACTTGGAGGGATGTACCGTGAGTGTGTAACTTTAGATGTTACTTGAAATCTCATGAAAAACACATATTTGAGTTTTGGTTCGATATTAAAAACTGATTTTTTTTGAATTTGTGTTCAAATTTTTTGAATGAAATTGTTTTTTTAGGTGATAAAACTTAAAGTTAGGAACTTTTGGATATTATTACATATATAGTTTTAAAATTCCAACACACATAATATATTTAACATTTATCATTCATGTGTGTGTATACGACATCTAAACGACTAGTTTTAGTATGTTCCATTCGAGGCTGTCATCAATCTCTGTTCTAAGATTTCGTCCAGATCAACTCAGCCGTTCTGATGACGTCATTGAGTAACAAACACCTATCTATACTATCACTTCCTTGTATAATAGGACTAGGTTTTGTCTTCGGCTTCACCCGCTTATATGAGGGTATCCACTTTAAAAATTGGCTTATGTAAGTCGCTGTAATGTGGCTTTGGTATTTAAAAAAAAAAAAGATTTTAGTGGGTTACGCGATAAAATGTGACAAACAAACTCACCTTCACGTTTATATTATTAGTTAGTGTACGATATAAGCTCAGTTCTAATTAGCACAACGATTCAAACATGCATTGTTGCACTCGACCGCTAAGACAATCGATCACTCGGTTCCATCTCATCGTATCTTTCCTTCTTAATTGATTCTCGATTAAAACGACGCGTCGTGCAAAACCCGTTGGCGATGCGTTGCCAACTTTAAAATATGCCTCATATGTATTTGTTTGTTAATTATTTTAACTTGATTAATAATATCATATATCATTTGATGGCGGTGTTGGTGAAGTGATTAAAAATCTTTACGGTTAAGCTAGGGGTCGTGGGTTCCTGGTCCGGATGGCGTAAGAAAGTGGTTCCCGGATCTCTTCCGTCTCAGGCGCAGAGTGGCACACCGTGTGGTTTTAGTCGGTTCGATTCCGACACACCGCCCCGCCGCAAACCCCGGTGGGGTGAAGGCCCGAGGAGGTTTCCACAGGTAAAAAAAAAATAAAGTGGTCGTGGGTTCCTCTTTACTCAGTATGATAAAAATCCAATAAGAATGCATTTTTCTTATTAGAAATTATATTTATTTTGGTTTCGTATTGAGTAAAATAATGCAAAAACACTACTTAATTTCTCAAATTAGGATCGACTATCTTCTGCCTACGATGATGTAAGTGGGTTATTGCAGTAAATAGTAGCATATGTCCTTCCCCAAGAATTGAAGTATCTCCATCCCAAATTTCATTGAAATTGGTGCAGCGGTTTGTCGTGAAAGACAGATAGAGTTTGTTTCAAATTTATAATGTGAGTAAAGAGTACAAGCAAAATAATCAATTAATAATAATTACGAATTAATATAAAAGTAGCGAATAGCAAATATAACCGAAGCGACAGCGGGAGAGTCTCCAACTGCCTCCAAGTTGGCACCAACTTGGTCCCAACTTTGGCTGAACTTCCTCAAACTTGGAATGAACTCGATGAGCTACAAATAGGCATCGGAATTAAGTTTCTGTCGGTTTTCTGTGTGCCTTTTAATTATTTCTTCACCCGCCACCCTCAGGTGGGTGATTGGCCCCTTACAGCCTCTCGTCTCTATTGACTGATAGATATCTACTTATAAATTCGTAATTGCGTTTCAACTCTAACTTTTATCTTAAAACTTTCAATAAAAATAACAACTTTTAGAAAGTTATCAATAAAAATTATAATGATAATAACAATTAGTTAGCCTGTAGGTCGAATGGTAAGTTGTCTTGATCTCTAAACCAGAGGTTAAGGGTTCTTTTCTCAGCCAGAGCCTAATATTGTGTGGTGAATACTATCATTTGTTCTGAGTACGATTGTAATTTATCTATAAAATGTATGAATATCTATAACATTCACAAAAAACGTGGTTTTATATTTATTTTTTTATGCAAAATCGGTTAAGTAGATGCAGAGATTATCCCTTAAAACTCTCAAACTCTTCCTTTTTATAATAATAACATATTTTAGATTAATATAATCATCACATTCACCACATACTTTTTCTCCAAGGTGGAAATCGAAACCGCGCCCAACCTGTCTATGTTTGTTATTCAAAATCATTTAAATCCATCTAATTAATATTTAAATAACTGCAGTCGATGAAAAACATCTACGTACAAATGAATAAGTGTGTTCTAAAATAAACGCAGACGCAGCTCGACGGTTGCGTCCCGTTCGCGCTCCGTCAACGATCTATCGACGCGCATGGATCATTACCCGGGTCATTCTCTTGATCTGTCGATCCGGATATAAATGGTATACTTTGTTTTTCGATGTTGTATTCTTATTGGAATTATAAATTGTTCTTATTGGAATCGATTGGAATAGTGGGTTAATTGTATGGGTGTTACGTGTGTTTTGCGTGAAAGATAAGTTATTAATTAGGTATCTTTAAAACACCTTTGTCTTTTATGAGAGGAAATAAAAAAAATATTGATTAAATAATTTATTTAATCCTTTTGTATAAATGTTGTCAAATTCAAAATATATTTCTAAAGGTTAAAAAACGAATTTTTGTAACCGGATTCCAGATTTATGTCGAGATTTTGTCACTCACTCTATTCAACGGAATCAGTACTTTCAACAATGTTAATGTAAAATAGTATTTAGTAGAAAAGATAATGCATGGCAACACACTAGATAAAATAAATTATCAAAGAACGTCAAATTCCATCGTCTCATCTTTGATTCTTTTTTTAAAAATACACACCAAGACGTCATACGTCAAAAGCCTTTTATTTGAGTTGATTGCTTCGGAAGTTGTCAAAAGTCGAACTTATTGGGAAGTTTTCTTGTAAGAAATGTTTACTGCGAAGTGTGATATCAACTTATATGAAATATTATGCCTTACTTCGCGCCCCGAACATCGGTAGTTGCCAATAAACGCCTCCCTTTTGTTGGCGGTACACAGATTATATTTGAAGAAATGTAGACACGACAGTCTATATAATTCTGTTATTGGTGGATAAAACCTTTTTAAGGCTGCTACCGAACTAGTAATGACTTTTTTGTTTCTCAAAGAGTATTATAATACATGTATATATCAAAATCAAAGAATATTGCAATATATAAAATATAATAAAGGAATATTTACATTAATTACATACACATTTCTTCTTGGTGTGGAATTCGAAGCTAAGCAGCGTCATATGTCGTGGTAATCTGCCTATTTCAACAATTGCACCATGCGTGGAATCGAAGAAATCAAGTATAAAAATGCCTCTGATTAGATGCTTAGACTGGCAGCCTATTTAAACTGCCATCGAGCCCATTAAGAAAGTCTATATCCACGAAAAATGTCACATGGCTGACCAATTTCTCGATAAAATGCCTTAAACAATTTTGTTGACTTTTTCAATGAATCCAAAAAAGTTTCTATCACTTAATTAACCTTATGCACCATTATGCGACAGATATTTCTCCAAACTGTAAGGTTTTCAGTTTCACAAACAACTTAACTTTCGTAGTGTCTAATTAGACGCAGGCAGTTATTACAGCACCAGCACGGGAATTCTTACAAAACGACCGACAAATACTGAGCTTAGTCTTTGAACAAAATTCAAACGTGTTTCATCTACAAAACTTAGTGTTTGACACAACGTAAGTACCTCATTGGGAACACGATTGAAGATAAAAGCCTAGCTAATAACGTGCCAATAAAGGCTTTATTGAGCCGAACAGAATTAAGAGGCGTCGAAAATTACCGATGTTAGCCGAACAGCACTGAATTTAATAACGTGCGTTCAGTTTTTAATGTACTTCCGAGGGGGATGCACATGTGGGGTGGTAATTAATTGGAACATTTTATTAGACGTTATAAGGTACCGATTTATTGAATGTCATGGCTGAAATATCAAGATGGAGATGATAAATATTAAGGACATATATTATTTCGAGTACGTAACTTTGAATAGAAATATTTATTATACTTTGACAAGCTACAGGTTCAATAAATTTCAATCAAAAAATATTATTTGTAACAAATACCTTGTCCAAATACTCAAATGGGACTGAAGTATAATTCGAAACTAACTCTGGTTGTCACTGTCAATTCCTAATAGAAATATTAATCGTAATACATATGAAATGAAGTTTAGTGCCATCTGAAACTGAGTTAGTTTTTACTTCTAACAAGAATCAGTCCTCCTCGAAGTCGTGTGAGAACCGCTCCATAGAAGTAGGTACAACGGGAACCACGCTAACACGGTTCCCAGTTGACCCGCCAATAACAAGACAATGTAAATCATTGCAGTCTAACGAAGATTGCCGAGTGGTTCCGACCGGCCACGAACAATGAGCGATACGGATCTAAATGAGCTGAGTTAAATATTGTTTAAATGCGGTCTTTTGGTTTAATCATAGGCTCTGCTGGCTGATCTGCAGATAGGTGGACGTTGACTCCTCGCTTCCTACTCTACCACATATGTCTAGGAATTAGTTTTGTGAAAGTGGAGTTATGCATTGTTTTTATAGTGCTTTAAGATTTACTATATTAGAGAAAAAAGTTTTTAATTGCATAATTACAATTTAAACAGGAATTCAATACATTCATGATAATTGCATGCTGAAATAATCTTCACGCCTTTCTGGAGTATTTAAACTATTTTCCTAATAGTAGAAGGATCGAATGATAGTTGATAGATATAAGGTTATTTAAGAAAGAGCCCTCGAAAATTAATACACAAGCGACATCAATACGTAACGGAACTGGTAACCGCTTACCATTAAACAAGAACAACCATTCAATACGTAAACATTACATAAGTACAATAGCGAACACAAGTGCGTCTGCAACTAAAGTTAAACAACAAGCGAATAAATGTCCCGCTGCGGCACAACTTGTGCACTCCGCTGTACACACCCATACTTGATTTGTGAACTTGAAATCGGTCAAAGATTATATTGATTGCAGGTAGTTCAAAAAATCCAAAAGTAGGTAACATTTTTTGACATATAATTTTTATTTTAAAATAAACTTTAGGTTCCCCGTAGATAATACTTGCTCGCCTCATTTGAGGTAAAAAAAAGTAGATACTAAATTAGTAAACCAGCAGCAATACAAGTCGGCAATACAAAACATCAACTAATTAAAATTGTAAATAATAGAATAAAATAACCAGTTTTGGTGTACAGATAGGTACTTTTTTCCCGTAGGCACAATAATATTGGAGATGTCCCATCTGTAGATAATAAATACTCTACATCTTTAGGGTAGGTGTGAATATTGGATTTTATTGACACCCCCACCCTAAGTGCAAGTTTTTGATTTAGTTCCCGAACTACAAGTAAAACTTGTTATAATAATATTGCCGATTTGCGAACTGTTGAAATAAGGAGTACTCACAATTTATGCGCAGGAAAAACGTGATAGAAATACTGTTCCAAACATATCAATCTGTATAAATAAATTCGTTAATTTATAATATTTCAGTGGAGTAATGAAAATGCGAAGATGTCGTCTCCAATTTATTCGAAAATGATGGTCTAGTAAAAACTCGAGTGTCGACTGTCTGTCAAATAGCTCAAAGACATGTATTCAATTTAAAAGATAATAAAAAAACGAAAGCTTCTAATTTTTAAAACAGAATGTCAAAACTTTTTCTTAATCGATTATTCCACATTTAAAATAAAACTAAACGGCAAGCGTCGCGCGTGTGTTTTATCAAAACAACGCGGCACTACACAAATTCTAATCGCGTTCCTGAATTAACGGGAACATACGAAAATTCAAATGTGGAACGCCGGAATCACCAATCGGATTATCGTTCTACATGTATAAAAGACGAAAATTCCCGTTCTTACCCCTTGCCCGACACCCCACGACGACGAAAGGGGTGTACGAGGCGGGGGGTGGGGGAGCGGTGTAGCTAATGGCAGTACCACTCGGATTCATTAGTAAATTAGAAAGCGGATGAGTCCAAAGTTACGAAAATTCAATATCTAATAATGATCAACTCTTACCTGCCTATAGTCGATTGACGTCTGTTTGAACGGAATTTCGCCTTTCGAACGTCGTTTCTGTTTGAATTTGTCAATCCGACTTTGTTCTGAATTGAATTATTTAGTTTTCGATTCGACTCTGTTTGGGTTTTGTGTTTGTGTAGGTGAGGTGTTCATGCTTCGCAGGTTTTGTTTTGTGAAACGATTGCTTCTAGGAAACCCCCGGGAAAAAATATATCTTCTTATTTTTAATACCAATTTAAAAAGAAGCGTACAAAGTCTTCTTGGTCAAAAATTCCAAACTCCTGTAATTGACAGGTGGTTTTGTTTTCTAGTTTTCCTTATTAGATTAAAGTGACGTCGCATAAAACAAAATTAGAAATCTGATGGAGTGTAATCAAATTACAAAAAGATTTTTATTAAAAAATCACGTTTTTCGTCTATTATATTGAACAGTGAACACTTAATATCTCAATGTCAGCTTTAATTTAGACGCATCGAGTTACCTCCAACAGTTTTTTTTTGGAGGCAAAGGAAATTATTTTTGGCGGCCTACCTATACAAAATATGTTAAGACGTGCACCTCCAGAAATGAAAAACGGAATACGGTTTTTTTACAGTCAAATAATGTAGTTTTCTTTGTAGTTGAGATATAGAGTTAGACACGGGTACATTTGGTTTATTTTTAAATTTTTTCGGTAAATTTTAAATTCATTAGTAAAGTTGACGTACACAAATTAATAGGCAAATTATCGGACAATGGTCAGACAGTCGGAGGAAGACGGCGAGGGTAGAGTACGAGAGTAAATAAAGTCCATGAAAATCGCACACAAACACATTTGTTTGGACACGTATCGCAAACATATTTTGTTATGCATATGTAGTAGTTATTTTTATAAGGATAAATATCAAAACTAATTAAACGATGATATTCTGTTCTAGTACTGGAAGGTTCCAGATAACAGTCATTGTTCACTAGACCGACGAGTAATCGTGTAAAACACATGATATATTTTTAAAAAACCGTACATGCAATAAAATATCGTCTTACTACATACTCAGTAAAGCTTAAGTTTTCTTGCTTCACTGGTCTAACGAGATCGTGTAAAGCGAGTTCATATATTTTACAAAAAATTATCGTTTTCTTGTAATTGAGCTCTCGTGATCCGAACGAGAAAGTTCTACAATTTACAATAGATTGCTAAATTACAAATCTCTATAAACGCTAGTCAAAACAAACATTGACATACTAATACGGTTACTTGATACGTAAAAAAGGTTACCGAAGCCCTCCGTCTGAGCCAAGGAGGGACCTTTATCATATTTATTTTATTTCAATTCGGTACGAATTTAATCCTTTTCCATTAATTAGTGACCGCTCCCCGTATAATGTGGGGTCTGGGCGACCCCGCGCGAGTATGCGTTAATTTTTCTTGGCGGCCGCCGCAGGGTTGAGTGTGGTATGAGTCATGGGCGATTGACATTCGAAATTCAAAAATGTTTATGCCTTAACGTCGTCTTTCTTTAATAAAAAATGTTTGAATTTGCTATCTAAAAAGCATCTTTACTCGTAAAATAGTGTAGGTATGAATGTAGGTAAATGCGTAGTTTTAATTTAATTATGTATCTAATTAAAGTAGTGTAATTCAACAAATAGGGTGACAAGCCCCACAACTTTCGAAGCATAAAAAATAAAAATTCATGAACACTTCACCGCGACCACTGGGCTGTGTCGGCTCTCACCGAAACATATAAGTTTTCCTTCATTATCATTATTTTATTATGTTCTAGAAACGTACTCATTTAGATTCACCCGTATGTTATCAGATCTAACGTACCATGTATCATATTAATTGGTCGTTTCATGTTAATTATAATTAAATCTTAATTTTTGGCGGCCATGCTTTTTTTGGTAATTCACTTTTTACTGTTAGATTTTATAATCCTCTTGTTACTTACACGTGCCATTTTCATTTTTAATGTAAATAGTTGAATCTTAATTGTTTTAATAATACTTGAATGAATTTATATTGTTATCAAGTCTTACAGCAACTATAAGAAATCATCCACCTTATTTAACAGGACCCGCCTCCATGGTAACAAAGATTCCAAATTTAAATTTACGTGAAAAAAATATGCGTTGTGTTGACATATGTTTAACATAAAATATAATAAATGTCAGTTTGACAATGTCCTCGCTGTAAAAAAAAACATCGTCATGTTTTCAGTTATTTATTTTTCTTTTGTTGTCATTATCAGTCATTAGGAACGAAACGCCGATGCGATTACACATTCCTAAAGACTATTTACTCTGACTCATATAGGACGAACGAGTGTTCCCTGTGCCAAATTAGACAAAAACACACCTACACGTGTATCATAGATAAGAAAAAAATGATCGAAATTGCAATAGAATGGACGTTTGTTTTCTTATTTTTAAACTCATGTATTTACATACTGAGTAATAATATCTTAGTTTTATTCAAACAAAAAATATAATGGTTTTCCTCTTAATAATAGAATTCATTCAATTCATTGAAATGCTGACAAATACCCCTTAATTACAATAATAAAAAAATACTTATTTTTTCCTAAATTTAGCTATATAAAAAACAAACTGTTACATTTCTCACGTGTCACATAAAAATATGCTAATATACTTACCCAACCTCAGAGATTTCGATAAAACCCCAAATAATTTTGTATTTACTTCAATTATATTTATCAATATTATGAACGTTTTGTTTCATCTCTCTGGACAAAGAAAATTTAAACCGAAGAGTATCAAAAACAAGTCTCATTCGATTAGTTATGAACAAAGAAGGACGACATCGCCTCAATACGGCCTGATCACTGTTTCAAATGAATTCATTGATCGGTAGACGCCTTTAAATTTCGACAATTGAATAAGTTTGAATTTGTTTAAAGTTTAATATAAATAGGCAGGCAATATTATTTCCGCTGTCGCAAATCACTGAAATCACAGTCAACCTTTTATCTATGTTTAATCGCTATGAATTACGGAGTTCGATTTTTAAATAAACTTTTTTAAATATTTTTCTTTTTTCTTTTTGACCGTAGACAAGGACGACACACGCAACATATTTATTTAAAAACGGAACCAAATAATCTAGTCTTCTATTTTTATTCAAATGACAATACCAATCAAAAGAATTTGCTTCTTTAAGAGCGCCATTTTGATCCGAAACTCGCCAAATCATCTCCATCAAGGCAGTTTATTGGTCAACGTTAACTAGACCACGATATTTGGAGGCAACTGTAATTCATTGACTCATTAAACATAATACCGTTACAGTAATTGTTCGCCGTGAGACTACAATTACTTAGATTACACAAAGCTAATCTATTGCACAAACAGAAATTTTGGAATCAGATGCCTCGGATAGATTATGTACGTGGTTCTTCGTCGGCTGGTCACCTTCCATTTTAATTGTCGGTTTGGTTAGGTAGTAACGGTGTTTCTCATTGATTACTATCTCTTTTGAAGTAAATTCTGATTCTTGTTTTAAAATCTTTTTCGTGTTATATCTACACACATAGATGTAGGTATAAATATTTTATCCTTGAAAAGGTAGACAGAATTCTATTATACGTCCACATTCTGCATACCTAGAGTCCCATATACGTAATGGGGGTGTGGAGGAACGGGTGTCATGTCCCTCAAACACAACGGGAGGATCCTCCGACCAGGCGAGGTGATCATGCCTAGCGAGCCACTGCCCAACAGTTCATGTTGGGCAGTTGTATATATGTTATCGGCGCGAGAACTTCTATTGCACGATGCAGGATTGGTAGCTTCTTCGTGCACTACGTTACTCAGTTACTCACGCAGTTCAGTGTATCTTCGGTGGATGGCGTTGTCATATATTTATTTTGACGCTGTATGTGGAAGTCGCCACAGGGGAAAGCCTATCAAATCCAATCGGACACATGTTTATGTATATTTCTAAATACACATTGCATTTTTAAATATATCAGTATATAGATAAATATTCTTTCTAAATTGATGTCTATGTCCAGCTGTGGAGTGATAGGGGTAGATAATGACATATTATAGATGGTGTACCTGTCACACAATGTTTGTCCTGTATAGGAAATGAACCCGATACCTCTGACTTAGTAGATCGCTAGCTACTTGGGCCAGAATGATGTCATGAGTGTAGTGTTAAAATAATATACTTTTAATATATTTCAAACAATGCTATCTGCAGTTTTCGTCGATCCGGCATAGTTTCACAATCATCAAAGTTTCACATCCCTTTAATGTTTTAAACCATAATTAATCAATGTATTCTCATCCACCTGCCATCTCTCGTGTCCACACAATCGAGCTTTCCCACATTACATACAACAGAACAAACAATATTTTGATATTAACAGCTATTATAAAAACATTTGAAATGACATCGGCCATATTTTAATAGTCTTCGAACAAAGTAAGAGGTTTAAATTTTGGCTGAATGTTTGTTACCTGTGCATTACGTAATTTATGAACCGTCTTGAAACATCATTTCGTTATACGAAAGCACATCCTTCCCATTCGACCTATTCTTAGTTTCAAGAGAAAAAAATTAACAATTAAGTTGAAAATAATAAATTAACGAAGTTTATTATAGTTAATAGGCTTTCCCAAGGGACACTGTCTTATCTACTGCTTCTTGAATCTAGTCGCTTATGTATGTCTAGCGCTGGACAACGACGGGCTGGTGATGAGGTTCTACCAGGCTAAGTTTAAAGTTTAACTTATGTGCTTAATTATCTGGTGTACAATAAAGCGATTTATTATTATTACCGTAGTCTCACCGAAAATCTAGTAGTGGCGTAATGGTTTAAGCGGTCACCACGCCTCTCTTTAATGCGCTGAGTGTTGTGGGTTCAAACTTAACTTAGGAAAATACTTTGTTGATTCACAAATTGTTGTTCGGTTTTTCCTATAGGTATGTTTGTAAAGTCCCCTACGACACATGATGAATTCCAAAAAAAAAGAACAAGGAAAGATTCGTACGCTCGTTTGCCTTCCTATATCATACAACACTATTTAGCCATATTGAAGTCGGTTAAAGTTGTGTTTCGAATTTAATTATTAATAACGCGTTAGCCATCAAACAATGCGATAATTTTGTCCGTTATAATTGAACGTTCCACTTCTTTCTTTACGACTTTCATACTTTCGTACACTTTCTAGTTGTAAACATAATTATTCTGTTTATAATCGTTGTTTTAATTAGAATTAGTGTACGCACTATCATGTGTTGCTAGCATGTTGTACTAAAGGGCCCTTCACATCGACTCCACATTGATGACACGATAAATGCATGTGTAAATCTACTAGCAACTACGTTTTGCGTGTGATACATTGCTGTGTCTGTTTTAATTATATTTTTTGTTTCCTTGGAATAGTTGCAATGTATTCTTTTTGTATGATGTTCTAATAATCTTGCTTAATATTGAACAGATTGTTTTGTTTTAAGCCTTCATTATGGTTGTATCAATGTCTCATATGCGGGCGTCTGATCTCAAACTGGACAAAAGTTGTGCTAACCAGACTAATAAGCTAATAAGCGTTCGTATAAATTTCTAAATAGGTATTTTACATATTGTAGATAAATTGCTAATAATCTTTTCACTCCCACAACTACTAGTTCTGAATGACAGTCGAACTCCACGACAACGCATTCTACCAACATTTATTTTTATAAATTCATACATCAATATTATTTAAGTTTCTACGAGCTCCAACTCGCACTATTTCGCATCATCACATCAAAAAATCTCAAAGCTTTAATCGCCATCAATTTTCTACTAGATCCTGTTTCAATCACATCAATAATTGTTACCTTCTCTTACGCAACCAAGTCATGGCACCTCAAAGGTCCAGTGACGTGACCAAGGGCATTTATTCTTACATCAGTGAATGAGTCAGTGAGTGAGTGAGCTAGAACGATCAATCAAGTTCAATTGAGCGCCTCACGTTACGTAATGCACCGGTTATTTGTAATACGCAATAAAAATCATCGACCATAGACTGGATAGTTCTTTTGTTTTGTTACAGGATTTTGTTGTTGATCGTAACATTGTTGCTAATAAATAATTGTTTATACTTGAATAGATAGTAGAGGCTCCAGTTGGAGATATACGAATGATTCATGGCAAACTTTAAAGTTCTTTTTTTATTAAATTCAATCAATCAATCAACAACCCATAATATCTCACTGCTGGGCTAGGGACTCCTCTCAGGAGAGGGTTAAGACCATATGTCCCCACGCTGGCCAAGTGCGGGTTGGGGACTGGCAAACGTTGTAGCTACGTATTCGTTGGATGTTTTTAAGCCGCCCAAAGGCCTTCAACTAAGCTTCACGACTGTTATCCTATGATAACAACCGGGACAGACTGCTTAACGTGACTTCCAAATCACGGAGACGCTCATGATAACATGCCACAAACGGTCACCCATCTAGGTACTGACCGCGTCGTCTTTGCTTACCCTCGGTGATTGTTTCTAATCACCGAGTGCAACTGGGCTATGAACCTTAAGTTCTTTTATTATTAAATTAAAATCTCTTAATTACAAACTAACACTATATTTTATTTATCATACAGTGATTATAAATAAATTACCTAGTCACAGAGGGAATGATTGCGCTGATCACGCGATCATTTATCCTGAATGGAAATTGAATCCATAACCTCTAGACTAGGAGTTAGGAGATCACTAACAATCAGACCAACAAGACCAACCAATATTGAACTAATGATAGACAAACAAATTTGAGCTGGCAACCAACCTTTACATTGTAGAGATGCCCAATCTACCTATTGTATGACTCAAGCATCGAATCTGTTTCCTAGTATTAAAGTCATCAGTCATTAAACCAATTCCAGTTACTAAGCCATTAGTCTCTTCGACCTGAAACTAAACATTGCTCCTGACTTTGTTTGCATTAATAAACTGATGTTTAATTAAGAAAGTAACATATTTAAACAAGGTAGCCATCTTTGTTTTCATCTGCAACTAGTATTGTTCAATGCGTATGTTAAGGTGTTTCACATTGTATTTGCGGTAACGTTTTAATGGAACCATTTTGATGAAATCTAACGTCTTGTAATGTATTTTACAGCGAGACATAAACCTAACAGGGATATAAACTCTTGTACTGTAGTACAAGAAGAAACCATGACACATATTTATTAATTATTACAACTTCAATAATAACTGACCACTTGAACCACTCAGGGAATGCGTTCCAATAGCAAAAATTGCTTAATTTTGTATTCTAATTGGTCAAGAAAAAATAAATTTCGAAGTAATCTTATTCTTCAAGTAAAGGAAGAAATGTCTGAATATCAACATTATTTCTATGCATTTCTAGAACAATAGAAGTCTTCTATATCCAGCAGTGGATTAACACAGGTCATTGATGATAAATGTATATTATTCCATAAGTAAGTTAATGCCAATTAACCTTCAGGTGATCAATTAAAAAGGCTGTGAACACAAATAAACCGGGCGTAGCTACCTCGGTCAGTGTGTAGCCCCCTTATCTGTTGATCGTATCTGTGCAGGCAGCATGCAGTCACGCGTGTGTGAGCTTTCTTTAACTTTCTTTGGATAATCATTTATTATTTAGGTTCTATATGTTAAATATATAAAAATATATTTAACATATAGAACTAGAATAAATATTGTCATATTAGCCAAAGTGCACATCTTCGTCTGTGTTTTTGAAAAAGAATTGATTTAACCGGTTTTTTTTAAATATATCAATGCTGTGTTCTCTTAATGATCGCAACAGTATATTATACAGCCTTCCCTGATATATGGAGTATACAACAATAAAAAAAATTCTCAATGCGAGCTAGGAGTTCCTGAGGTTATCGCGGTAACAAGAAAACTAACTTTATAATATTAAAACAGATTGATGTAATTATGTTTGCTACTTTAGTGGTCAAAAACAATTTCGGAGTTTTTTCATAATATATCTAATAATGGTGATAATAGACTGTTGTCTATAAATCACCATTGTATACAATTAAAAATCAGGTATTTCAAAACAAAGCCTTTATTAACCGAATCATTCACCAACACCATTGACGCCAATACCACTTCCGGTGATGGCGCTGATAGTCTGAATGCTACCGGAAGTACCGTCATATGGGAACCAGTAATTAGATTGAATTAATTCATTTGCGTACGCGCATGTGAAAATATTCGCTTCCTTTATATTGTGAACTCTGTATTGTTTATGGGTATTGATGGATATCGATATGTGAGTTCAGAGTTATAAAAAAATATATACATTATATACACTGTTTTAAATATATATCATAAAATATTCTATATATCATATAAAATCGATTCCCGGGTCGGACCAAGTGTTTGTATGATCTGCATATATTTGTTTTGGAGTTTGGATGTTTTCTATTTATGATATGTATATATTCACAAAAAAGTATATTTGTACTTATATCAGTAGTCTAGTACCCATAATACACGCTCTGCTTAGTTTAGGACTAGATGGCGTTGTGTGTTAGATATCCGACATACATATTATTATTTAGTATTCACTTTATAGCTTAAAAGAACAACTGTATTATGAAATCTACATTAAAATCTATATAAGTACTAATGTGGCGCGTTATTCTTATATTTTACAAAAAAAAATGAACTACCCAAAGCGACTCTACTCGACCTGATGGAAAGTAAGAGCAGAATCCAAGAGTGCTGGTCAACATACTCATTGCAGATAATGTAATAAAGCGGCACAGTAACCATACTATAGCGGCCTATTGAAATGCTTCTGCATCATTGGGCCTTCGACTACAGATTTTCTAAAATATAATTAATTTCCTAACTCTTATTTTCTCTTGTTACAGAGAGCCACACTGGCCGAAAAAGAAGTGACCACGTTAAAAGAACAACTAGCCACCACCAGCCCCACTCCACTCCAAGCTGCCGTTCCTAAAACCAATGGCTCCCACTTAGAACCCACCAGGGATCAAGCCACGGAAACCAGGATCGACAGATTTAGCCCCGACATCAAAGACGAGAAGGAATTGGATGACGACGTAGAACAGAAGATGGAGATGGCCGCGACAGGCAGGAGTAACAGCAACTCCTCGAGGAGCAGTCCTGTGGTGCATCAGGGTGGCAACCTGGAGAACGAATTAGCTGCTAAAGAAAAAGAGGTAAGTAATAGATATATACATTACAATAAATGTATAGGACAACAGATAAATACTATTTTATGACAACACGTCAACAGCCTGTAACAGTTCAAATCCCTCATGGAATAACACTTTCTGTAATCCACAAATTGTTGTTCTGAGTCAGGGTGTACTTTGTGTCCGTTTCATGTATGTTTTAAAGTCCCCCGCGACACAGGATGTATATTCCTAATGTGGGAGTAGTCTTTTTAGAAAGAAAAAACAAACAAAGGACAACAGTTTCCTTCCTTTCTCCATTCCTTTGAAAAGAGGTTTTGACCACACCACATTGCCCATGCAGGTTGGTATAGGTTTTGTTTCAAGTTTTCCTTATCTTAGCAGATGTAGTCCTGCGTATTGCGTCCTGTATTAATTAGTCAGTCAGCCAGGGCAAATAATCTTATTAGAAGTAAAAAATTCATAATAACTGACTATGTCACCTGTAGTTTCATAGCATTCAATTCATATTTACCACGCCTACAGTTGATTTTACGTAGCCACAAGATTACGTAGTCACAACGTTATCTTGCCAGTCTTCAACCCACACTCAGCCAGTGGACGTATGGCCTTAACCCTCTCCTGAGAGGAGACCCGAGCCCAGCAGTGGGACATTATCAGTTGTTGATGATGAATCATGTGTAAGACAGTTGATTATCTCAGGTTGACAGATCATTCATCCTTTTCTATCCCCTTTTAAGTTAAAGGACAAAGATACTCTAGACCAGATCTAAATTATGTACTGTACAATAATCTGTCATTGAATATCTAGATTTATGTCACCACAAAATACAGGCAATGTTCTAAATGTTAGAACTAAAATAATTGTTAGTTACTTCGACACGAAATGAATCACGCGAACCGACCTGTCGTAAGCTCTCCAAATCACTTTACTTCACAATAATATATTATTTAATACCTAAACTTGTATTAATATTTGTAAAATTAGATCAGTTACAAAGCACTGTATCATATTTTATCTTTAAACCAACTTCAAAAACCCGACTTCCTTACTGAAGTTGGTTCATAAGTGAATATTTTTGTATATATATATTATCCACCTATATTTTTCTATCTGTGATTGCGATAGTTATTTTTATTTTTGTTTTGTTCTTAGGTATTTTTTTGTTATTTTGATGATAACCAAGATGAAGGTGCGAAGCAAAATCTACAAAGCCAACGCTCCTGAATAGTTAGATATGTCAAGTTTCCAAATTGATGTTATATGATTAAAGGTTATTTACAATTAAAATTTTAAGGAATAATAAAGGCGGCTAGATGATGCGAAAGCGTGTAAAAAACTTACAAGTCTGCTTAGGTGCCTGATTTTAACCTGATGATCTAACAGAATTAGGTACAAAAGAAATTCGTTAAGAATAAATATATATCTCAAAGTTTCAAGCATACGGATCTGTACCAATAAGCACCGAACCTGAATAGTTTGTCTGTAAACTGATACGTAGGCGTCCTTAAGTTATTACAATCTGTAGATACTTGACTCAAAAGCAGCATCGCCACTCTATTGCTCTCAATTAGAGCTGCCCCGAGCGCGTTAATTGACTGTATCGATAATATTGATTGATCGATTGGTGGGCGTCGAACATTTGTTTGAGCAGAGTTAACGTTAATTGTGATTATTGGGTTCGGTTCCTGGGAACTATTCATTTTAGTGATGCTCAACTCATTCAATGATTAATGAGAATTCGATTAACTTTTACTGGATCTACTAAGAAAAAAATAATACCTTCACATATCTCACACAGAGCCCATACTATGGTAAACAATCTGCCAATAAATATACTTATGCATTGCAAATTATACAAATTACACATACAGATATACAATAATAGTAAATTACAGTAAAACGCAGAAAAATTGATCCCACTGTTCCCTTCGACACTGTTTAACAATATATAGGCTTCTCCATAGAAAGGAGAACATACCTATCATACAATTATTTATCCTTAGTGGAAATCCAACCCACAATCCAAGGCTTAGCAATCAGAAGCAGAAACCAAGACACAATGACCATTCAAAACTTTTACCTATATTACGAAAAGTACTTAGAAATACTGTCGATTTCTCTTACGTTCTGTCGCAATATGTACATGAAAACTCAATTAGAACTCTTATCTTGGACATAATACTCTTGAAGGGGAAAAAACACATCACGTCATGTTGTCACGTCGACAGAGTGTTGGCACAACACTAATTGAAACGAAACACTTGCTCTGATCACTTGCCAATGACAATTAGTTGAAGAAATAATCATATATATAAAGATCGTTTCTTTATAAAAGATAATATTCTCTACGTAGAGCGAAAAGTATTATCTTTTCTTTTGTTTTAAAAGACAACTCCCGCCTTACTATATGTGGATCCGACTAAGTGCTTTCCCACGTGGGGTTGGAACCCTTAACACTCAGTGCAGTAAAAAGTGGCATGGCAATCGCTGAAACCACTACGCCAACGGTTCAGTCAAAACTAAGCAGATTTTTGTCGATCTTAAGCGTCTTCATCAGAAGGTAGTAGAGTCACGCTGATTTCTTCATGGTTGGGCCAGCTCTACCAGGGCGGTGCTGCCTTGCAGAGACGATAAAAAAAAATTACAGCGTTCGTGCTTCGTTAGTGAGTGCGAGACTGGAGGCCCAATGATGCAGAAGTATCACTAGGCCGTCATAGTGTATGTCACCACGCTGCATTGTTGCATTGTCTGCATTCGCAATGAGTATGGTGACCACTACTCTTGTATTTTTCTTTTGCTTTTCATCAGACAGAATAGAGTTATTTGGCAGGGCCATACATAAAAAAAGAACCATTGTAAAGGTGTATTATAGCAATATGCTTAAAATGTTCAAATACACAGATATACCTTAGATAGCCATAGACAAACCATAGATATATATAATTCAGATGACATTCTAGTGCCATTCGTATCTCCTGTCGTATAAAAAACACAATGTCGTTCAAAACTTGACTATGTATGGATCTATCGGACATTCAAAGTATAATTTATCTTAAGTCAAATATCCTCAGTAAGCCATCTTTCAAACTTAACCCTTAAAAGAATAGGTACTCCTAAACCGCCGCCTGCTCCCAATTAAGGGCGCTCTATAAATAACTCGAGTTGCGAGTCGCGTGTCTGTCCGTCTTAGTGGCCATGTCTCATAAACGCTGATATTTATTTAGTGCAAGGATTACCGTTCGGTCGTTCGTTCGGTGCCGATCAATCATCCCATTGAACATATCCTGTTTCCTTTGGCTAGTGATGCGCTGAGTCGATCAATTGTCGATAGTTATAATCCGAGCATCGACGATAGCTAAGGCAATAATTGTTTACAACTTAAAAATTTTCTTTACTATAAATATTTCTCAAAAGCACAAAAGCTTTTCATAGGGGACTCTTTCTAAAATTTGTTTAAAAAAAACAGTGAACAGTAGTATACATGCTTTTTGGTGTTCACAATTTTTAAAATCATACTATATATCTTCCTCCAGACTCACGAGGTCAAAACCTCTTTTTTTAAAACAGATTTATACTTACAAATTGCATTGCAGGCAGTGCAACAATCAAGCATGGCGACCATAATAAAGCGGCTCATTGATATACTTCTGCATCATTAGTCATTCGACATGACATCGAATATCGATAAAATCCCACCCACACAACAAATGCATCCCCATCACTATTCTAACAAACTGTCAAACCCAATTCAGCATTGCCCCTGCGCATGTAATTGATTTATTGATCGTACGTTACATTCGATACGAGATGAACGCAGCATCCTTTTACTCGCATCTCCTAACCAGTTGACCGCCTGACCTCGATCATATAAGTCATCTGGATTGTAGGGGAGCGATCTATCGCTTATAATAAGTAAATACCTACTTAAGTTATTGTAGAAAAGCATTTACATTATAACAAATCAAGAGCATTGAATTTTGATTACTTTTTATTTTATCCTTTTTTTTTTTCAGCGATTGAGTGACCCAACTGAACTCCTTCCCCGAATTCTAATAGACATCATAGGACTACAAATACTCCTAGTATCTAGGAGTTACATGTCACATTATATACAATCATGTATAATCTTAAATGTGGTATATTTTTTCTTATCATTTCAAGTGCGAAAAAGTGCCAAATTTCAATTTAAAAATTATCTAATTTATTTCTAGAAAAAATGATAATACAAGGGCTAAAAGATACATCCAAATTCTATATAAAAGCAAGTACACGGACAGGGGCAGTCAAAACCACCCACATTTTGAGTGGTGCTCATCGGCAATGCGGCCGAAATTTCAAAGCTCGTAGCTGCAAGAGCCTTTCAGAATGCACCCATTCAACCTTCAGAATCATTAGTCCATTGAATCACCAAATTTAAAGAGAAAACTGGCAGATTTGAAGTGAATTTTCAGCCCTTTGTTGGATATTCAATAGCAGTAGAATTACTTAGAGTTAGCTTGATCAGAACGAAATGCTGAATCTTTTCAAGTTTGCACCTTACTCTGAGATAAAGCAGGCAAAACGGAAATTGTAAAACTAGTGTGTTTTGAATAAATTGAAAGTAGTATATTCCTAGTTTTTTTCACACATGAGCCGGTTCGAGAGACCGACACCGAAATCCGGATGTGGTTGTTATTTCGTTCCTTTACGTTTTGCATCTACCGGGGGCCCAAAAATTCAGAAAGAGAGAGTACTAACCCCTCCGATCATTTATCCCTTTTAACATAAAAAGAAATTAGGTACCTACCCGTACCAAGCTAAGTCAAAAATAATCTCATCATTTTGCTGTAAAATTACATACAACTAATAAATCCGTACAATATAAAAATATTAATAATACTAAACATCAGAATACTTGTTCAGTGTCGAAACTCAATGAGTTTCGCGATATAAAAGCTGTTATTTGGCGTAACGAACGCTTTTGTGCTATGGAATTCCTTTACAGACGCTATCTTAAAGATGAATTGCTGTACAACGCTGCGAGAGTTCTAACTAAACTAGGTACGAACTACGATGACGGCGCAATGCAAACAATCCAGGACGATAGTTTTGCGAGCAAAGTAACTATAAACTACCCGATAAAGGCATAGAACGAACAACTTTTGATAGTACGCCGCTTTTTATGCAAATTCGACTCGCGAATCGATTGAACACTTTTATTCTTTTGCTGTTGTTCAGTTTCTTCAATTGCACTTTAACAGTTCTTGTTTGAAAATCGTTAGATACCTTTTCTAGTTTCGTACTTCAAGTCAAGTGGATAACAAACTCATCAACAACCTTCCCAATTACGTCGTGGAAAAAATGACATCGAAACAAATTTAAAAGTTATCAACAATCAGAAGGCCTATTATCGAAATGTCATCAAAAAGAAATAACACGCCACCCTTTCAGCAACTTAATTAAAATGTTCGCAAAAAATCTCGCTCCCTTCTATGAGGTTAATAAGTTTGTAAGCAGAGATCCGTGGACTGAAAATTTTTCTCTTTTTCTTGAAATTGACGAACAATCAAATCCTATCAAAGAATACATGGCCAGGGGGCTATTGTCACGAATCCTTGACTAACAAACTTTTTTACTTGTTTATAATTGACTCAATGTTTATGTGGCTTCTTTAGATTTTTGTATAGCGAATTTGTCAAGGAATAACTTAATGTAAGTACAACTTGTGCATAACTTTTGTGTAAAGGATTAATTGAATTTTAAATAACATAGGTTGCGGCGAACGTAACTTGTAATATAAGCAAGCTCACTCACAAACTGAAATAATTTAGACTAATAGGTCTAAATAAATTTACCCATAGACTGGGTATAATAGACGGTAGACTATTTAGATATCTCAAAAGCATAAATCGACTCATTGACGCGATAAATAACGGAATTTCACTAAAAAATATTATACAAGACGCGCTAACTGTAATTAATGGACCAGTTGACCAGTGATCAGTAATTCTGGCTGTGAGGTCGCAGGTTGCATTCCCTCTTGGGACAAATAATTATATGATGTGTCACTTATTTTTTCACTTACACAGTTAGTATATCAGCAATCTTGTAACCATAAAATAGACTCTAGATATCGAATAGAGTATCAGAAAGCTGCCGATGATAATTCTTGTCGAAATGAGCAACCTGTGTAAGAAAATATACCCTCAAATACAGTAAAGGTATGCTTTGTTTTTTATTTGTTTTTATGGAAAATGGGGTAAACGAGCAGACGTATCGCTTGATGGTAAGCGACTACCACCGCCCATCGACACCCCTGACACCAGAGGCGTCACAAGTGCGTTGCCGGCCTTTGGGGAATGGGGAGGAGCCTCCGGTATCCTCACTCACGCGGTGAAACACAGCGCAAGCGCTGTTTCACACCAGTTTTCTGTGAGGCCGTGGTATCACTCCGGTCGAGCCATGCATGCCGAAGCGTGGCTCTCCTACGGTAAAAATGCTTACTCTATCGAGGAATGTATCCAAAACGCAATCTATACTTTCGTACTCCATACTAATATTATAAATTCTCAAATAGTTCGGTCTGTTATACGTTCAACGGTAAACTGCTACACCGATTTTAATTAAATTTGACACGGTGATAGTTTCATTCTTGAAGACATAAACAACTCTATACCGTGATAACCGACATACATGCGGAACTGCAGATAAAAAATCATACATAATAAGATATTAAAGTAAGCATTTAATAAGAGAAATCCAATGATAGGTCGTGAGTTCATGCCTCCAAGCGTCGCCACGCGTCGCCTCGGGCATCTAAAACCCAATATGTTTCATTTATCATTAACTAGACTAGACCGATCTCTTGTTATAGTGGTATTAACTAAATAAAATGTACCATGTGACACCCATCCATTGAGATAAATGGATTGCGATGATATGTCTTTTTTATATAAATTGACTATATATTAAGATAATGGACGTTTCCCACTTGACCAATATTGGCTGTGATTTTTAATGTAGGAGTATATTAATGTATTATGTCATGTTCGTTTAGAAACATATTATGAGCTTACTATAAAGGGTGGGTGTTGGCAGTTTGTCGCGTACATGTCTGTGGGATTGTAACTCCGAAATGGATAGACCTGTTATGATTAGGCTTTTAGTCGGATTGTTTGGGTTGGTTTTTGATTGTTTTTTTAAATTTTAAGTTATTGTTATAGACCCGTTGATAGTATGAATAGATTCTAATAAATCACATGAAATACATCAAAATTGAAGTCTTATTTAAACACAAATTAACCACGCAATACCATTCTCCAAATATTTATAAAGATCTCCATCCGCTAAGATTAAATAAAACTTACATACTGCAGTATATGATAACAATGTCGGTACACACCAAATAACCGGATCAAAACAGAAAGCTGCCTCCATATTTTCTAATAATACGACAAATAAGACATTCCCCACCATTTGTAATTAAAACTAATTTTAGATTTATTAGGCACCTGTTATTGAAATCAAACAGACACCTGGTTGTAAAAATTACAATGGCGTACACAGTTTAGTACAGAGCTACTATTTAATTTGAAAAAGCAATATTAGTCGACCATAAATCATACACGCATTTCTTTTTAGGTAGTAAAATGTTACTTTCATCTCGGCCGGTAGATGGCGCTGATACTAAAATCCAACTGTAAATTATAGTTTTAATGTCACTCCAACGGCGGACATGAAAGAGTGACGCACCTATTTTTGTCCGCACCAAAAGGAAAACACTCGAAATTAGTTTATGACATTTGTCTTGAGTTCGATTTATTTTAATTTTGTTATTTTCGGGGGCGACGCTTCTCTTATTATGTGTTGCTCGTAAACTGATGTGGTTCGACACTGACTTATATCTCATGTGATGTGACTGATCATGGCTAAGCTCTACCTCACTCTACGCACCAATTTAGACTTTATAGACGTTTATCAATGAGGAAAGAGTCGGGTCGATTTATGAATCATTTTTTACAAGGGCAAAGGACTACAACTTATAAGCGATTAATAACGTGAATATGAAGGTTCCAGGGTTTTCTCTACGTAAGTTTTTTAAATGTTTTTGATAACCTATCATCATAAGCGAAAGCTTTTTTAATGTAATTTTTTAAGTTATAAGTCATTGTAAGTAAATCATAGGCTATTAAAATTAGAACTGTAGGTGTATGAATCATTCCCTCTCGAATATCGCTTTTCAATAATTTATTGTTATCCATGCGACCGCTCAAACCGATTATAAATTCAACTCACAAGTGGACCGATCAGCGGTCATTAATTAGAACGCTAGTATTCACTGATAATTTATACACCAATAGCGATGCCAAATGGCATTAATGCGACGTCTTCCACGGTTAGATGCATCGCCGAAGCCAATAGATTCAAATTGATAGATATACGACCATAAACATGAAAATACATCTCTTAAAATAACGGGCGATAATTCTTCGAAAGAGCACCAGCATATGTACGACATTACGACCGATCGAATTGTATCTAACCAGAAAATATATAATAATGTCTCGACTGATGTAAATCCATGTTTGATTATAGGTGGAACACGTGACCTTTGCGTTCTGATTTCCAACAGCAAATCAAAGAGAAAGCATCGGGGACAAGAGAAGCAATCAGATGCCTCATCAAACACAAGCTATCATCTTGTCAGAAATCGGCACGCACATTAATTTAATACCGAAAAAAAATGCCTAGAGTTACATTAGAAAAAAGGACAAAAATAAATGTAAGTAGCTTAGACAGAGCCCGCTCGCTCGTACATAATTACGGGCCAAACACGCGAGGGACTTGAAAGCAAATGTCAAACTAACATATTTATTTCCAAGTATTGAATGGTGTGCGCTGCGGCTTCTCGGAACGTTCGATGTAAACATCATCGTGTCGATGATGAAAGCGATCTGCGGCTTTGTGCTCGATGCTGATTAGTCTAATTTTATCTGCGTCCACAAAAAACACGACAAATATGTAATTTGTATGTACCGTGACAACGTTGGCGTGACTCTCAATAATGACCGGAAAACGAACGCCTCCGAACCTTCTCCGAGTGGAAACTTTGTCAGTCAGTCAGCAATGTTACTTTAATAACCTCGTAATTAACTAAAACGAAGACGGCTCGTCGAATTCGTCCCGGTTTATTTATACACAAGCCCGCGTCGATATTCAGAAGCCAACTTGATAGATTCATAGCAGCGAACATCAAAGAGAGTACATTAATCATAACTCACATCAATCGCCGGTGAAACATTTCTGTTTTTATTGTAAATCAGTATTAAAAAGCGACAGCATAAGCATATGAATCAAACGTGCGCCTCGAGACGTCTACTATGTGCAATAAATTCGTGAAAATGTAAATAAAAAAATGTGGCGGGCCGATCAGACCACCCTGTGGTACACCTGTTGAGTCTATTACGGAGTGCGCGCCGACACGCCGAGCGCCGACTGATACCATCGAACGTTGGCGGTTTTGTCAACATATCACATGTCATATATCATAATACAGAGAAAAATCATCGGCGGCCGCATGTGTGCGCTGTGCGGGGCTGCCGGACGGCTGTGCACGGTCGGCGCACTCGCAGATCGCGATGGACTTCCTTGCAAATCGTGCGTGAAGATTCTTTTTAAATGACGGCTGGTGTAAGTGCGCCCCGACTGCTCCAAACTAATAAAAGTTCAACTTCCTACGAAATGATATTTATGTATGTACTACGCCTGGCTTCCATCGTTTTATGATAGTCAACAGTTACATATTTAATGTTCGATGTTTATCAACATTTCTTTCTTATGCAGGTTTTAGTGAAGCGATAAATTATTTATCATCAAAGAGTTCATTTTGAAACTTTTGTTTCTTCAGCGGTAATTCCTGTAGCTTTGGAACAGACGTCAATGGTGTTATTACAAAAACTGTGTATACTTTATCGCATATAATTTAATGGAGGCTTAGTTAAATAAACAGCTTTATGATAACAAGATCGACAGGGATTATGATGTCTATAATATCATAGTTTATTGTAATAAGGTATTATTAGGTATAATTCGCACTGTTTACTTGAACTAAGTATAAAATATCTTGTCACTGTCATTTGGTTTCGCGAAGAACAGTTTAAGCTCTTGTAATGAAATTGTATGCTTTTTTCCAGCAACCAACTTCAAAATTAACCTCTATGCGATCACAATAACTCTACTAGTTTCTTTACAAGTGTCGTATAGTGATTCATACTGCAATTTAACCCCAAGGTCATGAAATCTGCTTGCTGTGCCGCTCTCGTACACTTTTTTCTTTAAAAGCTCTCTTTGTCTCACAGAGCGTCTCCACATTTAATAAGACACATCTGTTACAACTATATTTTGGGGACATCGCCTTTGAAACATCATATAGTAGATAGGTGTTTGGTTGCAAGAGGTAATACACAAATTTGAATCTTAAATCCTTGTAATAAAGGCTAAAAATTTGTAATGATATAACACCTTTGATGTGTCTCGATTTCTTTTTGTGATGCTGTGAATGTTCGATTGCTCATCCCGTTATTGCGAGATGAGTAAATCAACAAGATGAGACAAGATATCAATATTTATAAAAGCTTATTCATCTTGACGCTCGCTTTCTGTTTCATGAGATTGTAAAACAAAGACATGCGCTTTGAAACAGTCTACAGTAGTTATTGCTTATTTAGTAAATACATAGCTATTGCTTTCCATCAGACAGAGCAGAGACATTTTTGACTGCCTCGGTGGCGCAGCGGTAGCGTATGCGACTGCTGTTCATGAGGTCTCGGGTTCGAATCCTGGGTCGGACCAAATGTTTGTATGACCTGCAAATATTTGTTTTGGAGTTTCGATGTTTTCTATGTATAATATGTATGTGTTTACAAAAAAAGTATTTATGTATTCATATCATTTGTCTAGTACCCATAATACAAGCTCTGCTTAGATTGGGACTAGATGGCGTTGTGTGTTAGATGTCCGAAATATTTATTTATTTATTTATTTTGGCAAGCCCATATATAAAAAAATATACTTTTAGCGCACAGCAGTCGCTTATTAACCACTACGCCAACGAGACAGTCGAAAAATGACATTAATTCGTAACCCACCTACTATCGATACCTATATCTTTATTAGGCTGAGATGAAAGTTCTGGTGAAACATTGTGCCCAATAATAACATTCCTTACATTTGTTTTACCCATAAATCCAACTTGTCTGTATATATTCTCTATTTGTCGTTTGATTACCTCATGAATGATTACCACGTCCATAATTAGTTCGATGTCTATCATTTGATCATCAATATTAACTTGCAATTACAATATCACGCGTCTATCTGCCGCCTTACATTATTCCACAGTCTGATTACAATTTAATACGTTTGGTTAATTCATGAACTACCTCACTTACCGTTTTTTAACAAAATGAAGCTATTAAATTCATTTTGTCTTGTCTTGATCACTTTTTATGCCACTTAGTCATTTATTCTTATCGATTAATTAAGGATGGGTATTACTTCATTATATTACAGTTATGGGTTAGTAAGTGTGGGGTTCGATTTCTAGTCTAGGCCTGCAAAAAACTTAATTGCAAGGTGTAAAAAATTTGATTGTTTAAAGACATTTATCAGTCACGCTTAGATCTACCAAGTAATTAATTTTGCTACACAAGTAAATTAAATTGAAGTGTTTGCAATCTTAAGGTAGCAGTTTTTCAATTAATGCATTTGAAAGTACTTACATCAAACAAGCAATTAAAAAATGACTGTCTATTTGTTTGTTCCGGTTAATATCTGAAACGGCTGGATCGATTTTGACGAGACTTTCACTGGTAGATGATGTGGGCCTGATGATATAAGGAAGAACTTAGGCTACTTTTATTTTAGACTAGCTGCGCCCCTCGGTGTTACTCGGAATAGTTGATATAAAGGTACAACAACAACCGCAAGTACAAAATCAATTTTCATTTCGCGTCATTGCATTTCAAGTAGCATTAAAACAAACAAGTAATGAATAATAAAAAAATAAAACCCAGCGTCAATATCATATATAAAACATATAAGTCTATATTCGTAATTACCATTAAAAATTATTTATTTTGATACCACTACAAGTTACTTTTTGGTGCAAAAATGCCTAATTTTGTTTTATTTTTTGATTTTGACATACCCAGTGTCATTCTTACGACTAAGACGAATCTATTGACACCACTCACGTAAAAATGCGATAAGCCGTTTCGGCTCTAGGGGCTGCCAAAGGAATATACATACATACATACATACACTCGAAACCATAACCCTCCTTCCTTCGCAATCGGGTAATAAACTCTCATCCATTAGTTCAAAAATGATCGCTTGTGTTGGAAGTTCAATAAAAACTGTAAGTTTAAGTACATACATACGGCTTCAATACTAATAACTTCAATAACAATTAAAGCCGGTAATAACGATCAACTTGGAATATTACACTTATCGGAACGACCGCCATGTTAACTTAACTAAAACCTTATTGAGTTTCAATAAGAACCAATTTGTTCAGCGGCTACCCTAACCATAAACCTCGCCAACCGACTGTGAACTCAAAACCGAGTCTCCTGAAGTCCTTTTTAGATTGTCACCTCCATATCCCATATGTAGGGACGTGTTAGTTTGAAACGCAGCACGTGTGAGGAATATGTCAATTCATTATAAACTTTGTGCCGTATAGAAGATGATTTGTGACATATTATAGAATAATGCCGTGTCTGTTGGTAGGTACACGGATCCATTAAAGACTTATTGTTTCATGTGAGATACCGCCCAATTCTGAGTAATTGACGAATATCTGTCGGTGTTCACTCATCCTGTGTAATTACTTCTTTGTATTTATCGATTCTAGTTATTTTATCTGGAATTGTCGAATGAAATTTGTGTGTTTTATCATGAATCAGAGTACTGTTTGTTTAGCAAATTGTTTTGTGAGTCATGTAGGTTTTGTTGTGTACACTGAAGCGAGCGAATGACTAAAAGAGGAAGGCTCATGTAAGTGGGTGAGTTGGTGCGTGAAGAACCTGAAAAATTTCCTGTCTATCTGGTCGATATATCTGTATACTGAAGGTCTTTAAAGGAATATTAATAATAATACGTTCTGTTAACATTGCATACACTCATAAACCGTGAATATCTTGAAGGCCCGAGCTGCACATGAGGGTCGTAATAAAGTGCATTATACCATCTTCGCCTATCGCAATTGGCAAGGAGGCTTGATATTGGTCTTACATTTCATCGATGATGTAACTTCAAAATTCCATTTTGTTTACATAATCGTCTTTTTTAATTCCGTTAAAGTCCGTAAAATTCCTCAAGAAAAACTCCCCCTGTGGTAAAACTTTAGACCAAAATGGAATTACATCCCGTCGGGAACATTCTACTATTGTTTTTATTAAAATTAATTCCGAAAATCAATCAATTTCCAAGTTTCTTGTCCACCCCCACGATTCTCAACATTTTTCTCTTCACCCCTCGCTTAGACAATAGAAAATGGTTATTAATATTCGCTTGTAAAAAAACACGGTTGCTAAACAATAGGTGTTGTTAATTTACTCATTAAGGATTCATGGGGTGTGCCACCCCCGACGGGAGAAGGGTGGCAAATTCGGAATGATATTGGCCTCCTTTGATACATTCGGTTTTGGTACAAATTGAAATTTAATTTTATATCAGCCTGGGATGTGTCTAAACTAATCTAAAGGTGGCTTTAGAAATTACGAGTTTTGAGCAAACAGTAAATTTTTACGCACAATTACGTTTAATTTCAAACTCATGTGGATAACAGAAAGGATACAATACATCTGACACGCATTTAGAATTGTTATAAAAATACAAAAATTGCGATAAATCAAAGATTTGAATAAATAGTACAATCGACAACAAAACAACCGATAATTTTAATACTTTGAATGACAAAGAGCTTGACCACGTGTCGGGGGTCCAAACTGGTCTGAACCGGTTCTATATAAAATGTCATTCAATCGAATTTCATACAACCCACCACAAAGTACCCACAGACTTAACGTTTTTTCCAAGCTATTCTCTCCTTTAAGACTTACAAAATAAGGACTATACTTGTAAAACATCTTTTTGCCATGATCAATATAATCAGATCAACCATTGAGATTTGAATCTACGCAGATGTCCAGCTGCTTTAGTTAATCGAACCAGATCTATTGATGTGATTTTTTATTGTTGTTTTAATGGCGATATTGAATAGAACACCATGTTACATAAATTTTTACATACAATACCGACTTAAAAACATAGAATCCAGTTTTGCATGATACACTTTGCTGGTATATGCCAGAAACTTTTAACGAGAACCTTTGGATTTACAAAAATAAAATTATTAGCGCCCCTGTCTTGCTATTTTAATTGAACGCTTTCTGCGGGTCCCATCGAAACAAAAGCGTCAAAAGGAATATTTCGAATAAATTATTTTTCTCTCATTTTTTTCTCAACACTTCATTGTGAAGATATCGTTAATATTAATTTTTTGACACGGAAACAGCGGGCTTTAATATTCGTGATATAGCCCTTTGTTATTTTAATGGGTGCCGATAGCACGCTCTTTGCATAGACATGGTTTAGGTGTAGATATACTGGTGCTAAGAAGTCGTCTTATTGTTAAAATGTTTTCGTTGCAATTCGTGGGGGTCTGATAGATTTTGTTGAATCATGAATATAATTTGTTAATGATTTAGCTAAGTAGACCAGCGCAATTGATTTCTTTTAATATATTTAGTACACGATAGCAAGAATGTATGTGGTATATCCCAAATACTTATAGGGTTACTACTAAGTTTTGTGATATTCGATACAATTTTCAGTTGATTTTATGCGCATAAATGAGATGTTATGTGTTTTTATAACTGAATTCTACGCTTTTGATTATTTTAAATCGTATTTCATTTTATTGTTCCATTCTTTTTTTATCAAATTTTATGGTTTTCCATACAACTGATACTATTATTGTATAAAAGTTTCTTCAATCCAGTGATTGGAGGCTACTCCGAGTGTATATTTTCAAACATAAGGCAGTGCTGTTTTCCTGCGCAGTATGCTCTCTCAGTCGGTTCTTACGGCGTCCATGGCTGACTAGGGGTGGTGAAACTCAGTATTCTTTATCCGTCATGACTCAGAAAAGTTTAGTATTAAAAGAGATGTTAATTCATCCCGAATTGTGTACACACGATGACGCAATCCCAGCACGTGTAAGCAGTACCAATTGATGATTGGCAAACAATCGATAGCGATTTAGAGGAGTCAACGGCCGGCTTATCGCGGGTCAGTATTTATGTATAGTTTAGTTGAGCGAACTATTATCTCGACTACCTCGCGGTGGAGCGGTTCTCAAACGGTTGGAATGTTGCTTTTTAAAGTGTTAACTAATATAACCGCGTTGAGCACTTTTCGGTAAGAAAAAATCTTACAAGTTCGCGTCACCAACATGCTGTCATAACATTTTCGAAGGTGAAAATTTCTTTGGCCGCGCTTAGCACTTTTGGACGGGGAAAATGTTATGGGTTCGCGTGATAGTGACTTTAACCATGTTTGATGTTGAAAATTTTAATTTAAACATTAGAATTTTATTAATTTTTCACATAAATTTTATAAATAACATTCTAGGTTGTAAGGTTTCAACTCTATCGGCAATTCTTATGACTGCCAATTTTTTTTGTGCTTGGTACGGAAGGCAAATGGTCACATAATGGTATGTAACTATTATCACTTAAGATCACCTCAGGTGGATTGAGTTTTTTTAGTATCTTCGTACTTCCAATCTATGCTGAAAGGTTTGGGTCTGGTAATCTCACTTACTCGACCAAAAGCGACCGAAGAGTCAATTTCAACACAAATTTTGTAAACTCATGGTATCATTCCATCTACTACTGCATATAGCTTTTCTCCTTAAAACTTCTAACTGATTTCAAAATACTGCTTAAAAGTTAATTACATCGAATTCAAAAAAGAAATATACCTTTTCGTATCCAAAACGGTTTATAATGAATCAGTAATGTGGTAATAAACGCAAGAAAATACAGTACGAATTGAGACCTCTCTTTTGTAAAGTCGCGTAAAAAAAACTTTGAGAGCCACGTCCCACAGATCGATACAGACATTTGGACAAAACAGTAAACTATTGATAAGTTTTATATAATATTTTTTGTTTGTCGCGTCACGGGTACACATGTAAGTTGGCAGTGAGTTGATAAGGTCCTTGCATCCGTTCCGTGGTGATAGTGGTGACGGGCTCGGATAATCGCCGATATATTCAGAGGTCGGTATTTTGTGAATTACTTTATTTAAGTATTGAAGATTAACTTGGCTTGTGTGGCACTTGAGCGGTAAATAAGGTTTAAAATTGCTTTATATTAACAGTGTTAAAAAATCTGATAGTTGAATACAATTTGATGTTTTTTTTTTTTATTGGAACAAAAATCAGATACATGTGGGATTATAACCAGATACAAGATGTAAACAAATTGACAAAAAATCAACATGCAACCAGCACCATTGTTCACAGATTATCAAAACAAAAAGGTCATTTTACTCAGTAACATTAACACTAATAATTTTTTTAACCTTAGCATTATAATTAGCAAAACAAGTAATGAATTATTTTGATAAAAACATACACGACTGCGTATAATTTTTTTTTTTTTAATTTTTTTATTTTTTTTGATGTACCCCTTGTCACTCTCACGACTAAGACGAATCCATTGACACCACTCACGTAAATATACAAAAAGCCGTTTAGACTCTAGGGCGTGCCAAAAAAATAAGCATACATACAGACACTCCAAAAAACATAACCCTCCTTTCGCAGTCGGGAAATAAATTAATTTACTAACGAGTTTTTGGCAAGAAAAAGAAGACAAGCCACCGTTATAATGTACTGTATATATGTATAAAGCATTTAGTATATATAATTATCTTTGACTCGTGTATAAACATTACCTACATTTTAATATAATTGAACGATACTTACTAAGAATTAAACTCCACACGTATTTAGCTAAATAGGTAAACATGTACTTTTCTAACATCGTTTTCAGATAATTTCAGTACAAAATTGTTATAAGTAATTAAAGATACCTGAAACCTATGATATGAAGATATATACTTTTATTTACTCATGCGAAGGTAACCGCTTTTCGTATCTGTTGACGTAAATGTTAAGCAGTTTCCGAGTTAAAAGCCCTGTTACGTACAAACAGTTCACGTAATGGGTAGGTATATCTAAAGACTTAACTAAATACATACAACAACAAACACGAGAATAGTTCCTCCAAACAAAACGTTTCCACCATCCGTTAAGAACAGATTAAGCGATTTACTTAATGTCTCACAAATATCTCTAATCAATAAACAACCCTATCTACAATCAATAAGATTGAATTTCAATTGATAACCCAGTCGTCCTTGAAATCATCGGAACTTAGAACACTATTCTCAAAGTACAATCGACTTTAAATCTAATAAACTTAGTTCGATTTTAGAATTACTTGTTGTTGAGTTATGTCACTGTTTCCTAAGATGATCGTTACCAATCCATCGGAATAGTTCTCTTAGGACGGTCTAATGCATTGTCGTTAAATTAATGCCACGATTTATGACACTCGGAATTAGCCCCGAACGAGGGCCAGCGATGGATCACTGTTTAGTTTTATTGATGAATGTATTTGAATACAAATAACTGTGACATTATCTCTATTGGCAAGCGATTCTATTACTTATGGCGTCGAAACAAAGCTTCATTTGGAATCGCTTGGATTATTCGTGTTGGTTATTACAAGTTGGATGGACTTGCAAATCCTTAAGATTTATGGAACGTATGCAGTTCCAGATAACATTAAAATGTTTACAAAATTTCCGGGTTCGTTACTCAAATCTAAGTAAAAAAACCAAGTACATTTTTATCAAAAAACAACTACATCACCAGCTTTCAAATAAAGAAAGCATCATCAAAATCGGTTCACCCAGTCGAAAGCTCTGAGGTAACCAATATAAAGAAAAAATATGAACGAATTCAAATTGAGAACCTCCTCCTTTTTTGAAGTTAGTTAAAATTACGATAACCTAATTTGACCATATTTATACAGTTAGAAAACGGAGTATAACGCAGTTGCTAACGACGTGCAGTCAATATATCTTTTCATAATTAAATTAAATGCCTAACTTTTGGTCCACTAGAGGTGCTTGTATATTTTTGTAAGGAACCCTTCTTCTTATGATATCAGGGAAAATTTCATTAAAGTCGGTTAAACCGTTTCAGACGTCGATCGTAATAAGCAGATGGACATTTCTGAATAATCACCATGCAAATTCTACCAACGCTCTCTTTATAGAGTTGCGATTTTCATAATTCATTTTTTCTCTTTGGTCAATGGTCTGCCTTAATCCACTCCATATGAAAAATGATTACTTTTCTGTTACATATTACAATGGAACAAAGCAAAAAATTCAATCAATTCGTTTGGAAATAACTTTTTAATCTATAAATTGACATGTTGACATTTTTACCGATGGCAACTTCCCTCATAATCACACACTAGTTCTCACACTGTCAGGTCATCAGTCCATCACATAAATATAAATGGCCGCCGATTGAGTCAATTTGCAATAATTTTTCAGTCCACGGTCGAGCGAATCACCGCGCACTAACCTGCCGTGGATAATAGGGTTCGATTCCAGGGGAAGCAATTTTCTTGTATAATACACCGATTTTTATGCTGTCTCGGAACAATGAGTTGCCGGCGACATTGTAGTATTGTGGCGACAAGTTTCATGTACAATAACCATTCGCGAAACCAATTTTCTGATATAAGTATATTTTTTATAGAACAACAGACTCATAAATTATGCTTACATTGTCTTAATCATTAGGAAAAAACTTATAGTATAGAATATCTATATTTAACAGAAGAGGTTAAATATAGATATTATAAATTATATATATAAATTATTATATACCGTGGGAGAGCCACGCTTCGGCATGAATGGGCCGGCTCGACCGGAGTGATACCACGGCCTCACAGAAAACCGGTGTGAAACAGCGCTTACGCTGTGTTTCATCGAGTGAGTGAGGATACCGGAGGCCCATACCCCAATCCAACGCCCCCTATCCCCCTCACCATCCCCTTTCCCCCTAGGCCGCCATAGTGTGTGTCATCATACTGCATTGTTCTTTTTCGCATTGAGGATGGTGACCACCACTCTTGGATTCTGCTCATGCTTTCCATCAGGCAGGGCAGAGTCATTTTGGCAGCTTAAACATAAAAAAAAAAAGGTATTTTAAGAAAATGTCTACATTCCAGAGTCAATAGAGATATGTTCTCAATTTTTATATTTCCTATAATAGTTAAATTGTGTTTATTGAGTGAATTGTCAAATTTTTAGTACTTTGACTATAATAATAGCAATTGGATGATAATTTCTCTTAAGCATTCATTTCTACTGCGCTTAATGATATACTTTTGTTTTTTTTTGTTTAATTCATGTATGTTCTAATCTACTTTGAGAATAGTGTCCCTACCACCAAGTGCCACGCGTGTACCACGTGACTTATTGAAAATAGTGGTATTGTTTAAACAATGTCATGTCCATTTAAGCCCACTTTACCTTCCTTAAAAATAAAAATTAATACTAACTGCAAGTCTCTGACCATAACTGGATTTTTTAAATGTATATGCCATTTAACCCTTCACTTCCTTGCCCAAACACTGACCTTAACACAAATACACCCAAAATTTCGTCTTTAGAAATTGATAAACAAATTGTTGGGTGGTCTGTTTATTTACACAAAGGAAGGCATTTGTCCCCAAAACAATAGGTATCAGACATCCCCTCCTCTCGATAATTGAGAGGGGATCCCTTTAATAACCTTCGATTATTTATTTAAGACTGTCAGACACCTGAGGCTGGTAAAAAAACCGATCTCTAATTATTTAAAATTTCAGTAAAAAACAATAATTAATTATGGACCCTAAACCAATAGATATAAGATTCATAATTGTGTATTGTTCAAGAGTGTGAAGGATTTGAGAAGGCATTATGTTTTCGTTTGTATTTCCGCAACAATTGCGGTCTAGTGATTCTTTAATAACGTCATTAACATGCCACAACATACAAGAAAAACATAAAAATATTTACTAATTTTCTATTTTGTTAATACACAAAAGATTAAATCTAATTTCTTCGATAACTCTAATAAAAAACGGTAATAATTACAAACTACCCATTTCACTTTGTAACACGAACCAAATTTTACTACCTTGCATTATAATCTCTATACATACATATGCACAAAGTTTATACATGTGTATAATGTATACAATATGTATAAGTGTACAAAGAAGAGGCGGTTAGGCCAAACCGATACACAATTAAAGAGGAAAACAAGAATACTTGTAAGTACTAATGCTAAGACGAATGTTGCGTAAAATCGACGTCCCCATTCCACCCCAACCTCCCCACGGCCGTAGGGACGCCTGATTTACGATGTCTAAGCAATGGGGTTTTGTTTTTGTTTTTTTAATTTTCTTTAAATATATGCAAAAATTAATGATTTTGTAGATTATATTTTACATAATTTATAAAACAATGAATCAAGATTACAGGACTTTAATATTTTTTTATTGTTTCTTATCGTTGTTTCATTTAGATATGATATGGATTGATCGATAGAATATATTTTATTGTATATTTAGATAAAAACATTTTTCATATTTTTGTGGTTTAATAAATAAATCTCGGTAAGAATCAGCCAGTTCAGATTGTTATTTTTCTATTGAATAGATTCTTTATTGAGCAATAATATACGCTATAAGAAATACAACATTCAGAAGCGAAACTGATAATAAACTCACTAAAAGAAACTGAAAGCAAAAAATAATTGAAGAAGTGATATTTTTTGAATAACATATTTATATTTTTAAAATATCGGGTGCAATCCATTTCCAGTAGCACAGCCCTACCCGGCCCTACAGAATTCGGCGTTTTCTTTCTCTAATTGATAATTCTTGCGCGATCCCTCATCGGAGCTCCTACAATAATACAATTAATTCCCTTATGCCGAGACCTACTTATAAATTTCTTACGCGCAACCAACATTAAGGAGCATACACATGTAGATACGGTGACAAACATTTATCGACATAATCTTTACTTTACAATAACAAAGTTGATACTACATCATTCAATCATTCATCATCAGCCTATCGCAGTCCACTGCTGGACATAGGCCTCTCCAATTTCACGCCACTTGGTTCGATTTTCGGCTTCTCACATCCAGCCGTTTTGCGCAGATCATCACTATCACTATCAGGCCAGGTGGAGTACCACCTGGCCTGAATGACTTAAGTTGATACTTAAGTCATTCTAAATAAAATAAAACACTTGATTGAAGCAACTCTTAATTAATTATTGTTTTAATTACATTATGTATGTTACTCAATCAAGTTAAAACAGCGAGACTTTAATGCAATTTGATACGTAGATATGAAAGAAGAAATCTTAGAAAATTTAATTGATGAAATCGACGACGCTAGCCAAGCCGCGGGCAAAGTTAGTAATAAATAAAACAACGCTAAAGTTTTATAAAAAGAGAGAGTATTTTAGTTGGAAACTTTCTACAACTAAAATAGATTGGAGCTTGAGGTAGACTCAACTTCATTGAGTCAATCTATTTCAAATGAACTGGCCAAGTCTACTAGCAACCAAAAATAGTATTTACAATACTATTTTTGGTTGCTAGTCGATCTAATGCTAGTCGAGTATCGATTTTATATTAATTCACTAACTTTTCATGCGAAAATTTAGTTTCTGGATTAGTTTTTGAAATATATTTTGAATTTTTTTTAAATTACTCAGACATGGACATGGCTTTAAATACACATAATATATGAGAAAATAATTCTACAATAAAAAATATTATTATCTATTAATAATAGCGATTACTGTATAGCATAGACAGCACTATAAAAAATAGGAAATCTTCTACCGTCTTGAAAGTGTAACAAGAAGCGGCAAGTGTACAGTCTCCTTTGCTTGTCTATGTGTCGTGTTCACCCTTCAGACACCGGAGACTTGCAGTAATTGCTTCCCCGATCCGCAGCACATCTTTTGTTATCCGCCGCACAACAATAACATATTTAATGTGCGATACATTCGTGATTCTCTTACTTAAGTAGTAAGTACCCACTCGTACAGCGATGGGGTTTGCAGCTCAACAAATATTGAAGTGAGTTGCCAAGAAGAAATGACAATAACAACATATAAAAATAATACTGGCAGAAAAGATAAAGCTATATTTTCATAAATTGGAAAAAAGCTACCATGGATACTAGAACACCGATAAATTTTAATTTGTTATTTACCATAATACTGTGTCTACAATTTCACCAATGAACTTAAATTTATAAAAAAGGGACTTGGAGTTTGACTTAATTGTGACCATGGCCTTTTAGTAAGTAGGTAATCCTACAGAGAAAACAAAACAAATGATCAATAAATATTTCAATAATTTTAATCAAACACAATGGTAATCTCGAAATATTTGACCTCTAATCGTAATGTTATCAAAGTTTATGAATAAATTACTCACAATAATAATATCCCGTGATCATCACTTTAGTCAAATGCATGTTTTATAATAAATAATATTTTACGTGTTTTTATTAGTAAAAAACTTTTTAAACAAACCTATTTTCAATTATAATAATTTAAAAAAGTAGCTTTTTAAAAACATAACTTAGCTGTTTAAAAACCGAACAGCGCCAACTAGTAAGTATCGATAATTCAGTAGTGAATGACGTTGTTCCGCCCCCTCGTTTCCAGATGGTTTGCCGATTTAGCGCGACTCCTTACATTTAAATATGGCCACCAATGTTCAGTTACAAATACAGATGATCGTCTGTTTTTGTTGTTGCTCTGTTCTATGATTACATCGAACACGCAATTTGTGTAACAAACATTAAAAATGTTTATTCCTTTGTTACAGGTACAGCTGAAGATTTGGAAAGTTTTAAATATAAATTTAAGTGGTAATAGATACTAACGGTAGGTCAAAACTACATCATCTGTTGGTGCAATGTCTGCTTTCCATCTATCACTACTGATGAGATATAAAAACAATCAGTGCATTAAAATTTAAACCCACTCGATCACTAAAAGAAATTTGTCAATATTCAAACCCGGGCGTCCATTAATAGTGTTAATCTGTAAATGTCAAACGATCAAAACATCGCGTGACTGTAAAAAGGTAACATTTTTAAACGACTTATCGACTGTCACAGTGTTACGATAAAACATTTAAACACTGACCGTTGAACACTAAAAAGTTTATCGCAGCAAAAATGACGATTAATCCATCTTTTTTTAAGAAACTTCAATGTGTTGATCAGTTTTTAATTGACTGCAAGAACAGTTGTCTTTGCTTATCTTTAATATCAAAATGAAACGAGGTCAATCATATTTGTGGTGTTTTAAACTACTATGTAACAAGTAGGTATAGCTAATTAATGTTTGTGTTAAATAATATTAAATATATCAGCTGTGGACGATGAAACCCCTGACAGCTTCTATTATCGGCATAAAAAAAAACTATGGCAAATAGGCATTCTTTTTTTTAATGACTTTTCTTTTTTAATACTCTTAAGGATGAATACAAAGCTGTAGAAAGTAAAGTCAATACAAGCGTGGATATTACAAAAACTAATTTATGACCAGGAAAAGTAATACTCAAAAAAACTGCTGCCTTTTTTAACGTAATTGCGTAATAAAACTACAGGGTGGTAATAAAGTCACAAAATAACGTGGAATCGATAATCTCAAGTGGAACAAAGAAACAAATAAAATGCCAGTGGACGGGTTATTAATTCTTTCGTATTTAATATTTTTTAACTGCGCAAATATTCAAATGGGGATTTAACGATTATTTTTATTGACACTTTATGGTTTGGAAACTGAAAATGACTTAGATATGACCCGTTGTTTGACGTTTAACGAGTCCACGCGACGCCATTTTGGAAAAGTTAACATCTAATGAGTTACAATTGTTTAATGGCAACACAAAATATTTGTTTGTTATTAGCACCATTAAATAAAAAGTTATGACATTTAATAGAACTAAATCTAGTACAAAATAAAGTGTGAACTAAAAGCCACTTGATTCCGAATTCTTGATTTCCATTCCTACGACTTTTGGGACTTATGATGTACATAATAGTAGAATAGAATAGATTAGAATACACTTTATTGTACAACAGATATAACAGTTTACATAAATATATAGTTTACATAATACATCAATTGAATCACCGTGTACAAATGGCGGCCTTATCGCTAAAAAGCAATTTCTTCCAGGCAACATTGGAATGGGAAAAAAAATTGTAAAAATAAACGAACAATTACGAATTCACGGGCAGTTAGGTGCGAAAAGAGGAAAAAAATGAAAAGGTTAAAAGTGAGTTCTATAAAGTGAATGATAAGTTAAAAATCACATATCATAATACATGCTAATACTAATAAATAAAACAGCGACATACACACAAATTAAATATTTACATTTCCATTGAAAAATAAAATAAAAAGAAATAAACAACATAACTGGTAAAAGTAAAATATGTTTAGGCACATAACAGACTATGATGACAGGTAATGATCTTTGACCATTTTTTAAAATACCGGCAAAGTTTTGGCACGCCGTATAGCTAATAGTGTGTAGGCACTCACTATTTTGTCTACCCCTCTACGAAGATATAACCAACATGTTATCTTTTATTAAAGTGTCCTCACTAAGCTTTACGCCAAATTCGTATTCCAACCCTTTAACGTTACCCAAATGTACAAAGTCATCAAAAATCAATGAGGCGTCTTGTGAACACCAAAAGATACGCATTAATCATCTCCCAGCATGTTACGACAATGGACAGCATCTAAACACATCCCTTTGGGGGGGATAACTACCCCCACATACTGTATGTAATTAATTAAAATTATTAATGACATCGCATAATAATGTATAATCGATATCTCGAGTTACAATTATGAGGGATAAGGCCGCGAGAAAGGGTTATCTTTTGCAAAATGCTCATAAAAAATAAAACCTGTACATGTTTTGGCGCGAAACTTTCAGTGCGACAAGAGTTGGAATCAATTGACATTCTTTTATTATTAATAACTTGTGTATCTAATTGTTTGCTAACGGTAATATAAAATGTATTACATCTTACAGGATAGCTTGTCCTTTTCCTACATCCATATTAAAGCGGTACGTAACTAAAAGGAACTTGCTAGTTTCTGAGTTATACGATAAAATTATCGTTTATAAACTGCAAAAAGGTTGCCAAGCCAAAATAATACCTCTTTAATTCTGCTTATCACATTTGGAATCAATATTTCTATTTAAAACTTCCAACGCCAAATATGACTCCATATTTATATGATTAATTATACACATTTATTAGTACACTAGGGTTCGTAAGAAAGGGTTGTTCTCCATTAATATTTATTTCGCATACATAACTTATGCGAAGGATTGATTACTGAACGTATTCCGCCATTTTGATTGATGTACTTAGAGAAAATAATTCATATTTTTATGAATAATTATACATACGATGTTGCTTTGTTGCTAATGGATGTGGAATAATATTTTACTTTTATTTGTGTGACCTAAATGTTGTCGCTCCCTTTCTTCGAAAAATTTGTTTCGTCGATTGCCAAACGTAGACGAAAAAGAGTTCTTCCTTTAAATAATTTGTTAGTCTTATTAAAAAAGCATTGTTTTTTGCCAATTACTCTTAAAAACATTGCCATTAATCTTATAATGCACATTCTTATTAAAAAACTTAACATCAAATTACTTATAAGAAATCGAACCTGGCCGACACCTAGCTACTTAAATTCACCCATTATCTACTTACTCACCCCAATTACTACGATAATATATTTAAAATATACCACTTAAAAACCTCGGTGCCTAGTTACGAACAGCTACAGTACGGAGCTAGATAACAATCACTAATTGCACACCGAAAAGCAAGACTTTAAACGCGAAAATTTGAGTGTGAAAACTACAGACGATTTCGTGTCAAATAGTACAGGCCCGGTCACGCAAACACCGAAACCAGCTTTCCAACAACACAACACGGATCTTGACTTCTAAAAGAAGTGTACGGCTGAAGAACACCGTGTTATTTTTCGGCATTGTGTGCGTCGGGCGTGTGAGTCGAAATGTTATCATACTGAGTATCCTAAGTATCGCATGTCACCCCATCATAAAAGTGCATTTGTTATAAAACTTCTGCACAAACACCTAAATAGCTTATAATTTAAAATTAGCAGTCGATTGTACTATTTAAAGATATAGAACGTTTCGCCCACGCCTTTTCTCTACGGTCTAGGCAGAGAGCCAAGTACATGAATTCCATTTATCCTATAAAAAATATAATTAGTCGATATACACATTAACTAATATTAGGTTATTCCTGCACCATTGAAGACCTTGTTTTTTATTAGACTATAGACTTGAAAACCGTAGACCTTTTTCTTACTTAAAATCTTTTTAAACAAAACTGCGTGCTGTAACACTCATATGTTGTTAATTAATGGTGTTACCAGTCTCAAAATATCAGTCAGACAAAAATATTTCTCTAACTACATACTGTTTTTAATCTGTGCACAAATACGCATCGACAAACAGTCATTTTACATATACATTAGAGAGTATCACTGCGGGCCCCTTGCAATATTTTAAACTAACCCTTTCAGTTCTCACCCCTTTGATATCGAGTTTGTGATCAATCGATTGGGCCCTGACCACCCCTTATTATTTACCGATAGACTTAGATTACATGTGTATATAATATAAATATATAATAACAGATAAGTAGATACGTTAGTCCCCGGATTGTGACGAATTGCTCAGAGGATGAATCTTTTTTAGGGTTCCTTGCTGAAAGGAACCCTAAAAGTGTCGCCATATCCGTCTGCGGTTTAGCCCAGAGACTTCCAAACGGTACTAGAAAATTGCAATTTGCATGGTTATATTAACATAAACGCTTTTGTATTAGTAAATTATTTTAAAAAACAGAGCATTCATTCATTTCACACATATTTTTATGAGATCGATATTCGAACCTCAAAAGGAAACATATAACCCTTATAGGATCACTTTGTTTTCCGTCTGTCTGTCTCTCAAGACCATTTTTTTCAGGAACGCGTGGAGGTATCAAGTTGAAATTCATATCAAATACTCAGGTCTACTCTTCCTTTGAACTCTGAAAAATCAAACTTGTAAGCCAACGATGACAAAAAATACAGCCGTTTTGCTGCAAATTGTCGACACTCGCAAGTTAATTAAAGTAAAATAATTACATCATATAATATAAGTACAGCAATGTACGGAACCCTCGGTGCGCAAGTCCGACTCGCACTTGGCTAGATTTATTGTTTTTCTTTTCTTTATTTCAAACACGACATCTTTGAGATTCATCATTTTTCCATAACTACATTATCATTACAGTGCAATGAAAAAATAATTACCTAAGTTTTAAAAAAATAACACGAAAAACAAAAAGAATCCTCCCTTTATTAAGTCGCTTTTAAATCTGTATGTATGTACCTTGATAAAGTTACAAATCATCTTCAATTCTATTCCCTTCAATATAAATTACGTAAATATATACACTTAGATCAGCTACAAATCCCAATTATCTATACCAAAATGGTTTTTAAAAGACAATTTAAAAAATTGCTAAACCAATTTGTATAATATTCGACGTTCGGAAGTTTTTCCCTGTATTTATGTGTGGTGACGTAACATCGTCACGCTACCGTCAGAAAGAGGTCACATAGTGTACTTATAAGAAGTTTCCAAAACTATAAAAGTAATCTTTCTTGTTTTTGTTTATGGACTATGCGGCAAACGAGCACACATATCGCCTGATGGTAAGCGATTACCGGCGCCCATGGACACCTGAAACACTAGAGGCGTCACAAGTGCTTTGCCAGCCCTATGGGGGATGGGGAGGGAATGAGTGATGATAATGGGCCTCCATTATCATCACTCATTTGTTAAAACACCGCTCAGGCTCTGTTTCAAACCGGTTTTTTGTGAGGCCGTGGTATTACTCCCGGCGAGCCGGCCTATTCGTGCCTAAGCGTAGTACGTAAATTATGAATGCATTTTCAGCAAATATATTTGGTAATATACAAGATACCTATATACCTGTGGGATAACAACGTATCTTCACGTACTACCCTCATTTTTAATTTAAATTTCAAAACTCATTACATAAAGAAACCGATAAAGTCCCAATACGTCGTTATGATGTCCAAAAACTCATCCCCTAATGTCACCCCTTACACACACAAAGACAAACAAGTTTCGATAGGGCTCAATCGCGCTTGATTTTTGAGCCCCATCTCAAATTTGAGTCCCCGGAGGGCCCACCCTTTTCGGTCTTATATGTACAAGAAATGTACATTGTAGTTAGTACATACGAATTAAAAGTGCACCCTTAGGCGTTAGTTTTGAGGGTACTGTCCGTGACAGATAAACTCAATTTTAATATCACTGCAGTAAAAACAAAAAAAAATCGCAAATAGTAACACCTCACTCTTTAAAAAAGTTAAAATAGTAACCCTAAAGTTTCCATTTCATACCTTTTTTCGAATGTAAGTGAGCAAAATTCTTTTATTTTTGTAAACGTCCCCATTTTCTACTTTCCCAACTCCCTGAAAACTGCAAACATAAAAGCAATTTCACAAAATATCCCTTAATGATTCCAATATTAACGCAAAATAAAAACAAAACCAGACAGAAGCGTCCCTCAACCCTCAAAAACAAAAAACACAAAACATATAGCACGCATACCTCAGACGGACACGCGGAACCCCTAGAATTAACCCTTTCGACACAGGAGGTGAACAACCCAGTTAAAAACGGGACTTTCTTACCCCGTTATGAGGGATAGGATTTGGCGATTTTTTGACCCAACATTATAAACAATACCTTCTAATTTATTGTAGCGATTGCTAAATGATATATAACTCGTTAACAGTTATACTCGTTTTATTATTCGTAGATACTTGAAGATTGTAATTTGAACATTCGCCTTCGCCTTTCATTTGGGCTATGAGCTACTTATATCATAATCTGTAGCGTATGTCACAGAATATTTATGTCGAAGTCAAAAAAGAATCGTTCATATAGAAATAATCTGGAATGTGTCCAAATGTCCGCCTATCCAATACATTTTTAGATCAAAGTTGTTGTAATTATTGGTAATTTCAAAATATATTTATCATGTAACTGAATTGTTATGGACACAGAGACTTTTATTTTTTAACGATCTTGGAAGTTTATCTAAATACACTACCCTAAGGCGATATACTACAAACAATTAATATAATTCAAGTCGTCAGGCGTCCGATCGCTTTGGCGTCGTCTTCGCTACTGACACTTGACATTGACAGCTCCTTAATGATGGTTGACAGGTGGCGCCCTTCGACGGCCCTCTTGCCAATTTGCTTCAGCAATTCACTTGAACACGTCTCGATGTCAACTAGATTTGTTTAATTACATGCACATAACATAAGAAAATTATATAACAAATAGTGATTGTAGGACTATTTTTCATTTGATGATAAGTGGAATATTTTGAAGAAGGAATTCAAACCTTATAAAGTCGACGCAATCAAAACAAAACGTACATCATTAAATATCTGCGTACGATCGCTGGCACAACTGAAAAGTAAATTAATTCTGGAAGTGGAACACAAAAAAACACAGCTAAACAATAAGACTTGGAAGTAAACCGCACAATTCGACCGCCATTAATTATTCAGTGTCATCATCCGGCGACGGATATCAACATTTATAATAAACTCGTATTTTGTATGAAGACGCATATTATGTATCTAAAGAACGCTTAGAGAAAACCCAGAATAATTTAAACATGATTATAATAATATTAAATAGCAACCTTCGTAAACAAACCACTATTTAAAAGATAATTGATAAAATTGTCTATGACAGCACTCGGTGTCTATCTCTATAATAGACAATATATTGCTAATTTAAAAATTAGAAGTATTACATACTACTTGCGTGCCTATCATGAATAAAATATACAAACCCAGAAGGGCTTAACATTCATACAATGAGTACATTTTATTACAATCAATATACGCACACACATAAACAATTATAAATTCGTCGTGCACACATACAAGTTTAAACGAAACTCATGCATATTTATAAACTTAATGTGTATATTATTTTATATCTGCGCCTGTGTGAGTGAGGAGGGTCTTAATAACAGATATTCAATCAAAATCAACCCCTTTTCCTGTCCGATATCTTTGCACTGTGCATCTCCCCTTGTATAGGTTTTGTTTTGGCGCCAGGTACACCTACTTATGTTGACAACTAGAATTATTCAGACTCATATCATATTAAAAGAATAACGAAATTCTAAAGTGACGTTCGTTTCTTCATTTTAGATGAAAAAAAATTAAGTAACTCTGTCAATACATGCGTTAGTAAAGCTTTAATTCAATGCAAAACTATAAAAGTTTTATAACCCACTATAATTTAGCTTCCCTTCTATTAATTTATTCAAAGATGCCTGTCGATCTTCCATATAAACACATTTGCATATGAATCAGTTACCTAGCCATTGTTACAACATTATTACATTAAAAAAATCCCATTACTTCACTAATACAACGTTTAAAAAACAAAGACTGCAATAAATAAAAGAAGACGCATTAAATCATCCACAGTTTTTCACAAACTTATTTTTCTTGACACGAAAAAAATTCTCACCTTGAGATAGCACGCGCGTAACGTACAAACGTTGAACTGCTTCGGGCCACAAAAGCGTTTCGTACCAATAAGATATTTGTAACATCAATTTCGTAACAGCAATACACAATTAATAAAGCCTCGTCCGAAACAAAGGTTTGGGCAGACGCGAAAAAAACGTGAAAATATATAATGCATCAGTGAATCGTAGAATTTGAACAGTATCGTGGAACGGGGTGTATAAAATGTATAAATCTTTCGGGGTGGCCGTCTGGGCAGAACCTAGCGATGCCTGTGTGTATAAAATTATTCCCTTTGATACCGATGATAATTTGGTTCGTAAGTCTGCTGCGTCAACTGAAACAACATTGTTTATGGTTTAGTCTAGACATTAGTCTTTTGGTAAGACAAAAATGGTACTTAACATTAGATTATGAGACCTACTTTTTTTCGTTTGCAATAAATTTATTGTCCTACTATTAATATAGATGTGATCATATTGATAAATGTTTGTTGCACTTCACAGACTAGACGAATCTAAAAGAAATATTATCTCAGAATTTTTTTTATGAAATTGTCACTAACGCAAACGAAACCGCAGAGAAAAGTAAGTTCAAGACGAAATTAAGGTTACAATTAGATTAACAGAATATATATTATAGACAGATATACTCATTAAAATGTGTATGTCTAAACAAACAAACGAATATTGGTGTGTGTCAGTATTGGGCCGCGAACACGTGACACACGGGCCGCTGTCGGCAAACTTTTTCCCGACACAACGAGTTCCCAGCTGAAGTTGGCCGGAGCTTTGTTTCGCGCAATCATACCCTGCGTTGTAAGGATGCGATGCGCACCGCGATCTCCACTCATCCTTTTGCGAACAGTACTTTGATTTCCGAACCGCTTTGATTCAAACTTTTAAGCATCCCGTATTTTGACGTCGAATATTGCATTTCCGTGTATGTTTAATTTGATATTTGTTTGGAACTACACCGCCCGTATATCATCTGTATTTGAATTTCAAAACTTCAAACGGCGATTCTGATGAACGTTATTTAAAATGTACCGACGCGGCGCGATCAGGCCAATAACACTCAGTTTCTAGTTATTTTCATTGTATACAATCTCACCCCACCGACCGCGACCCTCCGAGAAAAAAATAATAAATTATTTTAGTTAGTATGCAAATAAGCGCGGACCGATATTTTAACCTACACCCCATTGAAGTTGCATTTTTTTTAAATATCTGTTCTTTATGGTACGGAAGAATGTGCTTGTTTTTAACGTTCAAATTTGGAAACGCAAATAGTTCGGAACAATATTGTTTACATTTTCCAATTTGAATCGGATTTAGGGATCCTTGTTCTAATTTTGGCTCGAATCTCTGTTTTTTTTCCCAAATGATACCAACTTGACATGGCCCCTTCAACATTAATCTAGATCTTAACGCGAGCGCGCCAGTGTGTGTGAGAGACAGGGCAATGATATTTAATTCGAAGGGTAGAATTTCTCATCGATTTTAATTTTATGCGCGCATCCCGTCTCGGTGTGTATTATTTGTTTTTTATGTAAATATTCCCAATCTCTTATTCAGACGAGTGGCGTCCATTTTGCAGATTTTTTCCCTTTTCATATATTTAGACGTAGGAATATTTTAATAATGGGTTTTGGGTTTTGCATATTGGCATAAATTATTTGGAAAATTTTGATTAGTTCTCATTCAATAACAGACATATCATAAGTACGATTAATATAAGAGTCAACTATTATAAAAAAATAACTGACGAGGCTATAGATATGAATATTATTTAATCAACACATAACTCCCATTAATACCTAAATTTCTGCAAATACGATTAACCAAACCCTCGATATATCTATGCAAATATAATAGAAAGGTACATGATAGACATAGCGTCTTAAATTCTAATTAAGAGGTCAATGGCGTAATTACGACCCATACCCACACATACAAATACCTGTCGATATATCAGGCTACCCCCTATAAACCCACAAAATTAATATAGCCGAGAGCTACGTCAAAAATCATTATATTTTATGAGCGGCCAAAATAAATGACGCTTATACGGTACTGGTAGAAAGTTTATATTCAAATTTCAGACAGTCCGTCGGTCCGGTATCTCCAAGGATCAATTTACATATTTTCACAGGTTTCCACGATTACATTTAATGTTAGATGTGTATGCGGAACCGACATTATGGTTACTTTCCTATTTGCGATTTACATGTTGGCGCCTAGCCGTATGCATAGTTTCCTTAACCACATTACTCTATAGTCAAAATTAAAAAAAAAACTTTTTTAAGTAACAAAGAGTTTAGAACACCACAAAGTTTAAACGCAGAGAAACATATTTTCAACGCCATTGTGAATTTTCTTTATTAAACTTACCGTATTTTCTAATTACACATGTGTTTTATACAATGTAAATTCCAATTAATTCTCCCGAATACTAAATAATGAAAACAAAGGTTTACATGTACGCAGGACCATGGAACATGCAAATTAATTCTGAAGAAGGCGAATGTCAAAAATAAGTCGCCGTCAAACGGCGTATTCAATTAAAATAATGATAGGATGTGTTTGTTACGCAAATAATGATGTTGGTTTGTGTGTTGGTTTGCTTATTCTATGGAAAAGGGAATGTTTTGTTGGAACACCCATTTTGTATTTTATTTTATCTTGTTATCGTTCCGTGGAACGAAGACAGAACACTTACCTACATATGAACCTACTTACTATATATATACATACATAGATCGTCAAGAAACGGTTTAGATCAAAGGATAGATAAAATTATATCTATAAATGTATAATACACATTGAAAGCCAATTTTAATGTTATTTAGGAAAAAGTAACATTCGTCGGATAACCCTGTTTTATCGTTACATTCTGAATTATGTGAACCCCTAACTACTACTAAGACACAACTATTAGGATTTAAATGTTTAAATTTCGGTAACCGATACGACTTGAACTATCATTAGATATTTGGATTTCGAACACAACTAGGATTTCCGAATAAGTCAAGCATTCATCTCCTTCCAAGATAATGCATTTCTTATGCATTTTTGTTTCACTCATGCCACAATTGATATAAGTTAGTATATATGAAAGTAAATATATATGAATCTTAATCAATAGGTACGAATGTCGGTTGTCAGTTGAAGACTCTTCAAACTTGAGTGATATAATTCGCTGCACTAACGAGTGTTCGGAATTCAAAACAACCAAATATACATTTTTTTTCACTACGAGTTACGGCTCGGGGTTCTAGCCCTTTAAAGCCAGTCGTTGATACCAAAAATACAACACGAAACAGTGATACTATATCTAATACGTCGGACGGAAAACCCGCACTACCTAAAATGGCCGAATCAATTCGCAGACGAGGAATTAAAAGCATTAATAATACAAAATTTGATTATCCTATAAAAGATTCGGTCCATAAAATTCATAGTTGCTAGTGTGCAGTGCCGAATGTACGTATTAGAACCCTTTTGATCGTGCCACCCTCCACCACTAGCACCCGTCGCCCCGCGCTCGCCTGCCATTCATTTTCATAATAAAATCGTAACAAACGGGCCAGGTAACAAAATATGGAGAGAGATCCAAAATTTATGTGAACGCAATGTGATTATTTATGTCGAAACTTGAGATTTTGCTGGCGATAATGGCGGCAACGTGGATGTATTGCCGCCGCTGTTGACGGACTCGAGATTTAAGTAATATATTGATAGGGAAATACCACTGCAATTCATAATATAACACACACATACATACACTCACGTCTATATACCTAAATAAGTAGGCAGAGGAGTGCTAATCACTCACATTTTGTCTGTACTGTAGTGTTAGTTTTAATTAGGTCAGGTAGGGACAGTATGTTTGTCCCCAACTTTTGACCTAAAGTATCTAAATGAGAAATTTTATTGAAAAAAAACACAGAAACAGATCTCATAGTGGACTCTTATATCATGACTTTTAAACAGATTACAAATACACCAATTCTAAAATAAAACATAAAATATAAACACATTACAGTTTTTAATATTTAGTAAAACCATTATTTATTTATAAAGTTTGTTTACTTAAAGCAAAATTAACTGAAATATTATTATGTCTTAAAACAATTATTTAGCCATATCCTTACCTCCGCATCTGTAGGAAGGGCCCAATCAATCTGTCTGTACGAGATACAGCCTCTAAAATCTAACTATTGTTCACGAATAGGGAAATTTCCATTTGGATTTATTCATTTGTCTAACTATTGTCGGTCTTCCATTTTGTATATTAAAATAATTGTTTTGCCGCCAACATTTCGATGTTCCAAATTTAAACTGATGAAGTTTTGAATGTGTCTGTGCCAAAGTGCAATGTTACACAAATTATCATAGACGGACAGTTCCTTTTTTAATTGGAACTCAATTTAATTAAACTGAAATGTTTAATTTGACAATACATTTGAAATTAATTTATCAACCGTAAAATCGACGTCTAAATTATTAATACTTAAATCCGAAGCCTCAATAAACGTTCCATTTCACATCGAAAACCGACAAGCCGCCGTATAATAAATTTAACGACAAATTCCGATAAGAATCGGCGACGCACAGACGCAATTTTCATAGATATAGCTCAATTAACAATTGGTTTCAATCGCGAAGACATTTCGTATAATAAAGTGCTCCCCCCACGCGGGGGTGCCTTCAGGCAATCTTATTTCTGTTTGCAATATTGCGGTGTCAATTTCGCATATTGAAGTGTGAGCACGAATATGGAACGCCATTGTTGGAATCTATATTGTCTATGAACTTGCTTCTCTCTGATCTGGCAAATTGGATCCTCAGGCACCATTAAAATTGGAAAAGCTTCAAGTGCGTTTTTCAACATAAACGTGAAGAACTGTTGTATGTACTGTGTTATAAAATCAAAACGCTCGATAAAATCTTTGTCATAAACAAATTTGTACCAATTAAATCGTTCGAAATATAATTTTTCAAACCCAATATCCGCTCGTTACAAACGTTGGCAAACAAACAATTAGCAAAAAAACTCAAACATGTAAATAAAAACGCTAATAATCAACCGTCACAAAACGATGAAAAAATTAAACCATTGTGTGCGAAAGAATTACACACAATATCCAATTGTGGTACCGTCAACGAGATTTGTAATAAAAAATACACCCCAGAGACCGCATTAATACCAATCTATCAATAGCTCTCAATACAGAGGCGTGAGTGATCAATAAACGATAAAAAAATACCCTATTTTTTCCTTTCCCCCCTCTATTACTATTTTATCGATGATTCGTATCGTCTGTTTTAATCAGACCCTCTACAACATTGTCTATTGAATTATCGAGTATAGCATTTTAATTTCTTGAATATGATTTATTCTGATTCGGTTTAATTTATTCCGATTGAATGATTCGATTTCAGTAATTGATTGTGGGTTATTGCTTAATTTTAGTAATAGAATGTGAGTCAACGAGTTGTGATGTCAATGCATTATGATATTAGTCGAATAGTTTAACAGTTAAGGCTCATTATGGGATTCTGCTTTCTTTTATTTCAGCGGAATGAATTAAAGCGTCATTTATTACTTAATTTTACTAACTAATCCACTCCTCAACTCGTATAGACCTATGTTATACAATATAATCATACAGATGGCTCAATACAAACTCAAGCCAACTTCAAAATCTTCAATAAATATACATCTTGCTGAAACTTGGTACATTTTAAACTCCATTACTTATCACTCGCGTCTCAATCCTGTACTTAATTACACTTGGCAAATACAATGACATCACATCGATAGCTACAATAGATAGATAGGTGGGTAGGTAAGATGGGGAGGCTGGGGAAGATAGGAATCGTATGTTTTCGGATTAATTCGTTCGTAAAATCGTCTCGTTCCGATAAGAATGGTAACTGCTCTGTACTAATTGAATCTACAATTGCGTCGGCATGTCTGATTTCATTAGACGCTGGTGTGTGTAGGGAGGCAAGTATAGCAACTGATGGAAGGCCCTTCAAAGTTTGGCCGTTGAAATTTTTGGCAATATCGGTTCGGTTAAAGTATGAAGAGGCAATAATACTTTTACATTTACGTAAACGTTTGGATGGCTGCGTAAAATAGCTACGACTCAAGAGCTTTTTCGAAAATATTTTGACTTTAATAAACCTCACATGATAAGTAATACAAAGGGAATATTTTACCTAAGTTTTGAAATGTGTAGCGAGGAAATTGAGTCAAAATCGAAACCCGTTCTCAACTTTATGAATACATCATCTACGTAACTTAGTTCTACTTCGAAATATATGAAATCTCAAAAGTTGTATATACACAAACGTCTTATTGAATACCCCAGTTCAATTCAAAACAACAGAACTGTACCAAAAGCGTGAATTGTTTCAAAATAATGGTATTTATATGCTACATTGGTTTCAAGGGAAATCAGTCTTTGTAATAGTCCATAACGTCTGGTTCTGTTGGCGGATCTGCGCGAAGAATGGCGTTACACGAGGCATCTCCTTTAACTGCGTTGTACGTGAAAATGTGATGCCAGAATTCGATATTACTTAAACTCGTATTGAAATCGGGGATGGGGAAGATTCAGAATATTAAACATTCACGTTTATTAGTTTGTCCTCAACGTATTTGGTAGTCTAAACGGGGGTAGTTTTCGATGAGAAACTTGGAAAGTGTGTTAACGAGTTCACCCTTAGCGAGTGTAGTCGATTTTACTAATGGGTATTACATTTTAGTCGATTGTGTCAGTTTTGAACTAACTTTTGATGTAAGTTTTGGAAGTAGTAGTGATGGCTCGCTGCACTAATGGCTTTGATTTCTGTATCGAATGAGGGTGCTCGTATTTTGTCAATTGAAATCAATAGTCTGTCTTCAAATTAGTTGCCTCAAAAGATGTCGTTAAACACAAATTTATTTGTTAAGAACTTACGTGTACTTCTTTACAAAATATTAAAAAAACAATATTTAATATAAATAAACTTCTATTGAAACTAAGCCAAAAAATCAACGTCGTCAAGCATTCAATTACTCATGAGTCGTCCGCATTTCAAGCCAACGTTCGCTTCCATTAAAATAAATCAAAATTTCAATATACCTCCTCAAAGTCGTTATACATAAACTCTCTCTTAATCGATGGCTCTCGAAAAAAAACGTCAAAAGAAAATTGGTATCGTATGATCTCGGCTGCACAGATAGCTAAAGGGCCCCACAAAGGCAGCTATCGGAAGGAAAACGAAAGGGTAATGCGGGCATAAGATGCGCATCGGCACACACGGCCTAATCACGACACCCCCGACACCCACCTCCCAACTTTTGCATATTGCCCAAATTGCCCCAACCTCCCTTGCTTCGCCGCTAAGCGTACATTTTTGCTGCCGGATAACTCTTCGTTTTACGGTTTTTACTCAAATATTCACTCAATTTCCGACCTTATCACGTGTCAATAACAGTGTTCTTTATTTTTTCCGGCAGCAATTGGGTTTTGTTTGTAGTATAAGGGTGTCATGACGTTTGAGGGATGTTTCGACTCGGAGGACTTCTTAATTGTAAGCATGCAGTAATGTTATTGATTTTTTAATGTGTCGAATGTGATTTATGTTAGAAACTATAAATATGACTTAAGTTGTATTTACTACCATCTAGTATTTAGGGAGTCAAGCCAACCGTCCATATTATTTTTAAGAAGCTATTCATATTATCAAAATGCTAACATTACACTCTATATTGTTAAAAAAAAATTTTTGTTTATGTCTTCTACCTCTTCAACTCATACATTACCAATTAGTAAAAATATTGAAATTGTTTATTATGGCAACAAAATAGCAGCAAAGATGCCGCTCTATAACACAAACCTGTCTAAAATTGTGATAACCATAGAATATAATTCAGACAGGATAGGTGTATCATTTATAATTAAAAATTAAAATTAACTTGATAATCGTCAGTTACAAGTGGTTAGTTCATAATTGGTGCCATTATGCGCTAAATGTTTAAAAAACAGTTTGTAACTATTTTTTAAGGATAAATGTTTGTTTATTAATACAATAAAAAATAGGTTTAAAGAAAAGTTTATTACTTCAAAAAGTATAAATATATAACAGAGTATTGTAATACGTTAAGATAAAGTAAATACACGAAGTGGCTTAAGTGCATACCTCGGTACTCAGCGACATTAATCTCTATCTCGTTAAATTATTATAATTGCGTCAACGTTTAATAACTACGTTTCATTACACGCATTTATTTACCTTTTCTCGAATTAAAACTAATTATTTTCTAGAAATTACTAAACCATTTAAAAAAACTTGAAGACGCGTAATTAATGTCAATTTTATTTATAATTACGTTCCGACCGCCGCCAGATGTCGGTATTTGCGTAAAAACGAGTCCTTCGCATAAGCTACGCGATAATGTAAATATTTCTTGCTATATTAGACTTTAGTATCTGTGCTACAATTTTATTATTGTAATCTATGACCGCTTACTTTTTTCTACGTAATAATGTAAACGTGCATCTTTGCGTAATGGGCACTTGTGTATGTATTTTTTTTTCGCTCGCATACTGTTAGCAGTTCCAATTTCAAAATATTATTTATTAAACCGCTACGCATTGAGCGTCACCAAAACTTGAATTTTTTAACATAGTTGAGTAATAATAAGTATCAATGTATTTTTCTAATATTCCTAAATATTTAATATTCATTTGTAAGCGTCTGAAGCCTATTTAGGAATTATCGATTTGCAAGGGGTTTATTATTTAATAATGTCGTGACATATTATCACTATCATTGAACAATCAATATGATTCTATACAACGGTAATTTCGGGCCATCAACGTCAATCATAGCAGTGATATGAAGGCACAATTAGACGCATTACGTGTAACAATGGTAATGATCGTGGTGCATTGTGGCCTGTCCTTGCGCCAACAATGGCTTAGGTTACGATCTTACGACGAATAAATAGGCTGGTGTACTTCCTTGATTGTAATAGCAAAGGTGAGTATGAGTACCTAAGTTATGTATTTAATCTGCACAGATTACTTTATGATATCTATGATATAGGTACCAACATAACGGTGATAATGAATTGTCTATGAAATCACCGTCTATTTTTTTTACCAAAAATTTTACTTAGGTAACTGCCAGCTAAACAGGATACGGATTAATATATGTACCTAAAGATCTTTTTTCTGTTATATTTGTCTATAATATGTATCTTTTTTCTTGTTTAATTCGTACTTTGTTTTTAAATATTTTTTTTGAATTATATGTGTACTAATATATTTTACTTGAATTGCGATATTTGTAGAACACTGAAACAAAATATCGTTTTCCATTCTCTTTATCTTGTCATATTATTTGCTTACGAAGCTTGCATACGGGCAATCAAGGATCTATTTCACGCCTAGATAGTGCAAGTTTAGTTGGCACTTGATATAAGCAACTAAGTGAGAAACTAAGCAGGGAACAGCACTGCACCAACACGTTTTGTCCACGTGGTGTAATAGGACAAAACCTCTTTTCTTTATAGTTAAATATTTTTAAATATCTATAAATATTTTGGACATCGAATTCTGATTTTTACAAAGATCTTTCTTAAATATTACCATTATAATACAATATATCAGTGGAAACAATCAACAGATAAAATAAATTATTGATTAAGCCGCCATTTTGACAGCAAACAACGAAGAAAACTCCTCAGTTTCATGAGCCCTTCACCCACGTACTTCTTCACATCCAGTAACATTACATCCGCACTAATTCCCCCTTCTTCCATTCTATTTGCACAACTCCTTAATGCTTTATTTCGTTTGTGTGCTTAGTCTAATTAGAAAACTCCGAATCTACTAATGGCTAATATCGAATTTTGCCGCTTTTTGTTTTTCTATGTCTTCGTATTATCAAATTATGTTCTTTAGACAGTCCGTACGAGTTTGTTTGAAAGGGAACAAGGGATGTGTGACTGATGGTATTAATTATACGACTTTTACAAAGTAAAAGGGTTATCTATACAGTATATACCTCTATGTATTTAGTTAAATAAAAAGATGATGTTTCAAACAAGAATATACTATAGTAATTACGACACTTGAATAACAGAAAAAAAACAATTTTGAATGGTATAAAGGAATTGACATATTGAATGAACGCAGGAACATTGTGACAGTCACAATTTCGTCAATCTCCGGTCTTGTTCCGGCACCGGAACGTGTTCCGATTATATAAGATGTATTTGAAAGACGGAAAATGTCATGATGACATTGGCACATGTTTGATTAAAACACTATTTAGCTTCAAATCACTATGATTTAGCACTGTTACGCGAAACAATTTATTTCTTAGCAACTTAAATGAATATCCAACAATAATTTAGAATAATTATCGCGCCTTTCAGAGGTCGAATGCAAGGTTTTAGACGTAGTTTTAGTACTTCAAATGCCGGCAAACTAACTAATTACTTCAATACCATAACAAATATTTCCTAAAACGAGTAGATGCTCATTAAAACCCATTTTTATCAAAATAATACCAAAATTGACATCAATTGAACACTCATAGTTGGGAATATATTAAAGGATAAATATTGAAAAAATAATAATTTGGGAGTTGAAAATGAGTGAATAACTCATGCATATAACCCAACCTGAATGTTGATGTTAACATTTCGTTTAATAGTCTTTCTTAAAACTAGTTTTGAAACAAAAAAAGGTTCAAACTATTACCACTTTACTTATTTTATAATTAAATTTTATTTTAATAATTACATTTCTTTTATAAATCGTTGTATAACCATAAACTAAATAGGTATACCTACGTTGGTAGATAAAGAGAAAATAAAAATAAAACGCTACCAATTCCTTACCACGCCAACACAAACCATTTTAATTGCACCACGAAACTATATTTTATCCATGGTATGCATTTTTTCCGACCACCCCCCGACAGCGGGCCGTTACTCAAAATAATCTAGGCTAGATATCGCACGCCCTACGTGATCTACTGCCTCTACCACGGAAGAAACATGTTACACTTGAATCCCCATTCTTTTAATCCCCAGTGACGTTTGTACGTTAATTGGCGCGCAATTTTTTCATTGCGTGATGTTGGCAGCATGCAGTTTTGTTATGAAATTACGTTCTGAATTTTAAAAAAATCAGACTTTTTTTTTCAATTGTTTATGGCATACGTCAAATACCAATTAAACTCCTTGAACAAGTTTTATTAGACATCTTAGTAACCGTAGGAGTTTAAACTAAACAAACCGCCAATTCAAAACGACGAATCCATACGCAGACACGATTGTACCAAAACAATTCGTGTTCAATAACTTCCTGCCGTACAACTTATCAGTGAAATCAAAACAGAGACACCCCAATAACGCGAAGTCGACACCGCAACAGGCGAAACTTAGTTTTCCATTCGGTTTTATAACGGTGAACGATAGACAGGCAATAAATGAGCTCCCGCAACTTATAATTGCTTCATTTCGTTGTCGACTCCACGAGAACTGTGCAGTTTGCATTCGGTTTACCCGTGTCGTGTTTCAAAATGATTATTGTATTTTGACAGTTACAAATATCCACTGTCCAAAGTCACACTGATAATGAAGAAAACAAAATTTCAGAAAACCTGAAACACCTCAACTTAAAGCAGTATCTTCAAGAGCTGTCAGTAAATAACAGAAATCTAAACAACTTCCATAGTGACCACTTGAATTTCCTTCATTCAATCCTAATGCCGTTACACGCTTCATTAAAAACTATCCTCTATTTAATACTGACAGAATCTCCGCGCGGAAACTTCCCAAACGTGAACTGACAGCATCAAAAAAGTAATAATCGAAATAATCACGATTCATCGCAGTGTTTATCCGTACGCCACTAACGTATCATGTCAAAAGTGCATAGACAACTTCCACGCCAGTATTTACTGTAAAATATACTCCTAAAACAAACGATCACGCCAATCTCGACTCTATTTCAATACAAATAATACAACTTACTATTTCCACCTGTGTGCCCTTGCCTGTCTTTATTCATTTTTACCATTTTCACGCTGCACGTTCGATGTGACACGTGATTGATGATCGCGACGTTCATTGTCAATCATACTGTTACTATAAAAGCATTTGGCCAAATGTGAATATTTATGAATCATAAACATTTGTCCCTGCAATATGTTAAAATAATCATTTTCATTCGGCCATTTTAATTTCAATAGATGCTGTGACAGTTGAAAAGCACGTTATTAACGAAAGTGGGAATCTTTTTGGGGCTGACATCCAACTGTTCAATCATTCGTGTCGTTTATCATTTTTTTCAGAATGAAACGAAACTCGTCGCATCAAACTAGACAGACTATAGATGACGTAAAAAGAAAAACTGCCGTCCCGCCGTAGAAGCTTTCCAACGTCTTTTTGTTCGTACAGTTGGTATCGTTCGCGCATTCGGATTCGAAATTTGAATTTTCCCGCTTATATGTCAGCCTAATAAATGTTTCCAGGCAACACTCAATTTTTTGTAGGGCAACCATCGGAATAGACGAAAATAGGACACAGCTTGGAATTCACAAAATACTAATAGTAATTGCTATAATGAGAATCACTCTAACCTCCAAATTGTAGCGCTCTATTGCGGGTATTCAGTGTGGTTTATTATAAAGTGATTGACATTGAGAGGCACTGCAGTTAAATAAAAGAAAAACTGATGTTTCATGCGGCCCAATTAAAACTGGTTAAATATGGTTTTAATTTCAACCAAAATTCCTATTTCAAAATTAATATCAACCAAATAAATACTTGAAGTTTTGCCCAAACCATCCTGCTTAATCAAGACAGGACTTGTCCCGAAAATCAGACAGCGTTGTCCCCTCTAAACTGTTTGACCACTTTGACAGATCGCCAACATGAACTCTTTCTGATGTCAAACTGGCGTATTAGGTTTTTTATCCAGTTGTCTCTCATCACTTCCTTTGTGATTGAGTACTGCATTGACTCACTGTTCTCTATTGTTTCCGTTTTGTTACTTTATTCGATTTTCAGACCGTCGACGTGGCCATCTTTGTTGCTTTCAGTCTTGGACAGATAAAAGAGGTTATGATTGGTAAAAATTAAAATGAAATAACCTGTCATTTATTATTACTAAGAATCGGTTAAAATACCGCAAAAGTAAAAATACTTTGTTACAATTACATCTTGCATTACAAATTCTAACAAGTCTCATTAATATATGTTTCTCTAACTGTACTTTCATACAGAACTCTGTATAAGCAGCGACAAAAATACGTATGGTATAGAATCGAGCATGTCTGATAAGACGGCGGAGTGGATTTATAGCCAACGACGCGTCATTTGCATCGGAAGGAACAAGGCCAAGAATGTGATGCTTGCAGCTTATACTAGTTACCTACTGTTCATACGTAATCACTCAAGAAGATAGCACAGTGCTTGACTAGCTAATGATACATAGTTTACCGTATTACAGGGCTTTCTTTTCAATTGCAGCAATTGTAATTTATTCTGCCTTTAAAAGTTAAAACAACGAATTTAGTTGACTGAAAATGTAACAATGTTAAAAACCTTAAATAAATCAGAGTTTATAACTACAGTCATTAAAAGTACAGTCAACCACATTAAAGTTTTAACACCATTTAATAAACATCCAGCCAATATCTGAACACAGAAAAAACCAGAAATTCAAAGAAGTTAACACATGTAAATCTCATCAAACAGTCCGGTCTTTTTTAAACGATCCACATAAGAGAGAGGTATCCAAGTTAATCGACGTCACAGTAGGGTGATCACAGACCCTGGTGGCTACGCTGTAATTATACTAAAAATGTGGTAGACTTCAATAAAAAGCTGAAACTGTGACGGGTAGCGGTCGAAAACATAATTGTCCATAGTAATGATTGTAGGTAATTGTGCGAGGGTTGCCCTTAACCCTACACTGAAGGAGCAGCCCTTGGAAGCTGTGTAAAGTGGGGGCGTTAGCGGAAAGTAAATCTATAACTTTCGAATACTTGAGTTTTATGATTTAGAGGTCAGAAAATGTAAGATTAAACCGATTTAGCTTATTTTTTTTAATAAAATAGTATATTAACAAATCAATGGCAAACTGTTTAGTGGTAAACCTTTTGAAATATGGAATGTCACATTGTGATAACAGAGACGCTGATACTTCAATGCAATACACTTTTTATCATGAATTCTTAATTTTGTTAAATTTACTACTTAGAAAAAAAAAAATTAACTACTTTTCCGCAACACTTCACCCGCTTCAGCTTACAAGTTGCAACTAAGTTAATAGCGGTCAGCGAGGTCCGAATTAAGACAATAATTACTCGCGGTCCTGTCCGGACAAATTTTCGTTTTGGCTAATACTTTTTATGGTCAACTGTACTATTCTGAATGGCGGGACCCATGTTTACATGTCTTTTATAACCACGTGAAGGATCGCTGTGAATTGACGATGAAAAACCCCGTGACAATTCTGTCCCCTCTTTCATTGTTATTGTCAAAATTGACATTTAAAAGATTAGTTTTTTTTTGTTTCAAATTAGATATACCACCTCATTATTCATCTACTCATTCTAAATTGAAAATTCAAAGACAATATAGAAAAAGTAAAGACATTTGACGTGCGCCGTCATCCATATTGTAAGAATGTTTGTCGCTGTCACAATATATCTTTTGTTTTCTGTATAAATAAATTAAAATATCTAATGACGTCTTTTATATTTTTTATAACAATCCATAAAAGAGTATTTAAGAAGATAATGAAAGGTTATGTACGACAGCTTCAAGGCTCCGACAAAAATGACAATATTTGTTGTAGTATTACCGTACTGATATTTATCGATGTCAAGGTATAATACCAGCAAACGATATTGAACCTTATACTAAAATTACAACAAATAATTTGGAACAGCACTTTGATGCTGTAAATGTAATTTTTCCGACTTAGTAAATCACATCATAGCAAACAATTAACTTATGCGGTACTCAAAAAATCGTTTCTAAAGATTTCTACGTAATATTATTATATTTAGTTAAATATAGAACATAATGAATACTGTTTTAAATACTTGGCTTACAGATCATAGTTTAACATTTTTATAGCTTCGAAATGGCCCAGTAATTCATTTTGGACCATTCATTAGAAAATTGATTGAAATACAAGCAAGAGCCCTATAATTTAAAACAATCACAATAAAGAAGTCATTCTCTTTTCCTATTCAATTATAACTTGACCTATATTTATGAAAGGTTTAGGAAACATTTCCCCGAGAATTGATACAACCTACTTAAGTATTATTCTTTTTTTCAAACAAAGCAATATATGAGTAGAAAAAAATGTTAATCAAATTAACTTTATTTATTTTCTACATGATATTTTCGCATCACATCTGAAAATCCTAAAAAATCTATTGTTGAGTGTAACTGTCAAAATGAAGCTGTAAATTTTGGCCAAATAGTTTTTATACCTTAGGGGAAAAAACTATATGTGGAAAAATAAGTCATAGTTAGAAGTCACCTTGCGAATAACCTTGGTATCGTATAAGTAAATACAAAATAGAACATCCATCCATCTTGCCTTTGTAGAAGTGTCAATGCGAAAAATACCTACAAGTTAATTTATTATTCAATGTTTTTGTTAAATATTAATAAATAATAACAAAGTTTTTCTAAGTTTTTGCTTAGTATTCAGATATTTTACTGGGGTTCAGTTTTAGGCATAAACTAATTCTAACTGCCTTCACTTACTAGCAAGCGGTTGCTCTTAGTTTCTACAACCGCGAGAGTGACACTCGTTATTTTTTTAATGTTATTTAGACATTGAAATAACGTTCTTTAAAATAGTAAATAGGATCCTACTTCACTTCTGATACATTAATATCTGCTAATTTTTAAAAATGCCACAGGAGAATCTCCATTGTCCACCATTGTGTGGGTCGCTGCATCGTCTACAATCGCAATTAATATAGTGACCACTACCCTCGGATTCTGTTTACGTTTTCCATCAGGCAGAGTATAAACCCTTTGACAAGCTCATATATTTAAAAACCATGTAATTAATCACTAGTGACAACTGTAGAAGGGAAATCTGGTTGTCTGTACTAGACACGTGCCTCGCTAGCTATATCCAGCAATATCCAGGCCGTCCAAGACACACGGCCGGAGTGCGTCACGTGGTGTGTGCCGTTTCCGTCGCATCTATCTGCGAGATACGTATCTCTACGGTTGGGCGCGCCGACACCCCACCTGACGTTCCAACAATTGATATCTTCCGAAGGTCGAGTAATAACACGCTGCTATATATCCCACAAATATAAAGAAACCACACAACTCGATACACAACACTCTTGAGACATTGCAATAAAGCCGTAAATCGTGCCACATGCTCGTTTATAAGGGTCTATCATAAGTGGCGTATACGAGTGCTGATTTTATGAATAGATCGTCAATTGTCGAACGGAAGCGCGAGCTAAGATTAGTTTCTCGAGTTGAATTTAAAGGTTTTGATTTAATAAGACTCTAATTGCTCTTTATTGCTGTCATTATTTTTAAAAAAGTGGGTATAAAGTCAAATTGTAATAATTAAATATTATTAAGATAATAATAGGTTAATTTAAATTAATATTTTTATTGTATTTATATACAAATTAAAGGAATAATTATGAATATTTCGTTTATTCAGTTATAATCGTAAAAATACTTTAGATAAATAACCTAAGATAGCAAATAGACAAGTTCTTAATCTTTTCATTTTATTATTTGAAGCATTGTACCCCGCCATCTTTGTATTGCAGATTGATTACTGTAATTACTGGCCAGATTGTTTTATTGTGCACGAGATAACAGATAATTATATTTAATTATGTGTTATTAAAAATGGCGACATTTTATAAGACTCGGGTAGCACGTGTTTTTACAGTTTTTAATATTTATATACTTGAATTAATTTATAAGTTTCATTATTAATGTGACGATTGTGATTGCTAAAATATTTTATTCCTGGAAGTCTAGAAAAATTTCAACACAAACGATTAACATTCATATCACAAAAATAATTTTTACAATTCACAGACGCTATTCTCATCTATAGACAATTTGAACTGTAGTTTTTACTATACAGATGCAATCACTGAAAAATAAAACTAAAATTGAAGAAACCCAACTATACAAATGAATCACTTATTTTTAAAATAATATTTACCCTACAAAGAGGTAGTAAACAAATATATATTAATATTTAAAAATAAGAAAAAAAATATTATTCCAAGGTGGCAACCGTCAATGATTCGTCGTGATTATTAGAACATGTCAGTTTTAATACCCACACAATCACCCAAAGCAGTGTTATATAAAACATGTTATATAAAACAAAGCAGTGTATAAATAGATTGTTCCACAATATATTTACATCTATGTATATTAACAAGAAAAATCAGCAACAGAAATCCCAAAAAATAAAAAGATTTATACACATCTCTCTAAGTACTACGTTCTCTTTGTCCATAGATCGCTCAGCTGGTTGAAGACGTGCGAAGGTTGCAGGCGTCTCTGACAGCGCTGCAGGAGGCCCACGCACAGCAGCTCCAGCGGTTGGAAGAACGCCTGGATGAGAAGAAACAGCACATCGCGAGGCTCGAAGCCAGGCTTGACACACAGAGGGACTATGATGATATTAAGAGAGAAATAAGGTTAGTATCAAGTCTTGCGTATTTCTTCGGCTAGAATAAACATTAGACTAGGTTAGAAATTCAAGCTTATTTCATTTAGATTATAGATTTTTGCATTCATCAATACATAAACATACTGAGACTTTAAATAATTATTTATTATAGTCAATAATAAAAAACAGCTAATTTTAAGACAAGACGTGTTCTAAAAATGCGTCGGCCATGTTTAAAAAAATGCTACTCTTTAAACTGTCATTTCATCGTTTATAATCTATGGTATCTAGACAAAGGGCAGTCTTACTATGGACATTCGCTCCTCCAACTCCAAACCTATACAACGCATAGTTGTTAGTCTTAGACGACCACATTCAAGGCTTGCTCAGCAAACAGACGCCTTTGTATACAACAAGTGTAAACTATGGCACAGTTGAATGAACGATAGTTGTTATCAAGTTTATTAACACGTGCGTCTGTTGGTCTATGCCTCGTTTAAGTACAGGGATGTGATCTATATCACAGATGGTCTATTTATAGCCTTCGTAGTCCCTGGAATGGTCAATCAACGAATATTTATGTAAAATAAAATTTTATAAAGAATGATAATATAAAATACTCAATACAATACATGTCTACATCGGTTCAAAATAACGGATTTCAGAATTAAGAAATAAAAAATTGAAGGGTATAGAAAAGAAAAAAATTTTTTACGTCGTTTTGTCATTTTCTTGTATCCTTTTAAAGTCTACTGCTACACATAAACTTTTAATTAGAAAAGAGGTTGATGAATCAATATTTTTATCAGGAAAAATCACTGAGACACAACTGCAATATTCGTCAGCACAGCCAAGTTCATCGCCTCGCTATCACCCGTCACGAAGGATTAGTTCAATAAACAATAGAACGAGAAACAGTATGGTGATCCTTTACTTAATGTCGCAGAGTACATACATACAGTGTATCACTGTGTACTGTGTATGTTTACTGACCCTACCTTTGACTGATAACGAGGCGCCTGCGAGCCCTGCCAGCTTTGTGTAGCACCTCCGTTACTTCAGATACTATGTACCATCCAAGTATTGTTTTACTCATAATCTTATGACTACACCGTTGAATAAGCGACGGCTATAAATAGAGAAAACGTTATGAACATTCTCGAATCCTTCCTTGATTTTATTAAGGCCGTTTGTCACTATGAACATCAACAATTAAAATAAATCGATAATATCCATCGAATCAAAATGTCAAAATGATAAATGACAGTTTGACATGTATGCTTATTTTCATCGTCTATCATTAGATTCAAAGGTAAAAATTAAAGTAAAGGTTGTGTGTCACAATCTTGTATTGATAAAGGATGGCTCTAAACGATGTCAACGTGTAACCATATTTCCAAAAATTTCAATATTTTTCGTTATAGATAATTTTATACATTTATTAAATTGTTATATCAACCTATAATAGATAACGATCAAAAACAATAATCCTACCCATAACCCAAATATGAAAAAAACAAGTGATGAAATAGTATGACATTTAGATTCAACTTTCGTGATGGCTTGCATTAAATTATCACTTAACAGGATGACCTATAGCCATAAGATTGTCCTCTTGAAAAACGCAATAATGAGTTTCAGTACTTTACAAACTCCGTTTCAGTATTATATACTTACACTTTTATATAGCTAATTATATGGTTAGAGGGCTCAGACTGCCCATCGTTCCCTTGGTTATTGGTTTTCCTACACCCAACCTTTTTTTAATGGCATAGGAAGCAAACGAGCAGACGTGTCGCCTGATGGTAAGCGATTACCGCCCCCCATGGGCACCCGCGACACCAGAGGTGTCACAGGTGCGTTGCTGGTCTTTTAAGAAGGAGTACGCTCTTTTCTTGAAGGTTTGAAGGTCGTATTGGTAAAGTTAGAACGAGTTTAGCTATATCTCTTTTCCATATTTACCTACCTTTCTTATCTATCTATATCTCCGTCTAATATCTAAAGCATCCAGTTAACTGAACTAGTCTGCTTACTAAATGATGTGGAGTTAAGCCAAGTATATGTATGTAAGTTGTGTTTTTCAGAACCGCTGTAAAAATCATTGTCGTCCCGACACTTTAACACCTTGTTTGGACAGCTTGCACAAGATCACTTGTTAAGTGCCCACCACATCCTAAAAGAGCTTTTATGGAGTTCTCTGTAATTATCAGACGGATTGAGTTGTCAAGAATTCTCTTTGAAATCGTATATTTGTACACGACACTTTAGAATGGCGGTTAGTTGTTGTATATAGCCTTTATCTTAAAGACAATCATTTGTTTTTAAGGAAACCCACCAAGGTCTACTGCCGACGGTATTTTTTTATCTTCGTTGTATTGCGAAGGCCTTGTTAAAGCGTCCCTCAAATAATTTTACACAAAAAACATAGCGTCGCATATTTGGTTTGAAATCCTTAGAATTAAGAACTTAAAGAATAGTATTCTGCATTGAATATAATTAAACACTATACTAATTTTTCGAAAATTTATGATGTCTATAATTATGTTTTGGTTTGTGTCAAATTAATAACAATGTTTTCAATACGAATTGAAAGTTTAAAAATTCTAAACAAAACAAGAGACGCGCCGATCGTTAACTTTAAACCAAAACCTCCTTGCTCATTTAAGATACATATACTAACTTTCTTTTGACACACATTACTATTCATTTTGTCGGCTAACTTTGACTTGCTCAAAGTATCCACCCATTGACTACCAAAACGTCCACTAAGGAGGTCCAAACACTTTTTTCACTTTTTTTTTTTCTTCGTTCGGAAATCGAAAAGCACTTGTGTCGCAGGCTCATGGATTTCACAGCTATATGCTAAACGTTCGAGATACGGAATTTAGCAGCCTCCCCCGAGTTTACACAATATATTGATATAGAAATCGCTCCCTGAGAACCTTTGTAGGTTACTTTTTTATTTTCCTGTCCCATCAGTGGGAAATATAAATAGAATTATCGAAGGATGTTAATATTTTGACGTGCGATAGTGAATGGAACATTGTTTTTTATCAAGATTGAGGTAGTGATAGCTAATTTATACCATTTTAAGGTTTAAGGTATTATAGGTATACCTAATGGAATACATTTTTGTTTTCAGTCTTAATGTCTTGACTTACGTGCAAATGTTGAGATAATCATCAAGTATGTCTTTATGACATCTGTCACTAGTATCAAACTATGTTTTGATGAATATAGGTAATTAGATCAACAAGCCTTTTTGTCATTGGCAGAATTGTCGACATCGGCACAGATTGCCACATCCAAAAAAAAAAAAAACAAGCCTTTTACAGCACCACATGAAAGTTTTCCCACGTGTGGTGTAGCCACTAAAGGTACTAATTACGCAATCAGGATGCGATCAGTCAACTTCCTGCTGATCCATCAAGAGCACCTGATAACAAAATAGATGCCAACCTTTATCCTCATCAGCGGCATTTATTATTTAATATATTCGATAAGATAGGGGGAGATCGATAGATAGAATAGAACAAAATAAGCTTGCTTTTTAATAGATAGAAACTAAAATAAAATTACAAACAAATACAAAATACAACCAGATAATTGATTAAGTTAAAACTGGATGAAGCTGTACCTTTCAGAATTTAATCGAAGAAAGAATAATTAGATATAAATTTAATAGCTTTATTTAATTTCAACTATAGAGATCGCAAAGGTTGTAAGCTTTTTGTGAATTCAGTTAATTACCCAATCTACTTAAACGCAGCTTGCTCAAAGCACCCTAGTGCTTAACCCACTACATATCGATGCATTTCCGTCCATTTGACAATCGGCCACATCACAAAGAGTATCTGTTACAGCACTCCATCTATTTATACTCGTGTAGCAACTCCGAAAACCAATGTTTTCAAGCGTTTTATGTGTTATTTCTACCAATACGGTCTCCTACACGCAGTCTTTGATCTACCGTCAAAGACGATATCACACGGGCCGGCGACATAAAATGCACACGCTTGTGCAAACACGTTAAAAAACTAAAAATAAAAAAATGTTAATCGATGGTTTATGACAGGAAATCGGAAATTGGGGCGCATAACAATTTTCATGTTCTACAGCTGACGAGCGAAAATATTATGACTAAGTTCATGATCGTAGGAACATTTTAGAAAATTAGTTTTTACATGCAATTGAATGAAAATTTTACACAGCAGTAAAAGTTAGCGGAATGATGACTTATAAAAGGATGTGTCTGCTTCTTTTCTGTTTTCATATTAAAGGGTTGCGTCATTTATAATTTTATTCATACACATTTTCTAAAGTACAACGCCTTGATGTATAAAAAGGAACACGTAGATCGATAGATAGATAGAAAACTCTTTATTTGCACACTATAATATTACAGTTACAAGAGAGTACATAAAATGTGAGACGGAGTGTACAAAGTGCAGCCTTATTGCCAAAAGCAATCTCTTCCAGGCAACCTTAATGCGTAATGAAGATTGATTTTCACTTTTGATCCTTATGCTCGTATTTCTTCAAATTTATATTCACATTAAAGCAAAAACAAATTGATCGTCTAACAAGCAAACAATAACAGCCCAAAAATCCCATGATTATCACATATAACAGACACATTTTCTGCCCACACGACAGTACGATAGAAAAATAAACGATACACAGCCATTTCAATTATTGCCTCGAACACGCGAATAGTCGAAAACATTTGGCATTTTCCCATGATCGCTTTCTTCAACAAAAGATAAGTTCACGTAATCCTATAAGATCTATAATTCTCTATATAAACAGCAAGCCACCTGCACTGGTTTATAGCTTATTTATTCCGGTTCTCAAGTTAGGATTAAGTTATAGCCAACCCCCGAAGATTAAAGCTTAATGGAGGGAGGAATGGATTGATTTCTGAACGGCACGCGGTTCGCGCCAAATCTCCGCTTAGGTTTGCTGTGCGGTGATTACGCGTTCGATCTATTTGTTATCTGTACCCGCTTGTGAGGATTTTTTATGTTGCGTTTATATTTCTGTTTCTTACTCTATAATTAATCTTAATTGGTGAAATTAGCGACTTTTTTAATTAATTTACAATAGATCTTAATAATTATTTCAGAATCGCTGAAGCGGTGATTTAAAAATTAAGATGTAGGTAAACTAAAGTTGCACGACACCAGAACAAATTCTATAATAGGTACTTCAACCAAACATTAAATAACTTCATTACAAACGCACATGCCTAACTTAATCAACATAAAAGCTCACATGTGATTAAAAAACAAGAATGAACTTACAATGTTGACACATCAAAAATGAAATTTTAAAAGGCAAATAAAGATTGTAGTCGGTTATCTCTTGTTTAATTAACTTCTAAGTATACACGATTTACATAATTTCAACGAAACATACATGTTTTAGTATGTGGTGTTGTGCGCCCCTATATATCAATATGAGAGCCTATCGCGGACACCTGTCTCCATTTGCTTAGGCGATGTTTGTCTTACATTTAACGAAAGTTTAGCCTAACGCTGTCGCACACAAATTATCAACTAATTTACGCTCCCCGACGATTTTGATGCCATAAAGAATGCCTCTCGGCCCTAAGCTTTTTACACGATGTTGACACAGCATTCGTTTAAAAACGTTTGTCGTAGACTAAATATGGAACATGGAGTTGTTCCATTTTTAAACATTTGTATTGACACGAGTCAATATTATGAATATTTGAAAATGGAACCAATGGCGGTTGTTTGAGATTTTTAAGTAGTTGTAGTGCAGGCAAAGGCGTTAGTTAGTGTCCGATCGATCGGTGATTGGTCAGTCGAGCGAGGGCGGGGCGTTATCGGCGATCACATTGATAGTGCTCTGACGTCACAGCATTGTTCGACACTAGGAAATAAGCTTTACCTAGATGATCTGACAGAATATAAATACAATCAATGGTCAATAAATACGTGTAAGAAGGCCAATGTCAAAATTTCATTAGCATTTGTGACGTAAGTATCTTATTCATAAATAATATTTGTATTCAATTGAATAGTTGAATCAGCAAACTTATTTAAATCATCTCAATAAATTTAATCGTCGTTTATTGAAGGTTGTTATGTACACGAGTGATTTCTGAATTGAGTGTACAGTGTATCTCACTCAATTCAGAAATCACTCGGTTTTTTTAAACACTTGAATAATCAGAATGTGTTCAACATCGATATAAACTTTACAGCTATTATTTGTTACTGAGATTAACAGAACCTTAGATAAGCTGTTTTAATTTTTCTTTATTTTAAATTTTTTTGGAATACCAACAGCATACAAATGCACTTTCTAGATCCTAAAATTAATAACTACACAGCTATTGACAGGCATTCGCTATGAAACTTAATTTCTATAATCTATGCTTTGAATAATAACAATAAATATTTCGGACATCTTTCACACAACGCCATCTAGTTCCAAACTAAGAAGATCTTGTGTTATGGATACTGGACAGGTGATATATATACATATACTTTTTTTTGGATATACATATATATGAAAACACCCAAATTCTGAAACAAATATTTGTAGATCAGAAACATTGACTTCGACCCAGGAATCGAACCCGAAACCGCAAGCACAGCAGTCACATCCGATACCATTGCGCCACAGAATCAGTCAATATGAGCATAGAACTAATAGATTTAGTTTTTTCTTAAAGATAAAGGTATAAACTGTAGGTTTAAATTTACACCAAAATAGATTTAAATAATGAACATTTGAATTGCTTAGTTAAGTTATTTTAGTAAATGCAGACCGCTACAAGTTGCCTAACGTTATCAAGTACCATATGACTCATGTTACTATTCCCATGGACAAAAAAATACCATAAATCAAGGCGAATAACCATACAATTAGCAGTCGTATTTGTACAAACTACGCTAACAGGGTTTTCATTTCTTGTTTTGATTGTGTTTGTAATAAAACTGCGCAGCTCCCAAACGACACATAGTCCAATAAAACATGGCCGCTAAGAACTCAACAGGAATTCGTAATTCGCTAATCAATATAGAAACATCCCTTTACGTTCAACCCCTTAGGAAAATATGTCTTTGAAATATTCTCTTTAAAGGGTGAAAACGACCCACGAGCGATCAATCAAAATCCACGGATTTTGACACAAATTTTGAAATATGATAGTCATTTTGCAGTTATTTGTCTATGGTTGAGCACAAACGAACTGACTAAACGGGCCGTTTAAACTTGTTTGCCTCGTCTCTGTTCTTTTTTTAAAAATGATACTGTTTATTAATATCAATCCCACATACCTACCATAGATTTTTTTTTTTATTTTTACCCTAGATTAGTAAAGATTATGTGTTGGAGTAAAAGTAATAGTTAAAACAATGTTTTAGGTAACGTAAAAAACTAAATAAAGATACATTTATCCCGCGATCAAATACCTCTAAAATAGTTCTAAATACAAACTATATTAAGATAATTACTAAACACTTAAAAGCTTCCAAGTCTTGAATAAATGCACTTAAAATCAAACTTAACAAAATGAACTCCACACACTTACATTAAACTCAAAATAACACGTATTAAAAGTGAACTTTGTAATGAAAAGTTATCCCAACTTCGCGGTAAGGGTCTCTTCCCAACATCAGTTACATCGGCGCATCAAATATTCAGTGTGCACACGCCTTATACTGAAGGCTTTTGGGCAAGACAAAGATGCTTTTAAGCTTTCATCAAGAACAGAACACTATGGAGTGGAGTTATTTGAAGGTATTTCTTGAAGAATAATTATTTTTCAGTCTTTTTCTAAACAATTCCCATCAGAAAGCAATATGCGTTGATGAAAATACGATGAATAATAGTATTATTATTTTTTAATGATAATAATTTTCAAGTTTTACCTTAAAAATACAATGTTCTAGGTAAGATATTCACTTAATACATCAACCCACTATAAAACTACAAATATTTAATACTCCGTCCATTAGAAACAGGTACTCGCTCAAAAATTTACCTCGTGAACCACTCCGCAGTTTTCCTCATAAACTAAACTCCGTCACTTCCCAACTGTGTCATCTCTGTTTATAATGTACCAGTTTTAAAACGCTCCTAAAACATTACCAAACAGCTAACCTTCCTTATAAAGACACTTAACCCACCTTCGTAACAAATTTTCAAGTATTTTTTACTATATGACCGAAACTTTGTTGTTACAAGGCCTTGGGAGAACTTAAAAAATAAACATGAGCTAAAAACCGCCAAAAATTTGACATTTAAATGTCAAAATATTCTAGAGACAATTTTCTACCTATGATACAAAAAATTGTGTTTTAAAAACACACGCCGTTTTTAAGTTTGGGTCTTTAAACTTAAACGCTTCAATTGTCGAAACTAAACAACGTTAGAACTACACCACTAGTTATCTGTATTCCCTTTGAGACAATCGCGTCAACAATAGAACTAAGCTGGCTCAATACGCTTCATACAATATGGCTACCGATTAAATTATTATTTAAGAATAGTGTTTGCAGAAGTGAGTTGCATGTTTTCGAGTTTTTTTTTTGTTGAAAATAGTTTTTTAAAGATGCAGGGAAATTCAAACAGATGCCTAAACGTGGAAGTCAAAAACCTTCAGTCTTGTTTTAAGTTTCAGTACTTATTAAAAAACCTAATGTTTTCACCATTACTCCACTGGATTTAGTCTGCTTAAAAATCCACATTATCATAAATAACTAATTTAAACAAGAACTACTAACAAAGTGCCGTACGTACCTCATTCATACGAAATGAAGCTGGCAACACCTCTGAGATTCGACTCTAGCTACCGATCAACGATTTAATTGGCGATATATTAAATTGTAATTAACGTGCAACCCTACGGTGTCTGAGGTTGTGAGCACATTTGAAAACTAATCGACCGACGAGTCGAATGTGCAGTGTAATTGAGACCAACTAGTGGAGTGTTTAACAGAGTTTTTGCTTTACAAGTTGAACGATCGATTGGCGAATTTTGGAATTATATTTCTTGAGTCACCTTAACAATATGGTGTTGATAGTTTTATTAGAGCGACCTGCCCTTCTCAATAAGAAAAGCCAGTTTAACAAACAGGTATACGAATATGTATTTCTTTGATGATGTTGCGAATGGTGTAAAGTAATATTTAGTTACCTTAAAGTTTGTGTTCAGAATTAAGTAATCGTTAAATAACATTTGCTAAACATTTAGAAATTTATAAAAGCCTGCGTGTCAACTTTTAAATAAGTGTTAAGAATGCTACTGGCCAAAACTCTTAAAAAAACAACTCCAATGAGCTGTTACATCTCTTGTAATATTATAAGTGATTGTTCAAGTTCATAAACTAAAACAAAACTTCTTCGTACAGTCCTTCGAAATTGTACTCCATAATTACTTCTTGTTAAATTAATTTGATAATTTTATAAATTTATGTAATTGTTGATTTAATAAAAATAATAAATTACACAATTAAGTAATAAGTGTAATCACAATTAATAAAAATAATGACATCATTTGCGGTAAGTAACAACATAATAATACCCATAATACAAGCTCTGCTTAGTTTGGGACTAGATGGCGTTGTGTGTTAGATGTCTGAAAATATTTATTTATTTATATATTTATTTATAAAACAAAGTTTCGTATGTTTTCTGCTAACTGCGATATTTTACAAAAAACATACTAAATGGCATACTTATAAGGTTCTAATTCTTATGAGTAATTATACTAAAATAAACCTACGTGCACAATTTTAGTTTTGGTATCAACAAATAGTGGCAACACTGTTCATGACGTCATAAATACATAAAATAATCGGCACAAACGTACACGGTAGCAGGTAGGGCGGGTCTTATCTCCTAATAGCCGTAAGATACCGTTCAAAGCGACCCAATCTCAATAAATTTATTAAAGGAATATTGCCAATAGAAACCCAGCACTTCCTATTAATTAAAATACTTAATTAATTCACCTGGAAATTGTTTTAATCAATTCACTTTTGGCCCAATTTATTGGGGTATATCGAACGGTGACCGCCCTCACCTGGCGATAATTAAAACCCTTATATTACAATCAGGATTATCTGAAACATTGTCTTTTAATTATGATCAAGGTATTTGGGGATTCCGTACAAAGATTTTCATCCAATGGCAAATAACCGCAGATAATTAAGAATTTATTTTGTCATCTCAATATCGGTCTTTTGCTTAAATCGTGCGAAAAGGTATTAATAAGTATTTTAAATATTTTTTAATTAAAAAAATTCAACCATGACTAACTAAGTGAATATATATGCTATATAACTTAACTTATATATATTCATATTGTATAATTCTATAAAACTTATATAGTAATAATTTAATAATCCAAAACGTGTATTTACAAAATGTAATTGTTTCTGTTCTTTGTTTCATTCAGTATGCTCCGAGCACTTGACTTGGGTGGAGGTGAACGGTCACTCGAGCGGTCACTGGAAAGATCTCTCGAACGGTCCCTGGAACGCAAACCAGAGCTGCGCTCGCCCAGTGTTGCGCCCACGCATCGCGACAATTCTGCCGAACGCGAGCGCAGCGCAGAGCGTCGGGATACAGGTACGTCACTAGCGTTCTACTTGCCTATAAAGAGATGCTTCACTCGGTTAATATATTACGTAAGCAAACTCTATATACTCAAGTTGAAATTTGTTGTAAGGCTGCAGCTTTCGGCCCGACTGATGAAATCTTGTTTCTGGGTATTTAAATGGTCAGTGGTGTAGGTCGGGCCGAATGACAGGCTTATTATCGTACGTAAAGTGAACCTTGGAAAGCGATCGCCGCAAGCAGCACGTTCGATGTTTCAACCCTGTGTATGTCCGTAGCTAGTTCGTGTTCGCTTCACTTTTCTGTCCGATTACAAAGCCAACAATTCGCAAAAAACGCGCGGAGTACGAGGAATATCCAGTTCCCACCACCTCAGCCATGCCGCTCACGGACGCGCGTAATCGTTTCAAACTTAGGCTTTAGAATTCGGAGCATGCCAACATGAGAGACGCCGCGCGCGCGCATTAAACATTCGTACACCGTTGCCGAATGATTGCGACGCTTACGAGCGTGCGTGCTAGCCTCCCCTCCCACTCCATCCACAATCCCCTCCTCGTGTTCCCGCGTAACCGTGCTCTCACCGCAGGTGGCGAGGAGTGGCCGGTCACGCCGCCGCCGCTCAACAACAACACGACGCACCACAACAACAACGGCCCCATGCCGTTGCCGCTACCGCCACCGAGCCCATTCCGCTTCGAAGAACACCGCACTTACCGATTCGCCGATGACATGGGCCCGCTCCCACCTGGCGCGCTCGTCGGCAGGCTGGGAGACTCACTCATCCCTAAGGGTGACCCCATGGAAGCTCGTCTGCAAGAGATGCTAAGATACAACATAGACAAATATGCCAATACCAACCTTGATACGTTGCACATCAGTCGAAGAGTGAGGGAGCTCCTCTCGGTGCATAATATCGGTCAGAGACTCTTCGCTAAATATGTCCTGGGCCTGTCACAAGGGACAGTATCGGAACTGCTATCGAAGCCGAAGCCATGGGACAAGCTAACAGAGAAAGGCCGGGATTCGTACAGAAAAATGCACGCGTGGGCCTGCGACGAGGCAGCCATCATGCTGCTCAAGTCACTGATTCCTAAAAAAGGTACTTTTCTACTAATATTCCTTTGTTTAATTTTAAGTTCAGGTTTAGCTAAGTCTTTGAATTTTTGTTCAATTACAAAATTTGGAACCCTCCTATGTGTATTTTCAAGGTGAAAACAATTGACGCCTGTAATTCAATTCACATTGAAAGAAGAAAGTTTTACGAAAATTCTGAATGTTATTGATCGTTTCAATTCGTCAAAAGTTTTCGCCACTGCATGTTAAAAGCAGGAACGTATCAAAAGTGAATTTAAAAAATAGCTTTTACAGATTGGAAAGTACAAGACCATCAATATCACTAAACGGAGCATTTATCTAATCACCTTTGGTACGTGAGGCATTATCATTAATTCGTTTTGGCGCGGATCATAAACCGTTTGACATCTCCGGTTATCTTGGCTGTCAGTTTAGCTGACAATACACCTCATCAATCAAGCTGCTACCTACCAAAGATGTTTACAGCAGAACATCGAATTATGATAATGGTCAGTCATTGCGTACAAGTTAGTATTTAAGTATGGTTGATCACGCAGACCTGAATGCCTAGTCAACGTTCTGTCTCAGAACTGAAGCTCCCTGGAGAGGGTACCAGTGTTGAGCTCTCGTTCACCAATCTTGAATTCACCGCGCAATAGACGAACGCCTAAGCACACGACGCTTTTATTTAGTGAATCCGCACATTTTATGTTTAACACTATGATTTATTTATTTTTTGTTTTGTGCCTACCTTTTCCTAAGTCCTTTAGTCCCTGTGCCTAAGTCCTGTCGCGTGCGGAAATTTAGAGTTAAGGCTTAAGGGACCGCAAAACCCTCAGTTTGGACTGGAGTATTATTTTTTTCCAAATTTTCGAATGTCAAAATCTGATTTTCAAATTATTTTATCTCTTTGGTGATTAATACAATATCTACATAGGATAGCAAAGCATATCGCGAGCGGTGATGGATTTGAAGCAAACAGAAGATATTTCAAAAAGGAATTATTAAAGCATAGAGTAGAAGAGATAATAAAAAAATAAGCGGTCACTGTTTGGAAAATGCAATGTAAAATACTTAAATTTTTTTCTTACTACTCTATACTTTAAAATACCAAAATATATTGTTATAGGACACAATTATATTTGGTTAGTTATTCGTATCAAAACAAAGTCCGTTTGCATAGAAATAGTATCGACTCTGACACCACAGATATGGAAAAGCGGAGCGGACACGCACACGGCACAAACAACGAACCTGCCGCACTATGCACCAAGCTTCCGAACATACCATAAATACCAACAGTGTTACTTAGTTAAACTAAGCCCTTAAAGTATTACTTCGTCTATGTCTAGCAGCAAAATAAACTAGTGCAAAAATAGTCGTTACCTTTTTACAATAACTCGCCATGACAGTCGCTGTTACTATCAGATTCAAAAGAAACACGAAGCAATTCGTAATACAGACAATACAGAAAATTTGGAATTAAAAAGAACGATCTCATTGTAAGGCAGTGTACACATTAATGACAATGCACGACAATGTATAAATCTACGGAAACAATGGACTCTTGTGTATTAGCCTTTGTCCCCATCGATGGGGATGAGCTCAAATAGATTGAATTTCAGATAATTCCCAAAAGGGGTTACAGTTTTCTTATTTCGTTGCAATGTTATGCGGTTTTCCAGTTTTCGGTTATTGCTGATTGGTATTTTAGCCACGTTTATGGGGATATTATACCAAAATAAAAATGACGATGCATTTTCGCAAGTTTCATTTTCGAAAGTACGTAATTTATTGTGTCAAGTGTGGAGGGAAATAGTTCTTTTTCTTTGTGGTCTTGTTATGTAGCACAGATATCAATGTTTAGATTGTGTAGAAACATTGGGCGTAGTCTCGACGAGTAGTAATAACTAGTAATGACCGCGTGTTGGTCACGCTAACCACGTAACCGCTGCTGTGCACCGAGCAGCCGTGGGAAACACTTGTCTGTGATTATATTGATCGACAAAGGTTTTCGAAACTGATTCTCTTTTTGAAAGGTCGAAAGTATTTAGTTAGAAAAAAAGTTCCATTGCCAAGGTGACATGTCAAACAGTATGATGCTTTTTTTTAAAGCGATATTTTTAAACTTTTTGTTTTAATCTGAATACTCAAGTTTCTTAAAAAAACATATCAAGATAAACATAGCTCTCTACGAAGCCGTTTTTAACAATATTAGTGTATTAATTATGCTAACTTGAATTTAATCTCGCCTCTTTCAACTGCGCCAAGTGTTGTGGGTTCAAATCCAACATGGAAAAACACTTTGTATGATCCACAAATTGTTATTCTGAGTCTGGGTGTTCTTTATGTCCGTTTCAAGTATTTTTGTAAAGTCCCCCGTGACACAGGATAAATATATCTAATGCGGGAGTTGTCTTTTTAAAAAAATAATAATCTGATTGCTTGTGTTAACATGGACAGTGTAGGTGTAAACCACTTGATCTCAAGTCCAACTCAATTACCCTGCTAAAGAAAAATATAATGTTGTTTAAAATACTACCGTTTAAGAATGCTATATTTTCGACACCCAACTACGTGATTTCTGTGTACTTGTAGAAACTGTCGCATTATACCATCAAAAGGTGTAATAGCTAAGGTATCATTTCGTCCATACGTTATGGCTCTCGCTGATTTCCCAGTTCCCACGATATACATGCGTGATGTCCGTCTGTCCGTTTGTTGCGAAACGATTGTTCGGCGTTCACACGGGACACTATATTATACAGAGTGTTGCACCAATACTGGGCGGTTTATACAAGGTGCTTGTGAAATGATACGTGCCTAGAATTTTAACCCATCCAACATTGAGAAAAACTTTTTTGCTACATCAATAGTAAATAAAACAAACATCAAAGAGCCACAGCAACATCGATGTTGTATAAACGAGAACTCACCATAAATCATAGACAACTGTTGTTTTAGTTTTTAATTTAATAATTTTAAATTACCTTTCTTTGTTGACGAAAACATGGCAGAAACGATTCCAACAATAAAATTTAATACAATTACGTTGATTTATGAAGTAAATTAATAAATTTGAAATAGCAAAAAAATCACGAAGATTTTTTTCAAGTTTAATTTAGTTAGTTGTATAAGGCGAATGTTTTAGATAACAATTCACATGCCTGCTTTCTTATTATATATTGTACTATTGAATGTAAAATAATGAGCTAAATACTTTATTTAATTTATGTATTAAATAAATGTATAATATACACAGCATTAATTGGCTCTGTGACTCACTGCGTACAATGGCCGATGCAATAAAGCAACGTCCTGTAACACGGTCTATTAAGAATTAATAAATATTAAGATGATATTCTAGACTGTATCATTGACAATATTAAATATTAAATTGTAAAGTTTTAAAATAAAATACTAATATTATTACAAACCACTAGGTTTTAGAGAAATATTTGTTAAATTCACAATACAAAGGTACAAACAAGATACACAGCTGTCTACAGACGTTTTGCTATGGTAAACAAATACCAAAGCTAGTGTCAATGTGAACGCAGATTGACGTATATATATATTTTTTTTTTATATTTTAGCTGCCAAAATGACTCTGCCCTGCCTGATGGAAAGCATGAGCAGAATCCAAGAGTGGTGGTCACCATCCTCAATGCGAAAAAGAACAATGCAGCATGGTGACCCACACTATAGCGGCCTGGGGGGAAGGGGGATGGTGAGGGGGATAGGGGGCATTGGATTGGGGTATGGGCCTCCGGTATCCTCACTCACTCGATGAAACGCAGCGTAAGCGCTGTTTCACACCGGTTTCCTGTGAGCCCGTGGTATCACTCCGGTCGAGCCGGCCCATTCATGCCGAAGCGTGGCTCTCCCACGTTAAAAAATATAAGTGTATTTTTTAAATATCTGAATATGACAATATTAGTAAAAGCTAATGCAGGCATTAGTATTTTAAGACTAATCGAAGATCTTGCTAAGCAAATTGACTAGTACCACTTACATTGCGAACAGTGAGTTCTTCATTATAATAGCCTTCAATAGGAATTATTTACAATACCCGAGACCATAGACACATTTTATTATTACCTTCTTAGTGTATTTATTCGTCATTATAAAAAAATACTGAACATTATCTACTCAAGTAATAAATAAATAATTTTAAAAAATACACTTATAGCCAAAGTTCTATTGTGAAAAAAAATCAATGTGAGAACGAAGAGTAAGACATGCTTTATATCAGCTAACTTTGGCCATTCATCGACAATAGACGTAAGAACGATATAGTGTTATTCTTCACGCTAGCTACTACTAAATGTGATATTAATTCACATAATCCTTCATTCCAATTAACTTAATTAATGGCGGCCATTATTATTGTTCGTATTGCTTGTGTAGTTGAGTAACGAAACGGTTAAGCGACGGACAGGTGAATTTAGGTTTTACACGTGTCTATTTATTCAGTTTCAAACTATCGTGTATAATTTTACACGTATTCGCAAAAACAGCTATATAATACGATTAATCTAAGGATATGATGCTTTAAGTTTTCTCATTAATGTAACGCGGTTATTTGTTACATTGCGTTTTGAAATTATTAGTTAATGTTTTATCTTAGAGCAATCAACACTAATATAATAATAGATAATAATGAAATTTAGATTTTAACAAATCATAAGACTATTTATTATGTAATAAATCTTAACTGAGTCATAAAAAGTAAAATATCAATCTAAATTTAAGTAAGAAAAGGCTAGAGCGCCAACATACCAAAAAGGTATTTGAAAATCGAACCCGACTTCGGAGTTCGGGTACACAATCACCGCAACTCTCCAATATTTGGACAAAGTTAGCCTCTCAAAAGCATTTCAAGCGTAGCGTGAAAATCTATTTTCAATGGCCACTATCGGCCGGCACAGGACACCCGCCAAAGGCTTTATGCCCAAAGTTAAGCGTCCTCGATGTTCCTATACTGTAAACTCCCCTTGTAGAGCTCTTAGTTTAACGCTAAGCAAATTTTAATATTCAATTGTGCTTTTGAATGTTAGATATTTGTTTAACAATACTTATATGAGACAACACTGCCATTTTAATGGTGTTTCTACTAGATCAAACAATAGAATAATTGACATAGTTAAGTCGGATATTTTAATTATTATACGTAAATTTAAACTTTCCTTTCACACAAGCACATCGCTAGTATGTGATCGATGTGGTCACGTAAGGCAGCCCCCTGAGGGGACTGTCAAAGGCGTTTAAAACTGAACGGAGTTTGAAACTCACAAGTATATTAGTCTAGCGGCTAATGCGCGTGGACAGTCGAACGAAAACAGACACAATGGACGCCCTCACAAGCGAAAAACGAAAGCGCCTTTCAATTATTTACGTTCGTTCATCATCAGCCCATCGCAGTCCACTGCTGGACATAGGCCTCTCCAATTTCACGCCACTTAGTTCGATCTATGGCTTCTCGCATCCAGCTCCTGCCAGCCGTCTTGCGCAAATCATCGCTCCACCTGGCTTGTGGACGTCCTACACTACGTTTGCCGAGACGCGGTCTCCACTCAAGAACTCGTTTACCCCAACGGTTATCGGTTCTTCGGCAAATGTGGCCAGCCCACT